>JAPDFW010000107.1:0-208495 GCA_028826165.1 Anaeramoeba ignava
TTGGATGCGGAAATAATAAATACGGTCAACTTGGATTAGGAAAATCAAGAAAAGAAGAAACAAAAATTCAAAAATTAACCAAAATTCAAAATATTCCAAAAGGCAAAATAATAGATATTCAATGTGGAGTTTATCATTCAATAATGTTGATTGAAGATCAAAATCAAAATCAAAATCCAAAAAGAAAACTTTATTCATGTGGATATTGCAGATATAATGGACTTAGTAAAGAAAAAGAAGATACTTATGAATTTACTGAAATCAAATCATCTTTATTTGAAAATGATTATATTCTTGAAATTTCTGTTGGAGATTATCATACTTTGATTTTAACAGAAAAAGGGAAATTAATAGGATTTGGAAGAAATTTATTTAATGAATTAGGAATTGTAAATACAAATAATCAATTTATTCCAATTCAAATTGAACTTCCTAAATTAAGATTTAATGAAAATATTTCCAATTATCATATTCTTTGTGGATATCGAAATTCGTTTCTTTATTATTCTCTTTTTCTTTCTTCTTTTTCCAATCTTGAAGAAGATTTGATAAAATTATTTAAAAGAAAAGAATTTTGTGATATTTCATTTAAAACCAAAAATGGAGAAATAATATCAGCTCATAAATTAATATTGGAATATAGATTAAATCAAAATCAAATTGAAAAACTTAAAGAAATTATTTCAAATAAATCAATTAAAGAATCAAATCAAATATTTGAAATGATTTATTCAAACAATTCCAAAATAAATCCAATATTATATTCTGAAATTAAAGAAATTATAAATTCAAATGAAAAATTGAAGAAACAATTAAAAGAATTTATTTAAATGAAAATGAAAAAGATTTTTATAATTGAAAGAAAAGAAAAACAATATAAATTTCCTAAATTAATATTAATAATGAGAAGTGAATTATATCGAGGAATGTTTTTATCTGTTACAAATGATAAATCCAATAAAGTTACAGATTATAGTGAATTAAGTAATAAATCATTTCAAATATTTGAATATTGGATTTATTCAAATCAAATCAAAGATGAAATTCAAATTACACAAGAAATTATTGAAGAATTAGAAAGAGGAATTGATTATTTTCAATTAAATCAAACAAATCCAAATTTATTTGATTTATTAATTAATAAATTTAATAATCAAAATTAAAATTAAAATTAAAATTAAAATTAAAATTTCAAAATTTATTTTTTTCATTTTTTTCTTTTCAAAAATGAATGATTGTTTATTTTTTGGTTATAATAAAGAACCAATTCTTATAAAAAATGAACCAGATAAAATAACAAAACCAATTCAATTTAAATTTGAAAATGAAAATGAAAATGAAAATGAAAATGAAAATGAAAATGGAAAACAAATTAAACAAATTTCAACAAGTGAATTTTCAACAATTTTCCTTTTTAAAAATGGAAAAGCAATAGAATATTTAAATAAAAAAGATCCAAAACAAAATCCTGAAAAAATTCAAATTGAAGAAAATATTCAAAAAGTATCTTTTGGTTATTTTAATGAAGCTATTTTAACAAAAGAAGGAAATGTATTTGCCAAAGGAAAAGATATAAATCCAAAAAATCCAAAAGAATTTATTAATATTTCATCATTAATTGAAGATACAAATGATAGAATAATTAAAGATGTTGTTTCTGGAAATAGTTCAATTTACTTATTAACTTCAAATCAAAATGCTTATGGAATTGGTTTGAATTATTCTGGTCAACTTGGTTTTGATTCTGAAACACTTTATAAAACAGAAAAACCAATTTTAATGATGAAAAATGTTTCTAAAATATTTTTAGGAAGTACTTCAAATCATGTTTTTCTTTTAAATTTAAATCAAGAATTATTTGGATGTGGAGATAATATATCTGGTCAACTTGGATTAGGAAAATCAAGAAAAGAAACAAAAATTCAAAAATTAACCAAAATCCAAAATATTCCAAAAGGCAAAATAATTGATATTCAATGTGGTGTTTCTTTTTCAATAATGTTGATTGAAAATGAAAATGAAAATGAAAATCCAAAAAGAAAACTTTATTCATGTGGATATTCTCAATTTAATGGACTTGGAAAAAATGAAAATGAAAACACTTATGAATTTACTGAAATCAAATCATCTTTATTTGAAAATAATAATATTCTTGATTTTTCTGTTGGAAATGCTCATACTTTGATTTTAACTTCCAAATCAAAATTAATAGTATTTGGATATAATTCTTATGGTCAATTAGGAACTGGAGATATAAATAGTCAACCAATTCCAATTCAAATTGAACTCCCTAAATTAAGATTTAATGAAAATATTTCTAATTATCATGTTCTTTGTGGAAATAATAAATCATTTATTTATTATTCTCCTCTTTCTTTTTCCAATCTTGAAGAAGATCTGATAAAATTATTTGAAAGAAAAGAATTTTGTGATATTTCATTTAAAACAGAAAATGGAGAAATAATTGAAGCTCATAAATTAATATTGGAATATAGATTAAATCAAAATCAAAATCAAATTGAAAAACTTCAAGAAATTATTTCAAAAAAATCAATTAAAGAATCAAATCAAATATTTGAAATGATTTATTCAAACAATTCCAAAATAAATCCAAAATTATATTCTGAAATTAAAGAAATTATAAATTCAAATGAAAAAATAGAAGAAACAATGAAAAGAATTTATTTAAATGAAAATGAAAATGAAAAAGATTTTATAATTGAAAGAAAAGAAAAACAATATAAATTTCCTAAATTAATATTAATAATGAGAAGTGAATTATATCGAGGAATGTTTTTATCTGTAACTGAAGATACTTCTAATAAAGTTACAGATTATAGTGAATTAAGTAATAAATCATTTCAAATATTTGAATATTGGATTTATTCAAATCAAATTAAAAACGAAATTCAAATTACACAAGAAATCATTGATGAAATTAAAACTGGAATTGATTATTTTCAATTAAATCAAACAAATCCAAATTTAATTGATTTATTAATTAACAAATTTAATAATCAAAATCAAAATCAAAATTAAAATTAAAATTAAAATTAAAAATTAAAATTAAAATTAAAATTAAAATTAAAATTAAAATTAAAATTAAAATTAAAATTAAAATTAAAATTAAAATTAAAATTAAAATTAAAATTAAAATTAAAATTAAAATTCATTTTTTTCATTTTTTTCTTTTCAAAAATGAATGATTGTTTATTTTTTGGTTTAAATAATTATCCAAAACTTTTCAAAAATGAACCAAATAAAATAATAAAACCAATTCAATTTAAATTTGAAAATGAAAATGAAAATGAAAATGAAAATGAAAATGAAAATGAAAATGAAAAACAAATTAAACAAATTTCAACAAGTGAATTTTCAACAATTTTCCTTTTTAAAAATGGAAAAGCAATAAAATATTTAAATGAAAAAGATCCAAAACAAAATCCTGAAAAAATCCAAATTGAAAATATTCAAAAAGTATCTTTTGGTTATTCAAATGAAGCTATTTTAACAATAGAAGGAAATGTATTTGCCAAAGGATATTATATTAATCCAAAAAATCCAAAAGAATTTATCAATATTTCATCATTAATTGAAGATACAAATGATAGAATAATTCAAGATATTGTTTCTGGAGGTTTTTCATTTTACTTATTAACTTCAAATCAAAATGCTTATGGAATTGGTTCAAATTATTCTGGTCAACTTGGTTTTGATTCTGAAACACTTTATAAAACAGAAAAACCAATTTTAATGATGAAAAATGTTTCTAAAATATTTTCAGGAAGTACTTCAGATTCAATTTTTCTTTTAAATTCAAATCAAGAATTATTTGGATGCGGAGATAATAATTATGGTCAACTTGGATTAGGAGAATCAAGAAAAGAAGAAACAGAAATCCAAAAATTAACCAAAATCCAAAATATTCCAAAAGGTAAAATAATTGATATTCAATGTGGTGTTTCTTTTTCAATAATGTTGATTGAAGATGAAAATGAAAATCCGAAAAGAAAACTTTATTCATGTGGATATTCTCAATTTAATGGACTTGGAAAAAATGAAAATGAAAATACTTATGAATTTACTGAAATCAAATCGTCTTTATTTGAAAATGATGATAATATTCTTGAAATTTCTGTTGGAAATGCTCATACTTTGGTTTTAACTTCCAAATCAAAATTAATAGTATTTGGAGATAATAGATATGGTCAATTAGGAACTGAAGATACAAAAGAAATACAATTAATCCCAATTCAAATTGAACTTCCTAAATTAAGATTTAATGAAAATATTTCTAATTATCATATTTCTTGTGGAAATAATAAATCATTTCTTTATTATTCTCCTTCTTCTTTTTCCAATCTTGAAGAAGATTTGATAAAATTATTTAAAAGAAAAGAATTTTGTGATATTTCATTTAAAACAGAAAATGGAGAAATAATTGAAGCTCATAAATTAATATTGAAATATAGATTAAATCAAAATCAAAATCGAATTGAAAAACTTCAAGAAATTATTTCAAATAAATCAATTAAAGAATCAAATCAAATATTTGAAATGATTTATTCAAATAATTCCAATATAAATCCAAAATTATATTCTGAAATTAAAGAAATTATAAATTCAAATGAAAAAATTGAAGAAACAATGAAAAGAATTTATTTAAATGAAAATGAAAATGAAAAAGATTTTATAATTGAAAGAAAAGAAAAACAATATAAATTTCCAAAATTAATATTAATAATGAGAAGTGAATTATATCGAGGAATGTTTTTATCTGTTACAGATGATACTTCTAATAAAGTTACAGATTATAGTGAATTAAGTAATAAATCATTTCAAATATTTGAATATTGGATTTATTCAAATCAAATTAAAAACGAAATTCAAATTACACAAGAAATCATTGATGAAATTAAAACTGGAATTGATTATTTTCAATTAAATCAAACATATCCAAATTTATTTGATTTATTAATTAACAAATTTAATAATTAAAATTAAAATTAAAATTAAAATCAAAATTAAAATTAAAATCAAAATTAAAATTAAAATTAAAATTAAAATTAAATTTAAAATTAAAATTAAAATTAAAATTAAAATTAAAATTAAATTTGAAATTAAAATTAAAATTAAAATTAAAATTAAAATTAAAATTAAAATTAAAATTAAAATTAAAATTAAAATTAAAATTCATTTTTTTCATTTTTTTCATTTTTTCTTTTAAAATGAATTTCCATTTTTCATTAAATCTTTCAATATCAGAAATTTTCTTAAATTTATTTGCAGATAATTCATTATTTGTAGAACATTTTCATCTTGAACAAAAACAAACAAATTTTCAATTTTCAAAATGGAATAAAAATATAAGATTAATAAATTATTCAATAATAATTCCTTTAGAATTCAAGAGAAAATAGCATTTGAAATCAAAGAGATTGAAAATTTTGAATTTTACAAAATGGGTTCAAAAATAATTTAATTTAATTTTGAATTTTGAATTTAATTTTTAATTTAATTTTTAAAAATGATTCTTTTTAGAAATTTACTCATTTCTTCCAAAATCCAATTTTTCAAAATGAAATTCTTCAAGATTTTCAAATTCAAATTAAAATGGAGGTGAATCAAAGGATATTTTAACACCAAAATTAATATTCATTAATCATAAATTTTTATCATTAGTTTATTTACGTTTCAGAAACGAATTTAGAAATGGAATCAAATCCAAATTCAGATTCAAAAACTGAAGTTGATGTTTCTGTTCAATTTCTTCCAAATTTCAATTCAAAAAATAAATTACAAAAAATGGTTTTGGATTATTATTGCAGATCAATTGAAACATGGATAAAATTAGCCAAAGAATTAATTGACGAATTTTCTTCAAAAGAAATGAGGAGCAATTTTCTTAAGAAAAAAATTACAGAAAGAATGCTGATTTTCCGAAATTTCAAACGAATTATTTCTCAAAATTATGATATTTTGAATGAAAATATTGAAAATGATTCAATTTTAGAAGAAAATCAAGGAGAATCTGATGAAAATAGCATTTTTGTTTCTTCAGAAAGTGATATTTTTCAAGATTTGGATGAAGAAAACAGAAATAATAATAATAACAATAATAATAATAATAATCAAATTATTGAACAAAATGAAAATTTTATTGATTCCAATTCACATTCAAGAGAAATTGAAGAATTAAAAAAACAAGTTGAATTATCAATTAAAAAAGTTGAAAATTTTGAAAAAATTATTTTTGGAGAAAACTATGAATTATTCAAATCTGCTTCAAATTTCCTTAGAAATTTTGAAAAGAAAAAAATTGAAATTTTGGAAACTCAACAAGAATTAGAAATGAATGCAATTAAAAATGCAAATGAAAATGAAAATGAAAATGAAAATAATAATTCTAAAAAAATTGCAATTACTATAACTTCAATTTGTTTGATTATTATTAGTTCTGTTTATATTTTTCGAAAATTTAAAAGAAAATGAAAGGATTTTTTTTTATTGGAATTTTGGATTGAAAGAAAAAGGAAAAGAAAAAGAAAAAGAAATTTTTTTGATTTTGAATTTTTTAAATTTTGAAAATTTGAAATTATTTCTTAAATTCTGTTGTAACTTCATCAAAATCAAAAACTCTTAAAGGTTCAACTTTCTTTTGAGCAATTAAGTAAATTGTGAAAAATAATGGAAATCTAAAACAAAATTAAAAATTAATTTAAAATTATTGATTTAAATTTAAAATTATTAATTAAAATTTACTCTTCAATTTTTCCTTTTTTTGTTAAAAATCGATGAACTTCATCACAAGTTAAAGTTCCTTGAAGTTTTTGTCCATTCAACAATTCAGCTTCCAAATCATTCCAAGACTAAAAAAAAATATAATTATTTTTGTTAATTCAAAAAATTTTCCCTAAAAGAAAAAATTTTTTTTTTTTTTAAAAAATTTTTCACTTTTCCAGTTTTAACAAAAGCTTCAGCAACTTTTCTGTTTCTTCCACCAACACAAGTTGTAATAAGATCAGCGACACCACAACTTTCAAAGAATGTTTCACTTTCGACACCTTTGTAAAACATTTGAGCGAATTTTTTCATCTCTAACAAACCAATTCTCATGATTGCTGCTTTTGAATTTCCACCAAAAGAAAGTCCATCACAAAAACCTGCTCCAAGAGCAACGATGTTTTTGAGTGATCCACAAATTTCAACTCCATAAACATCTGAAACTGTTGAAACTCTGAATGTTTTTGTGTTGAAAAGTTTGAGATACATTTCTTGGTCTTTTTGGTCAGCGCAACCTAAACAAAATTTTAAAAATTTTGAAATTAAATCAAATGAAATCAAATTATTTGAAAATGAATTAAATCAAATTAAATTAAATCAAATTAAATCAAATTATTTGGAAATGAATTAAATTAAATTAAATCAAAATTATTTGGAAATGAATTAAATCAAATCAAATCAAATCAAATCAAATTAAATTAAATCAAATTAAATTAAAATCAAATTAAATCAAATTAAATCAAATTAAATCAAATTAAATCAAATTGAAAAAGTGGAACAAAATTAAATTAAAATTATTTCAAAATTATTTGGAAATGAATTAAATCAAATTAAATCAAATTAAATTAAAATCAAAATTATTTGGAATTGAATTAAATTAAATTAAATCAAATTAAAATTTAGAAATCAATCTTTTACCAATTGTAGTTTCACAAAACATATCTTGTGCAACTTCATTTGCAACATTTGCTCCCATTAAAGCACTTACTTGAATTCCTAAACTTTCAGAAATCATATCAGAAATTAAGTGAATTTCATCTTGATCATCAACAACAAAACCCTTAATTAAAGTAATTGCTCTGCAACCCTTTTTGATGTGTTCTTTTATTGTGGAAAGTGTTCTAGAAATAAATTGATGTGGAAGAACAAAAACAAGAATTGTTGCTCCATCAACTGATTTAATAAGATCAGGTTCTGCAATTAAATTTTCTGGAAGAGTAATTCCTGGTAAATACCTAATTTTGATTTATTATTTATTATTTATTTAATATTTATTTAATATTAATTTAATATTTAATATTTATTTAATATTTAATATTTAATATTTAATATTTAATATTTTTGGATAATATTTATTTAATATTTATTTAATATTTAATATTTAATATTTATTTAATATTTATTATTTAATATTTATTTAATATTTATTATTTAATATTTATTTAATATTTATTATTTAATATTTATTTAATATTTAATATTTATTTAATATTTATTTAATATTTATTTAATATTTAATATTTAATATTTAATATTTAATATTTAATATTTATTTAATATTTAATATTTATTTAATATTTAATATTTAATATTTAATATTTAATATTTAATATTTATTTATTTAATATTTAATATTTAATATTTTAATATTTTTATTTTTATTTATTATTTAATATTTAATATTTAATATATTTTATTTTAATATTTATTATTTAATATTTATTTAATATTTTATATTTATTTTAATATTTATTTAATATTTAATATTTATTTAATATTTATTTTATTTTTTTTTTATTTATTTATATTTTATTTAATATTTATTTAATATTTATATTTTTTTATTTATTTTTTTTATTTTTTATTAATATTTATTTTAATATTTATTTAATATTTATTTTTTAATTTATTTATTTTTTATTTAATATTTTAATTTTAATTTATTTAAATTTATTTAATTTATTTATTTTTTTAATATTTATTTAATATTTATTTAATATTTATTTAATATTTAATATTTAATATTTATTTAATATTTATTTAATATTTAATATTTATTTAATATTTAATATTTAATATTTATTTAATATTTATTTAATATTTAATATTTAATATTTAATATTTAATATTTAATATTTAATATTTAATATTTAATATTTAATATTTATTTAATATTTATTATTTAATATTTATTATTTAATATTTAATATTTATTTATTATTTTATATTTAATTAATATTTATTTAATATTTATTTTATATTTAATATTATGAAAAAGTTTTTACTTGACATTCTCATGTTTTGTGTTCATAATTTCAGTTAATTTTTGACCATCAATAAGTTCTTCAAAAACCCAAATTTTTGTTTCTTTTTCAAAAATATTTTCATGCTTAGCTGTATTTGTAGCAATAATTCTTGCAATTGCTGAACCCCTAAAATAAAAGAGAAAATAAGAAAGAAATAAATAAAAAAGCAAAAAAATTGAATAAAAATGATTGTTTTTATTACCAATTTCCTGAACCAATAATTGCAACTTTCTTATATTATTTTCAAAAAAAAAAGCAAAAAAAAAAGCGAAAAAATTTTTTTTAAATTGAAAAACAAATTAAAAAAAATAATAATTTATAAAAAGTACTTCTTTTTCTGTCATTTGTAAAGAAAATTAAGAAAAGGAAAAATGAAAATTTTTATTTCGAATTTATTTAAAAAAAAATAAAAAAAAAAATAAAAATTCCACTTTTTTATTCCTCTTTTTATTAAAATTATTATTAAATTTATTATTAAATTTATTATTAAAATTATTATTAAAATTATTATTAAAATTATTATTAAAATTATTATTAAAATTATTATTAAAATTATTATTAAAATTATTATTAAAATTATTATTAAATTTGTTATTAAATTTATTATTAAATTTATTATTAAAATTATTATTAAAATTATTATTAAATTTGTTATTAAATTTATTATTAAAATTGTTATTAAATTTGTTATTAGATTTATTATTTGATTGAAAAAGCAATTTTTAATCAATTTTTATTCCATTTTTAATCCCCTTTCTTTTTAAATTTCTTTTAAATTTATTATTAAATTTTCTTTTAAATTTATTATTTAATTTTCTTTTAATTTTCTTTTTAATTTTCTTTTTAATTTTCTTTTTAATTTATTATTTAATTTTCTTTTAAATTTTCTTTTAAATTTCTTTTAAATTTTCTTTTAATTTTCATTTTTAATTTCTTTTTAATTTCTTTTTAATTTTCTTTTTGGTTATTATTTAATTTTCTTTTAAATTTCTTTTTAATTTTCTTTTAAATTTTCTTTTTAATTTTTTTTTAAATTTTTTTTTTTTATTTTTTTTTTTAATTTTTAAATCTTTTTATTTTAATTTTCTCTTTTGATCAATTTAATAGAGATTTGATCTTTACAATTTTAATACTTAAATTAAATAAAGAAAATTTAATTTTTTATTTAATTAAAGAAAAAAAAAAATAAAGAAAAGCAAAAAATTTTTATTCATTTTAAATTAAATTTAAAATAAAATAAAAAGTTACAAATTAAAAAAAAAATAAATTTTTTTTCTTTTTCCTTTTTTCTTCTTTTAATTAAATTTCAATTAAACCAAACTCAAAAAATTAAAGAGATCTATTTACATAATTTCAATTCTTTATTTTTATTTAAATTTTTTATTGTTTATTTAATTTTATTTTCTTTTATTATTAAAAAACAACAAAGAAAAAAAAGTTTTTATTTTTTTTTCATTTTTTTCTTTTTTTATTTTTTATTTTTTAAACAGATCTCGTCATCTTAATTTTTTTTATTCATTTTCTTTTTTTAAAAAATTTACAAAAAAAAAAAAACTTTTTTATTCTTTTTAAAATTTTTTAAAAAAAAAACAATGGAATCTCCAAAAAAGAAAGTAATAATTTGTACTAACCCGAATTGTAGAGCAACAAAAACACCAATTTGGCGCAAGATCAATGATCAATATTATTGTAATGCATGTGCAATTTATCAAAAAAGACATGGAATTATGAGACCAATTAATCCTTTAAGTCCAGAATCAAGAAAATTTTTAAAAACAAAGAACAATTCAAAATCAAATTCAAAAACAAATTCAAAAACAAATTCAAAAACAAAACAAACAAATCATGAAAATAAATTACAAAAAAAATCAAAAAATCCAAATATGAAAAATGAAAGAACAACAAGAATCACAAGAACAACAAGAAGCACAACAAATTCAATGAATTTAGAAAATTCGAATAATTCAGAAAATTTAAAAAATTCAAATAATTCAGAAAATTTAAATAATTCAGATAATTTAAATAATTCAGAAAATTTAAATAATTTAGATAATTCAATGAATTTAGATAATTCAAATATAAATATCCAAAATAATCAAAAACTAATTAAAACTCAACCAATAAATATTAATAATTCTTTAAATTTATCAAATCTCAAAGATTCATTAAATTCTCCAAATTCATTAAGTTCTCCAAATTCATCAACTTCTCCAAACTTCCTAAATTCTCTCAATTCATTAAATTCACTAGATTCACAAAATTCACAAAATTCACAAAATTCACAAAATTCAACAAATTTAGCAAATCCAATCAAACCGCAAAATATAAAAAATATAAAAAATACAAAAATATAGAAAATATAGAAAATTCAAAAAATACAGAAAATTCAAAAAATATAAAAAATTCAAAAAATACAGAAAATTCAAAAAATTCAAAAAATACAGAAAATTCAAAAATACAGAAAATTCAAAAAATCCAAAAAAATCTAAAAACTCAAAAAGTCCAAAAAATTCTAAAACTTCTAAAAATTCTAAAAAATCAAAAACTAAACGCAAGAAAAATAGAAACAAACGCCGAATTACACCTCCTTTCCAAAAGCTAGACTCATCAACAAATTCTCAAGTTAATAACTCTGAAATACCTAATTTAAATAACTTCGATGATTCGCTTGGCTTTACTTTAAAAAATAAACGAACAGCAACAAACAATATTTTCAAAGCAAAAACAAATGCAGAACAAGCACTTAAAAATTTAACAAAAAATCCATCATTTTCAATCGAAAACAACACAACATTTTCAAATCCAAACATAATAAACATAATCGAAGAAAATACATTTAAAGAAGAAAAAGCAAATTCACAACAAATCAATCAATTGAAAGACCGAAGTTTCAGTTCTCCAAACTTCCAAAGAAATAACGAAAGCAACACTAATCTTTACCCACCACGCAGATACAACTCTGATTATTCAACCAACTACCAATTCCTCAACTCAATCCCGCAAAATCAATATCCTTACCAGTTTTTTCAACAATACCCATTTTCGTTTCAATATTTCCAAAATTCCCCAATGGAAAGTCAATTTGTGCTTTCTAATTCGTTTCAAATTAACCAAAACTTATACAGTCAAAACAACTTCATTTCACAAAATAATTACATTTCACAAGACAATATTACTCCTCAAAATAATATCGACGAAAAATCAAAATCTGAAAGTAATTTACAAACAATGATTCGCGAATCGATTGATAAACAAAAAGATGAGAAAATGGAATCGTCTCAAATGAGTCAAGAAGAGCAGCCCAAAAACCCAAATTTTTCATTTCCTCAACAACTTAACGAGTCATTTTCCGAATTACTCAAGGCAACAGATTCCATAAGTTTAAAAAACGAACACCCAATTCAAAACCCAATTCAAAATTTAAATGAAAATTTAAATGAAAATTTAAATGAAATGTCATACGATGGCCAAGATCTTCGCAATTATTTATCGTCATCCTCTCCTTCAAACACAAATCCACTTGGGATCACAATTGGTGACTGTGTTGGAATGAGAACTCAAAACGGATTTGAAATTTTCGCTGTGATTAAAGACTTCGTCGCATTTGGTAATTATCCAAACGTATATTGCTTAGTTAGATGGCTTGTTCCAAAACAACCTCCTCGTTTTCGCATCATTTCAAATAAAAAAAATGATGAACTAGATTCTATTGATAATTTTGTTCTTGGCGAAGATGAACCAAATCCTCAACCTTTTTCTTCAATTACTCGCAAACTCCCTTTTAGATTGAATGTAGATCTTTTTCCAAATGATAAAATAAGCACTGCAATTTAATCAATCAAAAAAAGAATCAATTAAAAAAAGCAAAAAAAAATTTTTTATCAATCTTCATTATTCATTCTCAGTTAATTCAAATTGAGATTCAAATATTCTTGTTCGTTTCACTTTCAATTTGAATTTCCTTCATTTTTTTTTAAGGTTTCCTCTTCTTATTCTTTTTTTTGACAAGTTCAAGTATTTTAGGATTTTTTCCTTTTTCCTTTTTTTTTCTGTTTTCTTTTTCTTTTTCTTTCTTTTTCTTTCTTTTCTTAATTGAAAAATTGTTGATATTTTTAAAGATCAAAATCAAGATTTAAAGATCAAAAAAAAAAAAACAAAAACAAAAGCAAAACAAAAAGAAAGAAAAAAATGAAAAATAAAAAAAAAAATAATTTCAAATGTTTTTGTTTTTGTTTTTGATTTAAAAGAAAAAAAAAATAAAGATCAAATCCATTTTTTTCTTTTAATCTTTTTTTAAAAAAAAAAATGGAACAAAAAATTTCTTTAAATTTTTTACAACAAGAACTTCAAACTCTTCTTCAAAATTTTCCACAAACTGAGAATGAAATGAATGAAGAATTAAAATTGAAATGTCAAATGTTAATTAATTTTTCTTTAAGAAAAAAAAACATTTCAAAAAAACTTAAAAAAGAAATTGAAATTTTAGAAACAAAATTAAAAACAAAAGAGAAAGTTTTTGAAAAAGAAATTTATGAATTAAAAACTGAAAAAACTAAAATTAAAAAAGTAAAAAAACAAAAAAAAAAGGAATTCCTAAAAATAAAAAAATTTTTTTCTTCTTTTTTTTAAAAAATTTAAAAAAGGAACTTGATAATGAAATTGAAAATTCACTTCAACTTCAAGAAAAACTCCAAAAATCACAAAAAGAAACTGAAAATCTTCAACAAAATTTTGATCATTTGAAAATGGAACTTGAAAAAACAAAAAATAATCTAAATTCAAATCAAGAACAAATGGAATCAATTACAAAACAAAACAAAAAATATCATCAAGAAAAAATGAAAAACCAAAATGAGATTAATAAATTATCAAAGGAAAATGAGGATCTTATTCAAAATTTTAATAGTGAAAAATCTAAAACAGAAAATTTGGAGGAAAAAATAACCGAATTGAAAAAAATTGTGAATTCTAAACAAACAGAAATGGAAAAACAAACAAAACAAACAATTTCCTTTTCAAAAGAACTTTCTGACTTGAAATCACAATACGAATCTAATTCAGAAGAACTCAAAATTGAGCGCACAAAAGCAAATACTATGAGTCGAGATCTTGCGAATTTGGAACAAGAAATGAAAACAATTCGCACAGAAAATGAAAGACTAACAAAGGAATTGGATCATTATAGTCTTTTATCTTCTAAATTACAAAAAGAATTGGATCGAAATATTCAAACAAATACCCAAATTATTGCTGAAAATGGGAAGAAGGATTTGAATCTGAAAAATTGTAAAGAACAAATCAAAAATTTGGAAAATCAATTCCAAAAAGTTACAAATTTGAAAGATGGATTTGCAAGAAAAAATAAAGATCTAGAAAAAGAAAAAGAAGATCTTACTAAGCAAAACGAACTTCTCTCAAATCAGATCAAAGCTCTTGAACATGATTTGGATCAAGCAAGAAAATTAAAAGAAAATGACAAAAAAATACTGGATCTTCTGCAAAGAGAAAGAGATTCAGTTAGCAAAGATTTAGTTAAAGCAGGACAAGAAAATGAGAAAGAAAAGCATTTTTCCAAATTATTAGAAACTGAAAAAAACGCACTTGAAACCGAAATTTCCAGTTTGAAAATTGAAATTTCAAAATTAAACAAAGAAATTTATCAAATCGAAATTGAGAAGAAAAAACTTCTTGGAGAAAAAGAAGGAATTCTTTTTAAAAACTCACAAAATATTGAGAAATTACAATTACAAGAAGTAAATATCCTTGATCTTCAAAGACAAATTCAAGAAGAAGAAAACAAACTCAAACAAAGACAATCACTTTATGAACATGTTCGGAGTGAAAGAAATATGTTCTCAAAAAGTTTATTGGAATCTCAAGATGAACTCAATTCCCTTTCTCGAAAAATTCAAGTTCTCACTTCTTCTTCTGAACATTTAAAAGATGAACTCAAAGAAAAAGACCAATTATTTATCAAACTTCATTTCCAAACAATCAAAATTGAAAAAGAAAGAGAATCTCTTCGAAATGAATTAAAAACTCTTACTTCTCATTTAAAAACTTCTGATCAAACCATTATTAATCAAAGATCAGAACTTAAAAAAATGGAGACAATTTTATTTGAAGTTGGAAATGATCTCAAAAATCAAAAACAACTTGTGGATTCTTTGAATAATGAAAACAAGAAATTACAAACAAAATTATCTGAAAATCGTTCACAAAACGAAGAATTAAAGAAACAACTTAAAACAGAAGAGATCACAGTTAAAAGAATTGAGATCAAGAATTATAATTTAAAAGAAGTAATAATTTTTTATTCTTTTTCAAAAAAATCCAAATTCCAATTTTTGCTTTCTTTTTTAAAAAAAAAAGGAAATTTCAAAACTTCATTTAGAAATTCAAGATCTTAATAGAAAAATTGAAATTCAAAAAAGATTTGAAGAAAAAGTCAACTTTCTTGAAAAAGATTTAAGAAAAACAGAAAATCAACTTTCAAAATCAAATCAATTTAATTCTGCTTTAATTTCTGAACTTGAAAATCCAAAAAATACTCATAAGTAAGAAATTAATTTTTCATTTTGAATTTAATTTTGAATTTAATTCTGAATTTAATTTTATTTAAGTTGGAGAAATATTCAAGCAACTGATCCTAATAAATTTCATTTAATCCAAAAAATGCAAAAATTACAAGATAAACTTTTACAAAAACAAAAAGATCTGGAAAAAACTTCTTCTTTAAATGAAAACTTGAGAAAAGAAATTGATCAAATAAATTTCAAAAAATCTAAATTTTCTCAAGTTAAAATTATGAATCAATTATCTTCTTTTAGATTCCAAATTTCTGAACAAGAAAAAATAATTAAATCACTTAAAGCTCAACTTGAAATTGAGAAAGAAGAGAAATTATCAAAAGAAAATTAAATAAAAAAAATGAAAGAATAAAAAGGAAATTAAATTGATTTTTGTCTTTCTTAATTTTTAAAAAAAAAATTAAGTTGTGTTTTCTGCAATTAAAGAAACAATAAATCCAATAAAGAAAACACCTGCAATAATATATAAAAGAATTTCTTTTGAAATTTTAGGAGAAAAAAAAGAACCAAAAGTTGTTCCTGCCATTGAAAATATAAATGTAACAATAAAATAAGACCAAATTGAACCAAAATCAACTCCAATATATATTATAAAAAAAACTGCACAAATAAGACAAATCACAAACATGAATAAATTACCAACCCAACTTGCATTTAATGTTTCAAATCCTAAAATTGACATAAAAATTAATGCGAAAAATAAACCTGGTCCAAATCCAAGAAATCCTCCAATAAAAGATCCGAATATAAACACAAAAAATACGAGAGTGAATTTTAATTTAAATTTTCTGTCTTTCCAATTAATTTCAATTTGATGAAATTCATCTTTTGGATTATTTTTTAAATCATCTTTTTTTGAATCATTTTTTGAATCATTTTTTAAATCATTTTTTAAATCATCTTTTAAATCATCTTTTAAATCATCTTTTAAATCATTTTTTGAATCATCTTTTAAATCATCTTTTAAATCATCTTTTAAATCTTCTTTTAAATCATCTTTTAAATCATTTTTTGAATCATCTTCTGATTCTTTTTTTGAATCATCTTCTGATTCTTTTTCAGTTTCTTCTAAAAAATCTTGAGTATTTACTGAATCATCTTTTAAATCATCTTTTAAATCATCTTTTGAATCATCTTTTAAAACATCTTTTGAATCTTTTGAATCTTTTGAATCTTTTGAATCTTTTAAATCTTTTGAATCTTTTAAATCTTTTGAATCTTTTGAATCATTTTTTGAATAATTTTCACTTTCTTCTAAAAGATCTTGAGTATTTAATGAATCATATTGTATTGAACTATCTTGTTTTGTTAAATGCTGTTCAAGATCGACTTGATAAACGTTTTTTTCCGACTTTTTGTGCTTTTTCTTTTTTTTCATTCTTTCCCGAATAGCTTTAAAAATAAAAAGTAAGCAAAAAAACAACAAAAGATATGATCCACTTTCACTCATATTTTTTTCAACTTTTGGCAAGTGTTTTTTAGTAAAGATTAAACCAATACAAGTACCAATTAAAACAGCAGGTATTAATAATAACAATAAAGAATTTGCTTTTTGTTGTTTTTTGTTTTTGATTAAAATGTATCTCAATAAAAATATTGCAAGTAAACTATTAAAAACATCAAGTGAAAGAGCTAAAAAAATTGAATCCCAAATATGAAGTTTCCAAATTGCTAGAGTTAATGGTACTATTAGTTTCCATTGTGTTAATGCTACTATTGCTGTCCCAATTCCGGTTAAAAAACTAATTGGTCCCATTAAAAATAAAAAACCAATAAAATTTGCCATTTTATAATTAAAATCGAAATCGAAATTAAATTTCAAATTCAAATTCAAATAAAAAAAAAAAGAAAAAATGATTTCTTGCTTTTTAAAATTAAAAAAAATTTTTTTTTTCCAAATTGATTTTCTAAAATAATTTTGATCTTATTTTCTTCTTTTTTGAATTATTATTTAGTTTAAATTTGATCAATATTTAATTTAAATTCGATAAACATTTAATGAAAATTTGATAAACATTTAATGAAAATTTGATTTAAACATTTGATTTAAAGATTGCTGACTCATTGATTTGGATTTGATTTGGAATTGATTTAAAGATTTGATTTAAAGATTTGATTTAAAGATTGCTGACTCATTGATTTGGATTTGATTTAAAATTGATTTAAAATTGATTTAAAATTGATATAAAATTGATTTAAAATTGATTTAAAATTGATTTAAAATTGATTTAAAATTGATTTAAAATTGATTTAAAATTGATTTAAAATTGATTTAAAATTGATTTAAAATTGATTTAAAATTGATTTAAAATTAATTTAAAATTGATTTAAAATTGATTTAAAATTAATTTAAAATTGATTTGGATTTGATTTAAAATTGATTTGGATTTGATTTAAAATTGATTTGGAATTAATTTAAAATTGATATAAAATTGATTTAAAATTGATTTAAAATTGATTTAAAATTGATTTAAAATTGATTTAAAATTGATTTGGATTTGATTTAAAATTGATTTAAAATTGATTTAAAATTGATTTAAAATTGATTTGGATTTGATTTGGAATTAATTTAAAATTGATATAAAATTGATTTAAAATTGATTTAAAATTGATTTGGAATTAATTTAAAATTGATATAAAATTGATTTAAAATTGATTTAAAATTGATTTAAAATTGATTTGGAATTGATATAAATTTGATTTAAAATTGATTTGAAATTGATATAAAATTGATTTAAAATTGATATAAAATTAATTTAAAATTGATTTAAAATTGATTTGGATTTGATTTAAAATTGATATAAAATTGATTTAAAATTGATTTAAAATTGATTTGGATTTGATTTAAAATTGATTTGGATTTGATTTGGATTTGATTTAAAATTGATTTGGAATTAATTTAAAATTGATATAAAATTGATTTAAAATTGATATAAAATTGATTTAAAATTGATTTAAAATTAATTTAAAATTGATTTAAAATTGATTTGGATTTGATTTGGATTTGATTTGGATTTGATTTGGATTTGATTTGGATTTGATTTAAAATTGATTTAAAATTGATTTGGATTTGATTTGGATTTGATTTGGATTTGATTTGGATTTTATTTAAAAGAAGATTTTTTTTTTAGTTATTCAAAATTAAAATAAAAATAAATTTTTCAATAAAGATGAAAAAATTTTTTATTTTTTTTAATTTTTTTTCCTTTCATTTTTTTCATTTACATTTTTTAATTTAAAAAGAGTTAAAAAGAAATGTTTAGCATTATAGTTCATTCTCCTAAAAAAAAATCAAAACATTTAACAGTAAATAATTAACTTATTAATAAATATTTTAATGTTAAAAAATGCAAAAAAAAATTTTTTTAATTAAATATTTTTTTTTCTCTTTTTTTGTTTTTAAAATTAAATTTTTCAAAAAGGAAATTCAAGTTTTTGAACAAAAGAAATTAAATATTAAAAAATTAATTAAAAAAAAATGTAAAAAAATTAAAAAAAAACTTAAGAAATCAATGAAAAAGAAAATTAAAAAAAAAGTGAAAAAAATTTTAAATAAAAAATTAAAAAGAAAAAAAAAAGAAAAACGTTATAAAAAATTAAAAAAGAAATATAAAAAGAGAATTAAAAAGAGAATTAAAAAGAGAATGAAAAAGAGATATAAAAAGAGAAATATAAAAAGAAATTGAAAAAGAAATTGAAAAAAAATAAAAAAAATCAAATTAAAATAAAAATTTCAAAAAGAAAACATAAATAAATTTAAATGAAAGAAAACTTTTCTTTTTCTTTTTATTTGCAAATGAAATTTTGTTCTTTTTCATTTCCATTTCATTTTTTTTTTGGAACTAAATAAAAAAAAAATTAATAAAAATAAATTTTTCCGATTTCAATTTTCCAATTTAATTTTCCAATTTAATTCATTTTTCAATTTAATTCATTTTTTCGATTTAATTTTCATTTTTTCAATTAAATTCATTTTTCAATTTAATTCATTTTTCAATTTAATTCATTTTTCAATTTAATTCATTTTTCAATTTAATTCATTTTTCAATTAAATTTTCATTTTGTAAAGATTCATTTTCCAATATAATTTATTTTTCAATTAAATTTTCATTTTGTAAAGATTCATTTTCCAATATAATTTATTTTTCAATTTAATTCATTTTTTCAATTTAATTTATTTTTCAATTTAATTCATTTTTTCAATTTAATTAATTTTTCAATTTAATTAATTTTTCAATTTAATTCATTTTCCAATTTAATTAATTTTTCAATTTAATTCAATTTTCCAATTTAATTCATTTTTTCAATTTAATTTTCATTTTGTAAAGATTCATTTTTCAATTTAATTCATTTTTCAATTTAATTCATTTTTTCGATTTAATTTTCATTTTTTCAATTAAATTCATTTTTCAATTTAATTAATTTTTCAATTTAATTAATTTTTCAATTTAATTAATTTTTCAATTTAATTCATTTTTCAATTAAATTTTCATTTTGTAAAGATTCATTTTGATTTCCATTATTATTATTATTATTTTGATTTCCATTATTATTTTTATTTTGATTTCCATTATTATTTTTGTTTTGATTTCCAATATTTTCTTTCTCTGAAAAAATTAATTGAGATAATTTTTGAGTATGAACTAAAGGAATTTTTTGGAAAAGTTTTTGATTTTTTTCATCAAATAATTCAGTTTTTCCTTGAATAAAAACAATATCTTTATATTTAATTTCATAATTAAGAAGGGAATGTGTTAAATTTTTTAATTTGAGATATAATGAACTTTCTGTTATTTCCAAAACTGATAAAATAAAATCAATAAGTTCTTCTTCTTTTTTCCCAAAATCTGAACGATGATATTTAAAGAAAGTTGGAAGAGAAACCTAAAAAGAGATTATATTTGATTTAAATTTGATTTAATATTGATTTAAATTTGATTTATATTTAATTTAAATTTGATTTATATTTAATTTATATTTGATTTAAATTTGATTTAAATTTAATTTATATTTAATTTATATTTGATTTATATTTGATTTATATTTGATTTAAATTTATATTTGATTTAAATTCTGTATTTACAGATGGATCTTGTGTTGTATCTTTAATTTGACCATAATTTTCAATCAAAAATTGAGCAGAACGGAATAATTCTTTTTCAGTTGAATCTCGATGAAAAACATAAAAAGCAGGACCAGTAACTTGCAAATTAGTTAAACCAAAAAGAATCAAAGGAAAAATTCAAAAATAGCAACTAATCGACGCGGATCAGTTTTTTTTTTAAAATAACGATTTGTTGAGAAATTTTTATGATTTCCATGCAAAACACCTTGAAAAATATCATCCAAAGAATAAACACAATTCCCAATTTTATACTTATTTTCAGACATAAATCTTTTGAGTTGATAAGCTGATTGTGGTGGTCCTTGATTCTCAACACAAGAATGAACAAACAAAATATTATAAATATTAAGCCAAAAACCAAGTCTATTTATATTAGGTATTTTTTGAGGATCAATTAATTTTAATTCTCCAATTCCAACTTGAGTAAATTCCAAATATTTTGAATTTTTTTGAAGATCAATCCAATTCCAAAAAGGATAAACAAACAATCCTTTTCCAGAATTTGCATTTGATTTTTTGGAAACTACATTTGTGTTTGGCTTTGAATTTATAACAAGTTCTGTTTTTGTGCTCATTGTATTGTAAAAGAGCTCTCTTAAGGTTTCTGCTAATATTTCACTAACTGTTTCAGGATCTCGTGGTTCTGAACTAAAAACTGATTCGTTATTTAGTAATCCGATAAGTTCTTCATCTTTTGTTTCTTCGCTGCTTAATCTTCCTGGTTTTGCTTCTGTTATTTTCATTGCTTTCCTTTTTTGGATTACTTCATTACTGATTGTGTGAAATTTATGAAATGCTCGTTCTGGTGGAATTCCAAATTCATTTAAAACAATGGCGAATTGAGTGACTTTATCTGTTTCAGAAAGAAACGAAAACAAAGAAGATCCCTTTTTTTATAAATTTTTTTTATATATTTTTAAATATTTGATTTGAGATATTTTTATATATTTAAATTACTTTCTCTCCAGTTTTATTTGGATCTTCAGTTTCTGGTGGTGATAATACAGTTTCAATTTTATATAAATTTTGATTCAAAAAATTAATCAAATTAACAATATCAGAAAATAAAATTGTTTCAGGATCTTTTTCTAATGTTGGTTTATACTCTTTCTGTAATGGTAAACTAACTTGTTTTTGAAACTAAATAAGAAATCATTTAAAAATAATAAAAATAAAAGATATAATTTTGATAATAAATTCTGTAATAAATACTTCTTCAATTAAAGGTAGTTTTAGATCATGAAATTCTTGAAGTGGTAATAAAAGAAAATCTTTAACAGAAAAACCTGTTCTGTTTGCAATAATTTGAATAATTTTTGCAATCCAAATCAAATTTTTTCGAGATATTTGATTTGGTGGATCATTGATTACTTCATAAGCTTGTGGATTAATAATTGCTGGGGATAAAAGTCTAAGGAAAATAAAACCAGCAACTGAAATCATTTCATTTTCTGGAAACTTTTTTCTTACACTTTGTCTTAAAAAGCTTGCAATATCAATAATTTCTCTGCAAAATTATTATTTATTTTTTTAAAAATTTTTGATTTTGAATTTTGGTTTTGAATTTTGATTTTGATTTAAATTTACAATGGCATATTCTTTTTTGATGAAACTATTGAAGAAATAAATCTACTTATATAAGTTTTAATTAATCTAAAATTTTCATCAATTGAATCATTTGGTTTTATTAATACTGGATCAAGCTATAATTTATTTTCCGAAATGAAATTAAAAATTAAAAATGAGAAATTTTATTTTGAATTGAAAAGAAAAATTTACTTCAAAAATTTTATCAATTTTCAAAACTTCTTGGATTGGAATTTTTAATGTTTTGGAAAGATAATCTTTACAAATAATCATACAAAGAGTAGACATTGCTTTTGTTGATATACTATTTGTTCTAAATAATTGATGTGGCGAAGCTAAAATAAATAATAAATATTAAAATATTTAAAATAAATATTTAAAATAAATTTAAAATACAAGTATTTGCAATTTCTCTTTCTATTGCATTTTTAATAAATGAAACTGCTTTTCCAAATGGATAAAGAATTGTTATTAATGTTTCTGTAAGTTTATCTATATCTCCTGATTGAATAACATCTGTCAAAGCATTTAAAATTTCAAAATTATTCCCACAAATCAACTAAAAATTGATCAAAAATTGGAAAGTTGAATTAAAAGTTAAAAATTGATCAAAAATTGGAATAAAAATTAAAATTTAAAAATTGATCAAAAATTCGAAAGTTGAATTTTGAATTAGAAATAAAAAAAAGAAATAATGATGATGATAATAATAATAATAATAATTTACATCAATAAGTTCAGGTAAAGATTTCCTCCATTGAATCTCTCTTTGAGTATCATATAAACGAACCTTTTTTTTTTTTTTAAATAGAAAAGAAAATTAATTTTAATTTAAAATAATTTGAATAAAAAATAATCAAATCACTTTTGAATAAGTATAATGCAATTTAACATAAATTCTGCCAATTGGAGTGTCTTTGTTTTTCTTTTTTAAAGGTAAAAAATCAAAGGACTTTTCAACTGGTTCTTCATTAGTAAGAGAATTAAGAGGAATATTAACTTTTCCAAGTCGAATTTCTTTTTTCGAATTTAAACGATTCCACAATTTCAAAATAATTACTGAATTATTATTTTTCACAAAAAATAAAAAACTTTCATTCCATTTTGGTTCTAAAGTTTGTTTTGGAGTTGTTTTTAATTTATGTCTTTGAAATTTAACTGTCACAAAAACATTTGGATAAACTAAAGTTGGTTCTTGAACATGAACTCGAATTACTAGTTTGAAATTAAAATTTTTAAAAGGAAATGGGAAATGTGAAAGTTTTTTTTTTTTTTTTTAATAAAGATGAAAAAAAAATTATTTTTATTTTATTTTATTATTTGAATTTATTTTTTGTGAATGACGATTGTTTTTTTTTTATTTATATTATTTATATATTTTTATTCGTGTTTTCTTTTTAATTTAATTTACTTTGAATATATAATTGAGGTACTTCATTCATATTTTTTAATTTCGTAAATTAAAAATTTAAAAAAAAAAATAAAAAAATGAAAATAAAAAAATGTTTGATAAAATTTGTTTTTATACTGATGATCAAATAATAATAAAATTTTCTTTTTGTTTTTTGTTTTTGGTTTTTTTTTTTTGTTTACTTGTTTTTTGATAATGTCAATTTTGCTTTTTTAATTTAATTTAAATTAAAATAATTTTAAATAATTTAAATTAAATCAAATTAAAAGTAAATTTAAGTTAAAAAATAATTCCAAATTTAAAAAAAAATTTTTTTTTTTTTCTTGATTGATCTAAAAAAAAAAAATAAAAAAAAAGCGAAAATTTTTTTTTAAATTTGTTTTAAAAATAAAAAGAAATAAATGTCATTTTAATAACAAAAAAATATTTAAAAAAGAAAGTTAAAAAGAAAAAAAAACAAATGACGTATTTAAATGAATAAATTTTTTTGACTTATTTTCTTTTTAAAAAATTTAATTTAATTTAATTTAATTTGATCTAAAAAAAGAAAGAAAGAAAGAAAGAGGAAAAAAAACTAAAAGGAGAAAAACAAAAATTAAAATTATCCATTTTTTTTTTTAAATTCCATTTTTTCATTTTTCATTTTTTTCATTTTAAAAAAAAAATAAAAAAAGAAAATGGACAAAAATTTAAAAACATTAGAAAATGAAGTAGAAAATTATTTATTAAAAGAAACACTACATGAAACAATAGAAGGAATTTTATGGGAAGAAAACAAAACAACTACAAAAGAAATGCTAGAAATAGAAAATTTAGAACCAATGAAATTATATTTAGAAGTAACAAGTGAATGGGACATTGGAACAGGAGAAATAACAGGCATGCAAGAAAAAACAGCGTTTGGATATGGACTTCAATCACATAATTCAACATCTTTAACTCGTGAAAAAAATGAACAGCAAAATATTGAAGGTGAATTTGGTGGATTGCCGTTTTTTCCTGGTGGTTTTGTCCCTTTTGAAAAGCAAAAAATAATCGATCTTGATTCTATTCGTGCGGTTGAAGCTTTGGAAAAAAAAGATGGATTGGAAAAAATCCCTCCAGGAATTAAGGAGTTAATTCGTTCAAAACTTGGAATTAATAATCATGAACAAGTTGATGAAATTGATGAAATTGATGAAATTCAACAAGAAAATATTGAAAACCAAAATTTAAATGAAAATGAAAATGAAAATGAAAATGAAAATGAAAATGATAAAAAAAATATTGATATTATTTTAAAAGAAAAAGAACCAACTTTAACTGATTTTGAATCAAATTTAAATTTAAAAGAGGATCTTGATAAAGATTCTAAAAAAAATTGGGTTGTTGAAGATCAAACAGATGTTTCTAATTTTGAAGAGTTAATTCCCAAACTTGCTTTAGAAGTATCATAAAAGATATTATAATTTAAATTAAATTTAATTTAATTTAATTTTCATAATTTTAAAAAAAAAAAAAGTTCCCTTTCAAATTGGATAACTTTCAAAAAAGAGCTATTCTTCACTTAGAACAAAATCAAAGCGTATTTGTAGCTGCTCATACATCAGCAGGTAAAACAGTAGTAGCAGAATACGCAATCCAATTAGCAAAACAACACTGTTCAAGAGTAATTTACACATCACCAATAAAAGCATTATCAAATCAAAAATATAGAGATTTCAAAAGGAAATTTAAAGATGTTGGAATTATAACAGGAGATGTGAGTTTAAATCCAGACGCATTTTGCCTAATAGTGACAACAGAAATCTTGCGAAACATGTTATATCGTGGAGCAGATGTGATCCGCGATATTGAATGGGTGATTTTTGATGAAATCCATTATATAAATAACTTAGAACGTGGTGTTGTTTGGGAAGAATCAATTATAATGCTTCCAAGTCATGTGAATTTTATCATGCTTTCAGCAACAGTTGAAAATTCAGTCCAATTCGCTTCGTGGATTGGAAGAACTAAGAAAAAAACAATTTATGTCATTTCAACTCCAAAAAGACCTGTTCCTCTTGAACATTTTATTTACACAGACACTTGCTCAAATTATAAACAAGGTCAGAAAAAACATCTTGGAGAACTTTTTCTAATTGTTGATAAAAATGGAAAATTTCAAACAAATGGATACCAAAACGCTCTGCGTGCTCTTCGCAAAAAAGGAGAGGATGAAGAGGAAAAAAGAATTAGAAGAGAAAACGCAGGAAATATCACAACAAAAAAAGGCAAAATGCAACCAAATCGATCGAAAAACAAGCAAAAACTTGCACAATCAACAAAGAAAATAATCTCGCCAAATCAAGGATTTAATTCAATGGGTAATTCAAATTTCAACAGATCATATTGGACAAATTTGGTGTCTCTTCTTCAGAGAGAGAATTTATTCCCAACAATTGTGTTTTCATATTCAAAAAACAAATGCAATAAGCTTGGGAGATGGATGGAATCATTTAATTTATTAACTCCAAATGAAAAATCACAAATCCAAGAAATGATTCACAAAACAGAACAAAAACTGCCATATGGTGATCGCCATTTACCGCAATTTGAGGAGATCAAGAGACTTTTAGTCAGCGGAGTTGGCGTTCATCATGGCGGTTTTCTTCCAATAATCAAAGAACTTGTTGAAATATTATTTTCAGAAGGTTTAGTCAAAGTACTTTTTGCAACAGAAACATTTGCAGTTGGAGTCAACATGCCAGCACGGTGTGTTGTGTTTAATAACATTGAGAAAAATGATGGCAAGGATTTCAGACCACTCCGTTCGGATGAGTATATCCAGCAATCCGGGAGAGCTGGAAGACGTGGGATTGACTCATCTGGAGTTGTTATCATTGCAATGAACAATAAATTCCATGATTCTTCACTTCTATCTAAAATTATTCTTGGAAAACCAACTCATTTGGAATCTCAATTCAGATTGACTTACATCATGATCCTCAATCTGCTCAAATTTAACGAACTTAAAATCGAGGATGTTCTTAAGCAAAGTTTTTCCGAATTTTATTCCCAACTTGATGCTATTGAGAAAAAGAAAAATCTTTTACAAATAAGTAAGGAAACTCATGATATTGAGGATATCCAATGCATTCATAATAAAAGTGAAGAGATGGAGAAATATTATGATATTGTTACAAAGCTTTCTTCTTTTAATGAGCTTTTCTCTTCTGATCAACTTTCTCCTGGAAGAATAATCATGACCGGTATCGAAAAATCTCACAATTTCGCTGTTATCATCAAAACAAAAACTCAATCATCAAAATTACGTTTTCATATTCTTTCTTTCGATGAATTTGATTCTGAAAATTTTAAATTGGTTTGGATTGGAATCGAGGATATTATTATCACTTTTCAAGACAAAATCAAAATTTCCACAAACCAACTTTCCAAAGCAAATTCTTATTCAAAACAAAATTCAAATCAAAATTCAGATCAAAATCAAAATTCAAATCAAAATCAAAATTCAAATCAAAATTCAGATCAAAATCAAAATCAAAATCAAAATCAAAATCAAAATCGAGAAGCAGCTTTGAGTATCTTCAAAAAACTCAAACAAAAAGTTAAGGATCACGACTCAGGAAAAAATCCATTCAAATTACTTAAACTGAAAAAAATATCCAATATTGATCCGAAAATAATTGAAGCATATACTGAAAAAAATACACTATTTGGTTCTTTAAAAGATAACTTATGCTATCAGTGTCCCTTAAGACAAAAGCATTTTGAGATACATAATTATTTGATGCAATTGAAAACACTCAAGCAAGAACTTCAATATGATCTTTCTGACGAAAGTTTAATATTCAAACCAGAATTTGATAAAAAACTTGAAGTGTTAAAAAAATTGGATTTCATAACTGATGATTTAACAATAAAAACAAAAGGAAGAGTTGCTTGTGAAATTCACACTTGCAACGAATTAATTATGACTGAGATAATATTTTCAGGCGCACTTAACAAGCTTCAACCAGAGGAAATTGCATCTGCTTTAGCTTTCTTTCTATTCGAAAAGGGACACAATCGTCCTATTTATTTAACGGCACAAGTTGAGAAAGCAATTCAACAATTTCGTGAAATAATTGGAAATATTATTACAACAGAAAGAAAATGTGGACTTCCTGTTAATCCAATAGACTATTTTTCTCATTTTTCTTTGGATTTATCTCAAATTTTTTATCTTTGGGCTTCTGGTACACCTTTTTCTCAAATTATTCGTATTACTGATATAGAAGAAGGCTCGATTGTTAGATCTATTAGAAGACTTGATGAAGTTTGTAAGAAATTGCAAGTTGTTGCTAAAATTATTGGTGATGATTCTTTGGTTGAAAGTTTTAAAAAAGTTTCTGAGAAAATTAGAAGAGATATTGTTTTTGCTGCTTCACTTTATTATGATTAATTTTTTCCACTTATTTTTTTTAAAGATTATTTTAATAAATCTTTTTTTTTTGAATTTTTGGATCATTTTTTTTTTTTCAAATTTAAAATTTTCATTTTTCTTCTTCTTTTTCTTTCTATTTTTTATTTTTTTATTTTTTAATTTTTTATTTTTTTTTATGAATTTTCTTTCTAATACTCCAACTTATCTTTTAATTTTTCCAAGATCTTATGAATATGTTTTTCATTCCATCTCAGATTTTTCATTTCAACATTTTAAAAAAGAACTTAACGAAGTTATTTTAAATTTTAAAAAAGGAGGTAAAATAAAAAAAATTAAATAAAAATTAAAATAAAAAATAAATGATCAATAAAACAAAAAATTTTTTAATCAATAAATTTAAGAAAATTCGTTACAATTTTCTTCAATCAGTATCTTATTAGAACATTCTAAAGCAATTTTAAGACATTTACTTACTTTTGAAGAGGAAAATTTTTTTCTTAATGAAATTATTCCTTCAATATTATTAATTCTAAATGAAAAGTAGAAAATTTTCCATTTTAAAAAAATATTTTTCGAAAATTAAAAATTAATCAATTTATTTTTCAAAAAAAAAAATAAAAGCAAATTTTTATCAAATTTATCACAAGAAACTTGCGAAATTATCAATAAATTTTATCAAAATTTAATTAATCTTGTTTTGGATCGTATTGAAAAAGATGAAACAGTTTATTTTTATCAATTATTATCAAGAATTTTAAATACAGATTCTTATAAATGGAATCAAAAAAATAACCAATTCAAAGATTCCATTTATTTAGAAAAAGTTGAACTTTTACAAATTCTAAATGATTTTGAAATTGTTTCTAAAATTAATTCAAACAATTTAAAAGATTCAAACAATTTAAAAGATTCAAACAATTTAAAAGATTTAAAAGATTCAAAAGATTTAAAAAATTCAAAAGATTTAAACAATTTAAATAATTTAAAAGATTCAAAAGATTCTAAAAATAATTCAAACAATTTAAAAGATTCAAAAGATTCAAAAGATTCAAAAGATTTAAATAATTCAAAAGATTTAAAAGATTTAAAAGATTCTAAAAATAATTCAAAAGATTTAAAAGATTTAAAAGATTTAAAAGATTTAAAAGATTTAAATAATTCAAAAGATTCTAAAAATTTAAAATATTCTAAAAATAATTCAAACAATTCAAAAAATTTAAATGAAAATGATAGTTTTGTTTTACTAAATGATAATTTAAAATATTCAAAAGATTCAAACAATTTAAAAGATTTAAACAATTTAAAAGATTCAAAAGATTTAAAAAATTTAAAAAATTTAAAAGATTCAAAAGATTCAAAAGATTCAAAAGATTTAAAAGATTCAAAATATTCAAAATATTCAAAAGATTCAAAAAATTTAAAAAATTTAAAAGATTTAAAAGATTTAAAAGATTTAAAAGAAAATGATTCAAATAGTGATGATAGTGATGGTTTTGTTTTAATAAATGATAATTCTAAAGATTTAAAAGATTTAAAAGAAAATGATTCAAATAGTGATGATAGTGATGATTTTGTTTTAATAAATGATAATGGAAATAATCCAACTATTTATGGAAATCCTCCAAAACCCCTTTCTATTTATTATCATTTGGAAGTAAAAATTACCATTTCATTCTTAATTGAAAAAAAAAAATCTTAAATTCTAAAAATTTTTTTTCTTAGCAAGATATTGTTTCTCCTAAAATTTATTTCTTGGAAAATATTCAATTTTTTGGTAATCATTGGGGATTTGAGCTTTTGGAAAGAATTTTATGTGATCCTAATTACGAAATCACAATATCACAACTTTCTTATTTAATTCAATTAATTTCTAAAGTAAATCAATTTTAAAAACTTAATTCTCAACTTATAATAATGTTTTTTTTTTTATGATTTGTTTTAATTTGATTAAAAAAAATTTTTTTAAAAGATCACAGAATCAATTGCAACAAATTTATATCCAATAATTACTAAATTTATCGAAGGCTCAGTTAATCATTTAAAAAGAATTTGGGAAACAGAAAATTTTGAAAGTAATGCATCTGATTTAACATCAAAAATATTGGATAATATCAAATTAACTTTACTTGCTTATGGAAATTACCCGCAAACAATGTCAAAAATTATCAAATATACACTGGATTTAGCAGAAACTTTATACAAAAGAGAGAATGTTTCTGAAGCACAAATGACAGCCTTTGTTTTAATTCAATACTCAATAAATCAAAACAAAGCGTTTGCAACGAACTACCCATTAGAAAAAACGCATTCAAATAAAATATCACTATTTATTGTAAATTGGATCAAATCAACCTCATTTTTATTCAAATTTTATTCTCGTAATTTAACTGCTAAAGATGTCAATTTGATTGAAATGTCTGGACATATATTAAGTTATATACTTAGTATTGATATTGATCTGAAAATTTTGGATATTTTGTGGTTAAAAGCAACACAACAAAATTTTGAGGATATTTTAATTAAACAAACCCTATTCAAAACAATCATTTTACTCATAAAACACGACCAACCAGATATTTTGCAAAATTTAAGCGATAAATTCGATTCAATTGCTGATTTGTCTGTTGTTGATGAATTTGTTTTTGAAGCATTGGAATGTTTAATTTCAAAAGCAATCCGAAATTCAAAACTTTGCGGAGAAAGAATTTTGTGGAATATTCTTTCAAACTCAAAAAATCTCCCAAATAATTTAATCACAAAAGCAAGAGAATTATTCCAAAAATCTATTCGAGAATCGGATTCATTTCGGTTATTTTTTGAAGAAAAATCCGTTGTGAATATTTCTCAAAATTTAAATGTTAACTTTGCAATTTACACACTTCATACCATTTTTTCTGTTTACAATACATCAAACCTACAGTTTAATATTCGTCAAAGAATACAATTTCTGGATAAAAAATATTCTCTTTTTGATCTATTGATTCAAGACCTGGAAAACTGTGTTAGTCACAAATCCAACCCAAAACAATTACAGGATGAAAAACGAAAAATGCTTCTCCAAATCAAGCATATTAAAAATTTACAAATCAAAATCAGATTCATTTTTAATCTCATTTTGCACTTGAGTTCTTCAGAACAAAACAAATTCTTCTGCAAAACTTGCAAAATTATGATCAACAATATCATTTCAGATTATGAAAGAAACGCTTTCTTTGAAATTTTGAAAGAGTGGTTTCTGAACAAATCTCTTTCTCAAATATTCTTATCAAAACAATTCATAAAGTGCATAATTTTATTGTTCAAAAATTCTGATTTGTCAAAAACAACTTTCGTTCAATCTCAAGTTTTTATTATCATTTTCATCTTGAAGAATTTTGCCAATTACCAAAAATTTTTGGATTATTTCGATCAAGAATTATATTTGAAACATCCAACAAATTCTGCTAAATTTGCATGTGCTGATTTACTTTGGCAAATTTCTTTACAAGCAAGAAAAAAAGATACAAACAAATTTATAAGAAAAATTCTCACCAAATGCCATCTTAATAACTCAACAAATGGAATAGAAAATTTTATTGAAACTTCATATGATTTTCTTTCAAATTTCTTGAATTCATATTTATCGAATCCAAACAGTAAATCAAGTCAGGATTTACTTTTCAAAATATCGAGAATTCTTTCTATTATTACTAATTTTATTCATCAATACGATAAACAATTCAAACATCTTGTTGATTATAAATCTCCACATGTTTCTTTCAAAAAAAGGATTGATTTCAAAATATGTTCATATATAATCACTGAACAAGACAAAAAACCTGAAGCAATTCAAGTTTTATCAAATCTTACTCTTTATTATTTCTTTGTTTTTCTTTCAAAGAAGTTTCACTTGAAAGTCCGTTATTTTTCACTTTCTGTTTCTGGATATGAAATCACATTCCAAGAAGATTCCACATTGAATCAACCTATTTATAGTCTTTATATATCAAATAAATGTTTATTTGATACAAATGAAATTAATATTAAAACTTTTGATTCCAATTTTGGTTTATATCGAGTCTCAAAAATCCAAAAAGATCTTGAATTTGTAAAATTAAAATCAAAATTAAAATTAAAATTAAAATTAAAATCAAAATTAAAATCAAAATTAAAATTAAAATCAAAATTAAATTTAAAATTAAAATTAAAATCAAAATTAAAATTAAAATTAAAATCAATTTAAAATTAAAATTCAATTTAAAATCAAATTTAAAATTAAAATTAAAATTAAAATCAAAATTAAAATTAAAAATTATATTATTATTCTTCTTCTTAGAATTTTTCTGATAGATTTCCTGTTCAACTTCTTCTCAAAAAAAAAATATTTCCAAATTTAATCAAAATACTTAATTTAGAAAAAATAGTTGCAAAAAAAGCATGGAAATTAATTCAAGAACTTCCATTATGCAAAAATTTAGTAATTTATTTTCTCAAAAAAATATCATGGAAATGAAGGATTGGAACAATTTAAATTCCAAAAACAAATTCTATTTGTTATATTTACTTGATCTAATGCGTCTTCATATTTTTAATTCAAACAAGAAATTTGTTGATACTTTCAAACTAAAAAACGAAGAATGGTGCTCATCTTTTATTAACAAAGGTGGATTACAAAAATTATTGATTATTTATGGAGAATTAACTCAACAAATATATAATTTATTGGAAATTCCAAATTCAAATAATACTGATCATTTACCTTCAATTAAACTTTTTAAGAATCCTATTAAAAATATTTTGATTCAAGAAAAGGACTCTTTTTACATCATTTCTCATCTTCTTGATACAATTTTCTACATCTTTGATTTTTCAAATTTTGTAAAAGATGATCAGGAAGTTTCTTTTGTAAATTCCAAAATATCAACAAATTTCGAAATTATAAATGATTTATTCGTTTTGATTCTGAAAAATATTCAACAATTTATTCAAATAATGTATTTCAATTCAGATCAAAATACCAATAAATGGTTAGTTTCAATTATTGAAAAGTCTTTCAATATTGCGATTTATTTCCTCAACAATTGGAATCAACTTATGGTATTGGTTAAAAATTTAGATTTCAAGAAATGGGTTTATTACACACTTTTTATAAACAAATCTCAAGAAGTTTCAAATAGATTGATAATGTTTTTTCAGCAACTTTTTTCATCATCCCAAAATTCATCCAATTTTCTTATTTTCTCTGAAGAATTTTCACATCAAAAAATTTTGGTGGAAAATGGGATATCAAACCAAAAATATATCTTGAATTTATTTTTTAGTTATTTTGAATTATTACATGAGTTTCAAGAAAGTTCAGGAGTATTTTTTGATAGTTTAATGGTGATTTTATTTCAAGTTGGAAATGAAAATGAAAATGAAAATTCTCAAAATTTTCTTGGGACAATTCTATCTAAAAAAGAATTATTTGATGTTCTGAAATTTATCATTTGGCAAATACAAAAACAACTCAATTTCAATTCCCACAAAACATATGATTCTTTCCTTCTCATGCTATTATCATTTCTAAACAAATTTTTATTAAAAATCACTTCCCAAAAGCATTCAGAAGAATTATTTACATATATTGGATTTAAACTTGGATTAATTGATGAAATTTTTCGTATTCATTTATTTCCTCTTGTTTCTGAAAAATCCCTCTATTTCAAAATTCTCCCAAAATTAAAAGATCGAGAATCAAGAAAGCAAGCGTATGATTTATTACTTTTGCTTTGTAAATATTCTGGCACAAATTTATATCATTTATCAAACATGATTTTACTACAATTACAAAATGTAGAAGAATTAAATACTTGGGATGTTGAAAATCAAAATTATTCTTCTCCAAAACAATTGAAAAGATTATCCAAATCGTCAAAAGCACTAACAAAAACAATACCAAATACAAAAACAATACCAAATACAAAAATAAATTCCAAATTAAAAAATATTAACAAGAAAAAACAAGAACTTTTTTCATATTCGGGATTGGAAAATCAAGGATCAACTTGTTATATTAATTCAATTTTACAACAATTATTTTGGATTAAACAATTCAGAAAAAAAATCATAGGAGCAAATGTTTTTTTCAAATTAAAGAAAATCAATTTGAAAATTCAAGATAATAATAACAATAATAAGAAGAAAAATAAGAATAAGAATAAGAATAACAACGATAGAAATAATAATATAAAATTATTTCAAGAACTTCAATCAATATTTAAACAATTGAATACGAGAACCCATTCTAGTATTAAAACTTCAAATTTTTGTCTTGCATTAAATAATATAAATATTATCAAAAGCAATGTAAATACTCAACAAGATGCAAATGAATTTTTACATAATCTTTTTGAAGTTATCGAAGATGTTATTAACATCACAAAAATGAATGATATATTAGATGTATTTACCGGCTCAATATTGCAAAGAGTTGTTTGTAAAAATCGACACGAATCAATAATCTCACAAAAATTTCGCACACTGGAATTAGATATAGACAATATATCCAATTTACGTTTATCAATCACAAAATTTTTATCTAGTGAAAAATTAGAAAAAAAAAATAAATTTTATTGTCAACATTGCCAAAAAAATGTTGAAGCAATTAAATGTTGTTATTTTGAAAATATGCCAGATATACTTATTATTCATTTGAAAAGATTTAAATATAATAATAGGCAACATCAGATAATTAAATTGGATTCAGAGTTTACTTTTCCTTTTTCTCTTATTATTCAGCATATTCAACATATTCAACATATTAAACCTTCAGAACAAAACGATGATTCTTTCAATCAACAAAAATTTTCAGAGAAATATCTTCAAAATATTAAAAAAACAAAATATAATTTGATTGGAATTGTGATACATTCAGGTGGAGCGCAAACAGGTCATTATTATTCTTTTATTAACTCACCAAATTTTCAAAATGATTCTGAATTTTCAAAAAATGTTTGGCTTGAATTCAATGATAGGAAAGTTTTTTATTTAAGTCCAGAAGATTTAAAAGAAAGATCATTTGGAAGTAAATATTTACAAACTAGTCAAATATCAACAAATGCTTATATATTATTTTATGAAAAAGACAAGCAATATGTTTATACTGAAAATGAAACTAAGAACGAAAATGATGAAAACAATAAAAATGATGAAAACAAAATTGAAAACAAAATTGAAAACAATGAAAATAATGAAAATAATCAAAATAATGAAAATAATCAAAATAATGAAAATAATGAAAATAATGAAAAATCAAATTGAAAATAATGAAAATAATGAAAATAATGAAAATAATCAAAATAATGAAAATAATGAAAATAATCAAAATAATGAAAATAATGAAAATAATGAAAATAATGAAAATAATCAAAATAATCAAAATAAAAATCAAAATCAAAATAATGAAAATAATCAAAATAATGAAAATAATCAAAATAATCAAATTGAAAACGAAAATCAAAATCAAAATCAAAATAATCAAAATAATCAAAATTGAATCAGTTCAAAATGAAAATCAAAATGAAAATCAAAATTGAAGAAGAAATTAAAATTGAAAATCAAAATGAAAATGAAGATGAAAACCAAAATGAAAATAATCAAAATAATCAAAATCAAAATAATCAAAATCAAAATAATCAAAATAATCAAAATCAAAATAATCAAAATCAAAATCAAAATCAAATTGAAGAAGAAATTAAAATTGAAAATCAAAATAATGAAAATAATGAAAACAATGAAAATAATGAAAATAATCAAAATCAAAATCAAAATCAAAATCAAAATCAAATTGAAGAAGAAATTAAAATTGAAAACCAAAATGAAAATGAAAATGAAAATCAAAATGAAAATCAAAATGAAAATCAAAATCAAAATGAAAATCAAAATCAAAATCAAAATCAAAATCAAGATGAAAATGAAAATCAAAATGAAAGTGAAAATACTTATGAAACACTTTCTCGAAGAGAATGCTTTGAAGAGACAATAAAAATTTATAATCAAAAAGAAATCAAAACATTATTTACACAAGATTATTCATATTTTATATCAGAACTTAGCAATATAGATCCAAATTTTTGTGAAGAAAAAATCAAAGAGAAAGCAAACTGTTTAGTTTCAATTATAAAAGTAGCAACATTATTCTTATTTAAGATTCAAATACACAAAAGAAAAGCAATAGAATTAAATGATTATTTTAAACAAATTTCTCAATTATATTCAGATTCTAAAAAGGTTTCATATTGGTTTTTTGAAACTATTATTCAAAAAAATTGGATCATAAAAATACTTATTAATTGTCCAATAATTCAAATTCGAAATTCGTTTTTAAATTTAATTCGAAGTGTAACTTCTAATATTATAAAAGAAGAAAGGATTATTTATTCTAATTTGAAAAACCAAATTCAATCTGGAGAAAATGAAAAAGATGAAAAAGATGAAAAAAATGAAAAATCAATTTTAATTACTTTTATTGATTTTTTAATCAAAAATGTATGATTTTTTTTTGAATTGAATTTTTCAAAAATCACTCAAATTATTCTTATTATTTTTATTAATATTCTTTTTCTTTATTTAAATTTTTTGTTTTAGATTAATTCCTTTTCTAAAAAAAATTCAAACACAGAATATTTCCTCAATTTAATTTATGATTTTGCACAATTTGGAAAGTTTGAATGTAAATATTTATTTCATCGAGGATTTATTCAAATTCTTATTGATTTTTATATGAGAAATTTCGAAAGTCAAAATCAAAATGAAAATGAAAACGAAAATCAAAATCAAAATCAAAATCAAAAATCAAAATCAAAATCAAAATCAAAATCAAAATCAAAATCAAAATCAAAATCAAAATCAAAATCAAAATCAAAATCAAAATCAAAATCAAATATTTGATAAAAAATATAGAAAAAGGAATACAATTTTATTCCACAAAATTAATTTAGATGAAGAAATAATTAAATCAAAAAATTTATCAATAATTCTTCAAATTCTTTATCATATTTATTCTCATTGTTATATAATATCAACTATAAAAGAAGAAAGAAAAACAAATGAAAATCAAAATCAAAATAATCAAAATCAAATTGAAAATCAAATTGAAAATCAAACTAATCAAAATCAAAATCAAATTGAAAATAATGAAAATAATCAAAATCAAATTGAAAACAATGAAAATAATGAAAATAATCAAAATCAAATTGAAAATAATGAAAATAATCAAAATAATGAAAATAATGAAAATCAAATTCAAATTGAAAATCAAAATCAAAATCAAAATGAAAATGAAAATAATGAAAATCAAATTGAAAATAATGAAAATGAAAATGAAAATAATCAAAATAATGAAAATAATCAAAATAATCAAAATCAAAATCAAAATGAAAATAATCAAAATAATGAAAATAATGAAAATCAAATTCAAATTGAAAATCAAAATCAAAATCAAAATGAAAATGAAAATAATGAAAATCAAATTGAAAATAATGAAAATAATGAAAATAATGAAAATAATCAAAATAATCAAAATAATCAAAATAATCAAATTCAAAATCAGAATGAAAATAATCAAAATAATGAAAATAATGAAAATCAAATTCAAATTGAAAATAATGAAAATAATGAAACTAATCAAAATCAAAATCAAATTGAAGTTCAAAATGAAAATAATCAAAATCAAATTGAAAATAATGAAAATAATCAAAATAATCAAAATAATCAAAATAATGAAAATAATCAAAATCAAAATCAAAATGAAAATCAAATTGAAAATCAAATTCAAAATGAAAATCAAAATGAAAATCAAAATGAAAATCAAAATCAAAATCAATTTGAAGTTCAAAATGAAAATCAAAATGAAATGATCCTTGAAGTTAAAGAATTTGATAAACAAAAAAAATTCTTTAAAATTTGTAGTTTAGATTCATCAAATCAAGATATATTCCAAAAAATTACAAAAACTCTATCAATTAAAAGTTTTACTCTTTTTGAATTCTTTGTTAAAAATTGTTTTGAGTTATTAAATTTTATTTCAAAAAAAAAGGAAATTAATCAACAAATCGAAATCTTATCTTCATTAATTGAAATTAAAGATTCAAAACAAGAAAAAAGAATTGAATTTATTCTTATAAAATCTCGTAATCTTTTAAAAAAATTGACAAAAAATGGTTTAGTCAAATTAGTTTCTAAAATAGAAAAAGCATTTTCTAATTTAGTTCAAAATCATAATGAAGTTAAAATTTGGATTAAATCAAAAGAAACGATCCAAAAAATATTTGAATCAAACGGAACAAATTTAAATTGAAAAATTTTTTTTTCATTTTTTTCATTTTTTTCATTTTTTTCAAATAAAAGAAAAATTAAAAAAAAATGAGTTTTAAAATTAAAATTAAAACTTTAAATAGTGAAATTTTTGAATTTATTGTGAATGAAAATGTAAAATTTATAATAAAATTTAATAAAATTTATAACAAAATTTAAAAACAAAATTTAAAACAAAATTTATAACAAAATTTATAACAAAATTTAAAATAATTTAAAATAAAATTTATAACTAAAATTAAAACAAAATTTAAAAACAAAATTTAAAAATAAAATTTAAAACAAAATTTAAACAAAATTTAAAACAAAATTTAAAAACAAAATTTAAAAACAAAATTTATAATAAAATTTAAAATAAAATTAAAAACAAAATTTAAAATAAAATTTAAAACAAAATTTAAAACAAAATTTATAATAAAATTTAAAACAAAATTTAAAACAAAATATAATAAAAATTTAAAATAAAATTTATAACAAAATTTAAAATAAAATTTAAAATTTATAACAAAATTAATAAATTTATAACAAAATTTATAATAAATATTTTATACAAAATTTAAAATAAAATTTATAACAAAATTTATAATAAAATTTATAACAAAATTAAAAACAAAATTTAAAATAAAATTTAAAACAAAATTTAAAACAAAATTTATAATAAAATTTAAAACAAAATTTAAATAAAATTAATAAAATAAAATTTATAACAATATTTATAACTAAATTTAAAATAAAATTTATAACAAAATTTATAATAAAATTTATAACAAAATTTATAACAAAATTTAAAATAAAATTTATAACAAAATTTATAATAAAATTTATAACAAAATTAAAAACAAAATTAATAACAAAATTTAAAACTAAAATTAAAACAAAATTTAAAACAAAATTTAAAACAATTAAAACAAAATTTAAAACAAAATTTAAAACAAAATTAAAAACAAAATTTAAAACAAAATTAAAAACAAAATTTAAAACTAAATTAAAACAAAATTTATAACAAAATTTAAAACAAAATTTAAAACAAAATTTATAACAAAATTTAAAACAAAATTTAAAACAAAATTTATAACAAAATTTAAAACAAAATTTATAACAAAATTTATAATAAAATTTAAAATAAAAAAAAATTTTTTTTTTCAATTATTCAATAAAAAAGTTGACTATTAGAGATTTAAAGAAAAAAATTAAAGAAAAAATGAGATTAAAGAAACATTTACAAAAATTAATCTTTCAAGGAAAAGTATTAAAAAATGATAAGCAATTATCGGATTATTGTAATTAAAAAATATATAAATATAAATAAAAATATAAATATAAATATAAATATAAATATAAATATAAATATAAATCTAAATATAAATATAAATATAAATATAAATATAAATATAAATATAAATATAAATATAAATATAAATATAAATATAAATATAAATATAAATATAAATATAAATATAAATATAAATATAAATATAAATATAAATATAAAATATAAAATATAAATATAAATATAAATATAAATACATATAAATATAAATATAAATATAAATATAAATATAAATATAAATATAAATATAAATATAAATACATAAATATAAATATAAAATATAAATATAAATATAAATATAAATATAAATATAAATATAAATATAAATATAAATATAAATATAAATATAAATATAAATATAAATATAAATATAAATATAAATATAAATATAAATATAAATATAAATATAAATATAAATATAAATATAAATATAAATATAAATATAAATATAAATATAAATATAAATATAAATAAAAATATAAATAAATATAAATATAAATATAAATATAAATATAAATATAAATATAAATATAAATATAAATATAAATATAAATATAAATATAAATATAAATATAAATATAAATTCTTTTAAAATTTGTTTCTAAATATAAATATAAATAGCAATCGCAAATGAAACTACAATTTATTTAATTCAAGAATTAATTGTTAAAAGTGAAACAGAACAAAATCAACAAAATCAAAATCAACAAAATCAAAATCAAAATCAACAAAATCAAAATCAAAATCAACAAAATCAAAATCAACAACAAAATCCAAATCCAAATCCAAATCCAAATCCAAATCCAAATCTAAATCCAAATCCAAATCTAAATCAACATTTAAATCAACAAAATCAATTTCAAAGAATACAAAATGTCAGAAGTATTACACATTCAATTATAAGAGTTGAAAACATTTTGCGTGATTTAGAATCAGGACTTAATCAACAAAATCGAGAATCTCAAGATGAAAATCCACAAGAAAATTCTGAATATTCTGAACAAAGAGAATTTGAGACACAAATAAACAAATTGGCAAATGTTTTGAAGAATATTCAAGATCGTTTCTCTTCTATTTCTCAAACTTTATCATCTTGTTCAAATCATTTTTTAAATCCTGAAAACTACAATCAAGAATTAAATTTTCCACAAATAAGTTCTACTTTGCAACAAATTGGATATGCTTTTTTACACATTTCAAATCAAATAGGAGCAATTAATTATAATTATCAAAATCATAGATTTTTTATTGAACCAACTATATTTTTTGAACGTATTAGACAACATCAACTTGGAGCTCAATTTCAACCACGAATACAACCAATATATTTACCTCAATCAATTCAACAATTAAATCAACAAAATCAAACACAATTAAATCAACAACCAAATCAACAACCAAATCAACAATCAATTCAACAATTAAATCAACAACAAAATCAACAACCAAATCAACAACCAAATCAAAATCAACAATCAAATCAACAACCAATTCAACAACCAAATCAACAACCAAATCAAAATCAACAATCAAATCAACAACCAATTCAACAACCAAATCAACCAATTCAACAACAAAATCAACAACCAAATCAACAACCAAATCAAAATCAACAATTAAATCAACAACAAAATCAAACACAATTAAATCAACAAAATCAACAAAATCAACCAAATCAAATTTTTCAACAACTTTTTCAACAATTAAACCAACAACCAATTCAACAACAAAATCAGCAACCAAATCAAACACAATTAAATCAACAAAATCAACAACAAAATCAATTAAATCAAATTTTTCAACAACTTTTTCAACAACCAATTCAACAACCAAATCAACAACAAAATCAACAATTAAACCAACAATCAATTCAACAACCAAATCAACAACAAAATCAACAACAAAATCAACAACAAAATCAACAAAACCAAATTCCAAAACCAAAATTCCCTTTTTTTATGAGAAGAGATGTTTTTGAGCAATTTATCAATAGAATATGTAAATCTCTTGATATTGAAACAATTCCAAATAACATCAAACAAACAATTTTCAACATTTGGAAGAGTAAAAACAAGGAAAATGAAACAAAAAAACATATGCTTAATATAAAAAGATCACGATTGAATATTTTTATTAATACATTTTATGAAACATTAAGCATTCAAGACGTTGTGCTACTTTTTTCAGGAAATTGGAATATTTTTTTGAAATTAGCACCCAAATTTAGTTTAGATATTACTCAAAATATTCTTCATGGAGATTTATCAACAGAAAACATTGAAATTGTAACTGAAGAACTTGTTTCCGAATCATTGATAACTTTTCTTTCTTCAAATTCATATCTTAAATTGAAATCAAAAATCAAAGAAGGAGGAAATTTAATTGATTCTTTTTGTGGATGGATGAACAAAACAATTTCAACACTATTTAAAATATTCACATATGAAATCACACCACAAAATATTGAAATTATCATTCACAAAATAAGAAATTTCATTATTGACACAACAAGTAATTTTTTTATTATAATGAAGGATGTATTTTTGGATGAAGATGAAGATATTCTTGTTATTATTAAGGAATTACTAACTGAATTAGGAAAACCAATTTCAAACAAATTTGCAGAGTTTTTACTGGCAGAATTCTTACCAATTATTAAAGAAAACATGTTAGAAGATGAATCACAACTTTCTTCTATTGAAGAGAAATGGATTTTTGCAATTCCACAAAATGAAAAGAATTATTGGAAAAGCACAATATTTAGAGATGAAATTAAACAATATTATAATATTTCACAATTTCCATTTAGTTTTGCATATTTATCTGGTTCTTCTTGGATTAATCAAGAAAGTTATCATAAAATTTACAATTCGATTATTACTGAACAAGAAAAAAAGCAAAATCAAATTGAAAATCAAATTGAAAATCAAATTGAAAATCAAATTGAAAATCAAAATGAAAATCAAATTGAAAATCAAATTGAAAATCAAATTGAAAATCAAATTGAAAATCAAATTGAAAATCAAATTGAAAATCAAAAAGAAAATCAAATTGAAAATCAAAACCAAATTGAAAATCAAAATCAAATTGAAAATCAAATTGAAAATCAAATTAAAAAAGAAAATACTTTACCGTTTATTTACATCCTCTCAAAATCTTTAAATCAAGCTAATGTAAAACCTGATTTAATCCAAAATATTACCCAAAAAGCTCAAAATGACCATGAATTAAACTCAATTTTTTCTGAAAATATTTTGATTCCTTCTTTGAAAAAAATCGTTCTTATTTCTTCAGATTTGGCAAATGAAACATCAACAAAAAAATATAAAAGATTGAATCGTTTACTTGAAATTGCAATTTCAGAAAAAATTCCTCAACAAAAAAAGAATTAATAAAAATTCAAAAAAAAAATTCAAAATTTTTACCTTTTTTTTTGAATTTAAAAAAAAGTAAAACAAAATAATAAAATTCTAATAATTTCTCTTTAAATTTTTAATTGTTCCACTTTTTGATTTCTTATTTAAAAAATTAAATAATTTTTAATTGAAAAAAAAATTTTTTAAAAATCAAAAATTCATTTTTTTTCTTTTATTTTTCTTTTATTTTTTTTCTTTTAAAATAATGAATGAAAATACAACAACTAAAAATGTTGAAGAAACAATTAAAAGAATCTCATCTCAAAAGGGATTCATTGGACTTTTAATATTGAATCACTCAGGAGCAGTTATTCGAACAACATTTGAAGAAGAACAAGCACAAATTTATGGAACTTTTATTAATAGATTTCTTTTTCACACAAAAGAATCTTTAACGGAATTAAAAACTGATGAAGAATTAACTTTTTTAAGACTTAGAACAAGAAAACAAGACTTTTTAATTGTTCCTGAATTTCAATATACAATGGTTGTTGTTCAAGATCCAAATTCTGAAAGCATTTTATAAATTTAACTTTCTATTTAGCTTCTTATGATAATTTACAAGTACATTTTATTTGTTAAGGATAAATTGAAGGATTTCTTTTTTTTTTTTTTTGATTTTTTTTAAAAAAAAATTTTTCCATTTCATTTCTTTGATTTGGATTTTCTTTTTCAAATTCAAAAACAAACACAAAATTAAGCAAAAAGTAATAATAAAAATAATAATAAAAAATCATAACGGAAAAATTCATTTTAACATTTCTTTAATTTTTTCTTTTTCAATTCCAATATTTACATGAACACTTTCAATAATAATTTCCTTTAATTGTTGAGAAATTAAAGATAAAACAAATTGAGTTTTCAATTTAAGTTTTTTTGGAAAATCTAATTGTTCCATTTGATGTTCTTGAATTATCATAAAAACAATTGTATTTGCTAAATGTTCTTGATTATCAATTTGATTGTTTGAATATTCAAGAAAAAAACGAAAAATTAATTTGGAAATTTCTTTTTCATCATCAATTCCAGAAAGAAATGAAGGATTTTTGCCTTTTTTTCTTCTTGTTTTTCTTTTTTTTGAAGTTTCCTCATTTTGTTTTGAATTTAGATTTTGAAGAAATTGAATTCCTTCATTTTCATCCCAAAAAAGTCTTGAAACAAGAAGAGAGATTAAATTTTCTCTTTGATCAAAAATAACTTTTTCAAGTAAAGAAATTTGATTAGAAAGTAAAACAAAACGAAAAATTCCCAAACAAGAAATGAATTGGATTTCTGGATTTGAATCGAAAAGTAGATTCGGAATAAAAGTGAAAAGATTTGAATTTTCTTGATTGATTTGAACTGGCAAATTAATAAGAGAAGGATAAATAATATAAATATCAAACACAAATAAAAGAGATATTTTTCTCATTTCAATTTCTGATTCAAAAACAAGTTGATAAAAATAAGGGATTAATTTTTTTGAAATGATTTCTGATGAAATTGAAGCATTTCCAAGTAGATTAATTGCTTTTTCTTTTTGTTTTAAATCTTGTGAATTGATTAATTGAGAAATTAAATTGAAAAAAGTAGAATTTTGATTTGGATCTGAAAAAGAAAAGTTGAAATCAAGGATATCAATATTTTCCATGTTTAATAAATGGGCTTCATGTGCAGAAACAAGAATATTATCATCTAAATTTTTTAATATTAACCAAATTATTCCTCTTTGATCTTTTGTTTTTTGGAAGAGATAAATGAATATTTGGATTAAAGAATCGATAGGAATTAATAAGGATTTATTTTTGGAATTTTGATTTTGATTTAAATTAAAATTTTGATATTGATTTTGATTTTGATTTTGATATTGATATTGATTTTGATTTTGATTTTGATATTGATTTTGATTTTGATTTTGATTTTGATTTTGATTTTGATTTTGATATTGATTTTGATTTTGATTTTGATTTTGATATTGATTTTGATTTTGATTTTGATATTGATTTTGATTTTGATTTTGATTTTGATTTTGATTTTGATTTTGATTTTGAGAATTAAATGTAAATTCAATTCCTTTATGTTTCTCTTCTGTTTTTTTCTTGAAATTTTGAAAGAATTCAATAAATTTTGTTAAACTTTGTTCTGATTGAAATTGAATTGCTTTTAAACATTGAATAAAATTTTTTTTACCATCAAATCTAATTAAAAAATTCAAAATATTAATTAATTGGAAAAATTGATTATTTGGATATCTTATTATTTGTAAAATTTTCAATAAATTTAATAAAGAATCAATTGGAAAATTTGAATAAAATGATTGATTTTGTCCAAGAAAATGTAAATCAGGCATAAATTCTTCAAACATTTCTTCAATTTCTTCTCCTGTTGGATTTACTTTTATATTTGTTAATAAACTTCTATCTTCTTTTTCTTCAAATTTTTCTAAATAAATTCTTAAAAGAAGTGAATAAGATTCAACCATTTTTGATTTAATTTTTTTTGAAAAATGAAAAATGAAAAAAAAAAAAAAAAAGTGGAATTGATCAAAAAACAAAAACAAAAAACAAAAACAAAAACAAAAACAAAAATAAAAAACAAAAACAAAAACAAAAACAAAAATAAAAACAAAATTTAAATCAAATTCATTTTTCATTTCATTTTTCATTTTTCATTTTTCATTTTTCATTTTTCATTTTTCATTTTTCATTTTTCATTTTTCATTTTTCATTTTTCATTTTTCATTTTTAATGGCTCATTTACATCGTTATAAAATGAGAGATGGAAATTATCATCCATTTCATGATGACCAACATCAATTACATCTTCAACAAATTGAAAATCAAAATCAAATTGAAAATCAAAATGAAAATCAAATTGAAAATCAAAATGAAAATCAAATTGAAAATCAAATTGAAAATCAAAATCAAAATCAAATTGAAAATCAAAATCAAAATCAAAATCAAAAATCAAAATCAATATCAAAATCAATATCAAAATCAAAATCAAAATCAAAATCAATATCAATATCAAAATCAAATTCAAAATCAAAATCAATATCAAAATCAAAATGAATTTAATCAAAATCAACAAATTGAAGAAAAAGAAAATCAAGTCCAAGAACAATTAAATCCAATTTATTATCAAAATCGAAATCAAAATCAAAATTTAAATCAAAATCAAATTCAAAATTTAAATCGAAATTCTTTTGAAAAAGAAAAAAATGAATATTTTTCTTCAAATCAAAGAAGAAACAGAAGTTCATCTCAAGAAAAACAATTTAATAACGAAAAAGAACTAGAACAAACAGAATTTCATTTAAATATTCAAAATAATGAAGACTCAGAAAAAAAAGAACTTCCAGCAAAAATTAAAAGTAAAATTTATTTTGATTTTTTTTTATAAAAGAAAAAAAAATTTTTTTTAATTTAAATTTCTTTTTTTAGCAACTAAAACTCCAACAAGAGTTCTTTTTATTCGTAATATTGCATTTGAAGCAACAAAAAAAGATGTTGAAGAAACATTTAAAAAATATGGAGATATTAAATTAATTCATGATTTAATTACAAAGTAATTTATTTAAAAAAAAAAAAAGGAAAAAAAGGAAAAATTTAGTTTTTAATAAATAATCTTTTTAATTTTATTATTTATTATAACTTTTATATTTAACCTTTTAAAAAGACGAGGATTAGTTTTTGTAATTTATGTATGAACAAAAAAAATATTTAAATCAAAATCTTTTTTTTTTTCCTTTTATAAATTTAAATATTTTTTTTTTATTTTAGTATGATCTTCGAGCAGCAATGGTAGCTCGAAGAAGATTGCAAGATTTTGATATTTGTGGAAGAAAAGTATAAAAAAATTTTTTTATTCAATAATATTTTATTATTTATTCTTTATATTTATTATCATCAACAACAACAACAACAAAAAAATAATAATAATTTAGATCGACATCCATTTTTCTATTTCTTATCCTGTTTTTAATAGTGAAACTCCAAATCATGTACAAAATTTTAATTTCATATTATAATTATTACAAAGAAAAGAAAAGAAAAGAAATTTATTATTTTAATTATGATCTCAATTTATATTTTAGGGACAATTATTGTTAGCTCTTAAGAATACACGTCGTTTATTAAGAAATAAAGATGTAGAACATCTTTTCACTGTTTGGGGAGAAATTAGAAGAATTCAAGATTATAATAATGATGATTTTTCGTAAATTTTGATATTGTTTTTATTTGCATTTCAGAATTATTAAAAATTTTTTATAAAATTTTGTTGTAATTAGTAAAATTCTAGAATATTATGATACTAGAGCCACAGATAAGGCTATCAAAAAAGCAAATCGAAGAATACTTAATGGAAGACTTGAAATTGAATATTTTCCTGACAAAGAAGAAGATTATGAAGGGTACTTTTACTAATTGATTTTTATTTTGGATAAATTAAATAATTAATTTGTTTATTCTTTTATGATAAATTAAAGCGAAAGAACATCAACTCAAAATGATTCAGATTCAAAAACTCCTGATTCCAAAAAAAATCAAGAAGAAATTCCTTTAATTCCTCAAATGAATCCTATGAATTTTCCTCCACAAAATATTCCACTTAATCAGCCAATATTTAATCCACAAAATTTACAACACATGAATAGAAGACCGAATCCTAATTTAAATCAGGTATTCAATTCATTTTATTTTATAATTCCGTTCTATCATTTCATTTTTTAAATCACAAAAAAAAAACAAGAAGTTGATTGTTTCTTTCTTTTTTTTTTTCAAATTATTTTTTATTTGTCAAAAAAAAAAAATTATAATTGAATTATTATCCAATCTTTATATAGAAAAGCACTTTTTATTCATTTATTTATTTATTTATAAAGAAAGAAAAAATATTAGATTGTTTATAAAAAGTTAAAATAGATTTGAATTTATTATTAGAATGAATTAATATTGAAATAAAAAACAGGATGAAGAATAAAAAATAGAATGAAAAACAAATTAGAATGAATATAAAAAAAAAAACAAACTTAGAATGAATTTTTTAGAAATGAAACAAAATAAATATATAAATACATACAAATACATATAAATATATAAATAATTTAGAATGAAAATGAAAAACAAAAAACAAAATCATAAATTATTTGTTTATTTTTATTTTATTATTTAGTATCGATCTAATGAACAATTTATACCAAATAATCCAAATTTTCCAAATTTTCCCAATAATCAATTCCCACCACAAAATGCTCAATTCCAACAAAATCCTCGATATAATGAACCAAGAAATAATCCACAATTTTTAAGACATTTTGATCCTAAAATTAATCAACAACAAAGAAATCCAAATTTTTTCCAAAAAGATCAAAACAATCAAAGAATTAGAAATCATTATTGAAAAACAGAACAAAATAAAAAATTTATTTCTTTTTTAAGGAATTGATTAAGATTTTTAATTTGGATTTTAATAAAAAATTTTTTTTTCTTTTTTAAATATAAAATTCATTTTTTTCCTTTTTTTTTTTTTTTAAAAATTCAAAAATTTATATAATAAAAAAGAAAATGAAAGAAATTATTGTTTTGCATATTGGATCAACTGGAAGAAAAATAGGAGAATTATTTTGGCAAGAAATATGTGAAGATCATGGAATCAATCCAAATTCTGAAATTGAAGAAAATGATGGCAATTCAAAACCAAATATTTATTTCAATGAAATTTCACAAAACAGTTTGAATAAGCAAAATAATAATTGAATAAGCAAAATAATAATTTAAAAAATTTGATATTTTTTTTTTCTCTTTTAGATCATTATGTTCCAAGAGCAATTTTCCTTGATCTTGATCAAGTCTCAGTAAATGATTTAACTGAAACAAATATGCGTAAAATATGGAATCCGAATGGATTTGTATGTTCAATTTCAGGAGCAGGAAATAATTTTGCAAAAGGATATTGTACTGAAGGTCCAGAAATACTTGAAAATTCAATGGAAGTTATTAGAAAAGAAGTTGAAAAATGTGAATCTTTTCAAGGTTTCCAAATTTTTCATTCAGTTGGTGGAGGAACTGGTTCTGGTTTTGGTTCTTTGCTTTTAAATGAATTGAAACAAGAATATTGTAACAATATCATTTTTAATTTTACTTCTTGGATTGATTGGTCTATTGGTGATGTTGTTGTTGAGCCTTATAATGTTACTCTTTCACTTCCATATTTAATTCAAAATTCTGATGGTGTTTTATTTTTTGAAAATCGAAAAATATTAGAAATAGCTTATAAAATTAATAAGAGATATGATTCAACTAGAAAGGAATTAAATAGATATATTAGTTCTTTTGCATGTAATTTCACATCTTCTTTCCGTTTTTCAGGTATGAAAAATATTAAAACAATATTAAAACTATTAAATATTAAATATTAAATAATAAAAAATAAAAAAAGGAGAAACAAATTTTGGAATGAGAAGATTATTAACAACATTAGTTCCTTTTAAAAAATCTAAATTCTTTATTGGAAATTTTGGACCATTAATCAAAAATCCAAAAATTTCAGTAAATGAATTAATAGAAAATTCTTTTGATGGAAAAAATTTATATGTTGATGTAGATTCAACACAAGGAAAATATTTTGCATCTTTTTTAACTTTTAGAGGGAATGTTCCAATAATAGAAGTTGATGAAAAAATATCAAATCTTAAAGATAAAAATAATTATGAATTTATTGATTGGATTCCAAATAATATAATAACATCATTTTATACAAAAAAACAAAGAGATTTATTAATGAGTATATCAAATATTTCAAATACATCAATTATTAAAACAATATTCCAAAAAGTTTCATATGCATTTACTCGAATGTGTGAAAGAAGAGCTTTTCAACATTGGTATATTAGTGAAGGACTTGAAAATATAGAATTTGATCAAGCTGGTTGTGCTTTGAAAGATCTTATTTCAGAAATTGAAATGAATGAAAATGGGTTAACTCAAACATTAGAAGATGATTTTGATGAAGAAATTGAATTAGAAATTGAAAATGAAAATTTAAATGGAAATTTAAATGAAAATCAAAATCAAAATTTAAATGAAAATTTAAATGAAAATTTAAATCAAAATCTAAATGAAAATTTAAATCAAAATCAAAATCAAAATTGAAATCAATATCAATATAAATATAAATATCAATATCAATGAAAATTTAAATCAAAATCAAAATCAAAATTGAAATCAATATCAATATAAATATAAATATCAATATCAATATCAATATCAATATCAATATCAATATCAATATCAATATCAATATCAATATAAATATCAATATCAATATCAATATAAATATCAATATAAATATATCAATATCAATATCAATATAAATATCAATATAAATATAAATATCAATATAAATATCAATATAAATATAAATATAAATATCAATATAAATATCAAAATAAAATATCAAAATCAATATCAATATCAATATCAATATCAATATCAATATAAATATAAATATCAATATAAATATCAATATCAATATCAAAATAAATATCAATATAAATATAAATATAAATATCAATATCAATATCAATATAAATATCAAAATCAAAATCAATATAAATATCAATATAAATATCAATATAAATATAAATATCAATATCAATATCAAAATAAATATAAATATCAATATCAAAATAAATATCAAAATAAATATCAAAAATCAATATCAATATCAATATAAATATAAATATCAATATCAAAATAAATATCAATATAAATATCAATATCAATATAAATATCAATATCAATATAAATATCAATATCAATATCAATATCAATATCAAAATCAATATCAATATCAATATAAATATCAATATCAATATCAAAAATAAAAATAAATATAAATATAAATAAATATACAATATAAATATAAATATAAATATCAATATAAATATAAATACCAATATCAATATCAATATCAATATAAATATCAATATTAATATCAATATCAATATCAATATAAATATCAATATCAATATCAAAATCAATATAAATATAAATATAAATATACAATATAAATATCAATATAAATATCAATATCAATATCAATATCAATATCAATATAAATATCAAAATCAAAATCAATATCAATATAAATATCAATATCAATATAAATATAAATATAAATATCAATATCAATATCAATATCAATATAAATATCAATATCAATATCAATATAAATATCAATATAAATATCAAAATCAAAATCAATAAAAATAAAAATAAAAATAAAAATTAAAATTAAAATTAAAATTTGTTTCATTTTTCATTTTTCATTTTTTTTTTTTTAAAAATGCAAGAACCAAAAAAAGAAAAGAAAAAAAAACCAGATTTCAATTTTCTAATTGAGAATGAAATTGAACAACAAATATTATTAACATTCAATTACTTTTCACTTGGACAAGGAGAACTAGGAAGAGCATCATTAAGAAATGTATTTCGAGAACGACCCAAATACGTACTTGGACTTCTTCGATATTTTATAGTTTGCGGACCACCTTCGAATTGGATTCCATCACCATCATTGCCATCAGCAGCGCATTTCGCATGGTTTTGCGCAACGGAATTGTTTGAATTGATGAGCGTTTTTGAAAAAACAAAAGGAAATCTTGACAGGATTGAAGAAGAGTTCCGCAACCAAGACAACGAGTTTGTCAGCATTTCAGAGAGCGATCAACAACAAGATCTTGTGAATGTTCACGACACAAATCTTGTCGAGAAATATTTGCCACCCTTGATTGCCAAACAGCGCGAGTTCGAGCTTCTTTTGTTCACTTGTTCGCGACGGAATGCGGAATATTATGTCAAAGACTCAGCAAAAATCATCAACCAGGAAAACACAGACGCAAAGAGACAAGATGTACCGCAGAAAACGTCAGTTGTGCTGATGGAAAATAATCTTCTCTCTGATGAGTGCTGTTCTGATTTGCAGAATATTTGGATGAACTTGCATTCACTTTCAGAAGATGACAATTCAAACATTCAGAAAAAAATGGATCTTTCGTTTTCAAAAAACACACTCAAAGAGCTAAAGAATCTGTTTCTTTTTCTCAGCGAAGAGGCAGCAGCGTTGTGCTCGCATTTCGTTATTGAAGAGAAGGACCAAGTTTATGCGACAAAGATTGAGAAAAGCATTCAAGAAGTTATTATTGAATCAATTCAGGATTGTGTCAATCAAAACAACTTTGTAAAGGCTTGCTCGATCCTGCGCTTTGTTAACATCAAGGACGAGCAAGTGGGTCAAGCACTCGACAATGCGTTCCGTGTTTTGGTTGTTAAGATCAACGAAAAGGAGCAGAATGAAATGAAGGAAATCCAAAAATCTAATGAAAAACCCCCAATTCTCTCCGAACTCAAGTCACACCAGATCAAAAGCAGAGTCTATGAGGCCTTACTCTCCCTGAAGAATCTTGATCTTATCAAGAAATACAGCAGCTTTGAAGACGAAGAATTGCGCAAAAAGGTCAAAAGTGAACTTGTAACTGATTCTTTTAAACAATTATCATTTTTTTTAAAACAAGAAAAAGGTGAAAAAAATTTTTTTAAAAAAAAAAAGAATCCTTTTAAGAAACTTATAGTTTAATATCAACCAATTAATTTCTACTGATGTAGTTTTGCCAAGCGACGAGAAATACGCGAAGGAATTATCTCAATTTTGGAGACAATTTTTTACCGAACTTCGAGTTAGTCAAGAACATTGTTTGGAATTTGTTCTTGAGAGAGGACTGAAGCTCCTATCTGCGCAGAGATTTGACGACGTCGAGATACTAATGAAACCATTTGTCAGGCTTAGACCTCTTTTACTTATTCTTGGATGGAGCAATTTTGACAACAATGTCGAGCCTTTGCAGAAAATGTTTGACAAATTATGGCACGGATTTGAAGACATGTGCGCAGACCCTTTTATCAAGCAAATTTGTCTCACAATGGATTATGAAGTGCAGTTTTCTCTTTTTGCTGCACAAAAGTATCTGGAATTGAAGGAGTTTCCTGTCAATTTCCCAAAGTTACAACAACAGAAAATTTTCGAGTCTCAAGAAAATCAAAACATGAAAAAGGAAAATATAAATGCGCTCGCTAGTTTTATTCTTAAGATGATGGAGACCCATTCTCTTTTGTTTGTTTTGGAGCCTATTTTGCCAGTTCTTAACGAGGATGAGGTCATCGAGCGCATCAATTCCAAGCAAATTCTCGATATTGTTGATGGAGATCAAATGCATGATTTCCCAAATCTTTCTCATATTGAAAAGCAAAGAGACTATCTCTTGATAAGAGGATACTATGCTATCCGTGCTGTTCTTAATTTGTTTGAAATCAAAGCAAAATCCGCATTTGTTTCTGTTGATCAAGCTTCACAATCAACAGCAAAATTGCAAGTTCATCTCGACTCAATTTATTCACAAAACAAAGAGCATTTTGTGCGGATTATCGAGATTATATTTGCTGCTTTGTTCATCAAAAAAAACCATTTCAATCAATTCAACCAAGATTTGTCTAATATTCAGAATATTGAAAATTTATCCAAAAATCAAAGTGTTGAAATTTTATCCAAAACTCAAAATATCGAAAAGGAAACTGATCCATCAAAACAAAAATCTTCCCAGAAATTCGAAGATTTCTCAAAATTCATTTCTTCTTCGTTCAGTTTTTCGTTACTTCCCACTTTTTGGAGGGAAGATGAACAAGAACAAAGCGATAAAGATATTCATAAACATATTGAAAATGAAGGCGAGCAATTTGTTGCTGATTCCTTCTTGACAAAAACAATCCTCAAAGTTCTTGAGCAAAACATATCCAAACTCGAAGAAATTGAGGCAAAAACAAACCAAACAGAGCAAACCAAACAGGAAGATTTCCCGACAAATTTCAAAACAAGAATCGAGATTTTGCTGAAGTTCATTCGCGAGGGAAATTGGAGATACAAAGTTGTCACATCATTCAAGCATTTTGAATATTTAACAATTGAAAAAACAGAAGAGACAACAAACGATAATGAAAATCAGAAAACAAGAACAGAAAAAGAATTGGCGCAACAAGGCGGTCCTAAAGAGTTTATGGCTCTATTTTTGGCATCGCCAGAATCCCTTCTTAATATATCTCTGCGAGAGACCCAATATCCGCTTAGCAAAGAAATTTATAACTACTACAAAATGCCTGAAGAATTTATAAAACTTGTTGAATCAATGGAAATTATTGATGAAATTAACAGTCTGCCAAGTAATGAGCAGACTGAAGAGAAAACATGGGAATATGTGAAGAAAATGGACGAGATTTTGCGGAAAAACACAAACCAACAAGAAACCAATTTGGATCGTTTTGTGAGAGATGAAGAAAGCTTTGAAATTTTCAGCGATATTGCAATTTCATCATCAAAAAGCGCGAAAGTATCATCAGCACTTTTAAGTCAAGCAAAGGAGTATCTAGAAAATGTACCGCAAACAGGACTTGAAAGTCTGAAGGGTTTGCCGCCGCAGATGGTGGGGAGTATAATGGAGTCTATGAAGCGGATGATCGGGCGATATGAAGTTTTACAAAAACACTTTCCAAATGATCCGCTTCAGGATATTTTATCTTCACTTGTTGAATCACTTCCGCCAACAACAGATACTTTGGAGAAGTATCTTCTCAGAAGATCTGCACAACAGAAGGCGTTTGGACAACTTGTAGAGAAGGTGAGGGAGCATGAAGACGCAGTAGATAAAGAAAAGGTTGAAGATGTTGAAAGTGTATTACGTGAAGTATCAAAAGCTTTTCGGGATGAAAATTCAGAAAATCAAAATTTAGAAAATTCAGAAAATCAAAAAATAGAAAATTTAGAAAATCAAAAAATAGAAAATTCAGAAAATTTACAAAATCAAAATAATTATCTTGCAAGATTTGTTGATTACATACTAATGGTCGGTGACGCCCTGAAAAATACACAACTTCAAACTCAAAATTACTTGACTATCCTCCAGCAATCAATAGAAATGATTCTTCTTAGACTCGCTTACCAATGCCAGGAATATTCTAAAGCAGAAAAACTCGCAAATTCAATAGGAATTGATCTTGTAAGCGTGATAATTGAGAAGATCAACTCTCAACCCGAATATGAGAAGAAAGAGGAGAAAAAAGTAGTCTCAACATTTGTCGAACCGACACAATTAGATTCAGAGAAAAAATCAATATTTTCCTCTTTTCCGTTAACATTGAAAATTGTTTCATTTATCGGCGAAAAAAATCCACTTTTAGCAACTCTTTCGTGTTTATTTCTTGCACCAAAACTCGAAAACACCAACGAATTCTTGGATTATGCGCTAACAAACAGCGCAGATTTCCCAAGTTTGAATCGATGGGTTCAACAAAGAAAACAAGCTTATGAAACATTTACGCATGTGTATCTCGAAGAGAATAAACAGGATATCGAGCAAGAAGAGTTTGATCAAGTGAGCGATTGGGTGTATTCAAACAACCCACAAGATGTTGAACAATTTTATTCAAAAAGTGTTGAGCGTTTGAGCTCAATGGGGAAGTATGAAGAAGCCATTGAGATTGCGGATGAGAATCTCGAAGAGGGAGCGCCTGATCATCTTCTTGAAGAGTTTATCAAAATCACAAATGATGAGGACAGGCGTTGGGAATGTATTGTTAGGATCAAGGATATTGCCAAAACGACCCATCTTGTTTTCCGTTATTTACCAAATTGGGATCTTGAAAAATGTTTGGATTCGTTGATTCTTTGTCGTGGGAGATTATCTCATCAAGATATGCAATATGAATCTGTACAAAAACGTTATGCAGAGATGTGTTTATATCGGGATATACTTGGGTTTGTGAAGAATAAGAAGGAAAAAATGGAGAAGAACAAGAACAATGAAAATTTAAATGAAAATTTAGAAAATGAAAATTTAGATGAAAATTTAGAAAATGAAAATGAAAATTTAGAAAATAAAAAATTACCTACAAATTCTCCTGCATTCGCTTCATGGCAAACTCTCGAAAATGCTTCAACTCATAATCTTCCACAAGTTATCGCAGACTTGGTCGCAATGCAAGCTTTTTCTCTTGCAAGAAGAGTTTACCAAATGTTTCATACTGTTCTTGATTCGCAAGAAAAAAGCCAAAGCCTTGAAAATCATATTGATTTGAGTGATATTTTATACTTGTTGAAAGTGAAGAAGGATCAGAGCAAAGCAATCGAACTTTTAATATCACTCAAACAACGAGTGCTTGAAATTTATGGAGAATTGATCCAAAGATTAAGTTCACACGAACACAAACTTTTCATTCTTGAATTTATTCTTAATGATTGCGAAGTGGAATTGAAGGGAAGTCTTGAGAATGTCAAAAGTCACGAACTTGGATTGAGAATTTTAATAAATATTCCGCAAAAATTACAATCGAGATATGAAACAATTTCCGCAAAACCGTTGATTATGATTGAGAATTTATTGATGGATAGAAGATTTGAAGAAATGAAAACATTGTTTCATAAGATCCCGGAATTAAAGCAGCCATGCGAACCACTTTTAAAACGATTCACAGAAAAGGCGATTGATTTTCCGGAAATACATGGAGGAAATCAATCAGGAAGAGATAAAGAATAATGAAAATAATAACGAAAATAATAATGAAAAAATTAAATATGAAAATTACGATAACGAATTAAATAACGAACTAAAGAACCAATTCGAAAATTATCAACAACAATGGCTAACTGGAGACGACGATGCCGACGAGAAACTCAGACGCGAATTTGCATTTCCAGAAGCACCATCACTCAGTTTGACAAAGGCGTTTCTTGATCTTTTCCCAAATCCGCAAGTAGCAGGAACAATTTGTCTCGAGATTTGCGACAAACTCTCGACAATTCTAAGCACAGCAAAAGACCACAACGCATTTTTAATAACAAACGTACTCGAACAACTTTATCTGTATGCGAAATTCAAGTTCACAGAAGGGGAAGAGGATGTGTCTTTTATGGTATCAAAATGCGACACTTTTTTGAGTCATGTCGAGCTTCTGAAGAAGATTCTAAGCTCGAATGTGAAAATCACAATCAGTTCAATCAGCGATTTCAGCAATGATCAAATTGCAAAGAAAATCCGCAACGAACTCATCCGCGAAGACTATCTGCAACTTGCGGTTGATGTTGCGACAAAATGCGGAATTGATCCGAATCCTGTCTGGGAAACTTGGGGATTCGCTCTTCTTAAGCTGGGAAAGTATCCAGACGCAAGAGAGAAATTCAAATACTATTTCGGACCGATGTCTGATCGATCCAATATTTCATTCCAAATGGCGCGACATGAATCCAATTTCGAACAGAAAAAACGGACGCTGGAAAATATCATCAGCATCCTTGAACTCCCTCTTGATATCAACATTGTTCGTCAACGCGATAGCAAGGTTTTTTCAGCGCAACTGGAAGATTCACGCAATTTATCTTTTGCGCAGAGAACAAATTCAAACGATGAGCAAAATGAGAACACAAGTATTCATTCAGATGACAGCAATATTCAACCAAATACGCAAATTTACGATATCACAAAATATCGTTATGTTGTTCAATCAAAGGTTCTTGGTAAAAATCTCGATAAGGATCGTTATGACGAGTGCATTTATTATTTGAAAACATATGGAACTCACAAAGAATTGATTTCATTTATTATTCGACACGGTCTTATTCAAGAGGCAATTTCGATCATCATCCGCGATTCTCTCGAATTAGATCTCATCGTGAACGACGTGCTTCAATTCTGCATCCGTCACGGTTGGATTCCGCGCATGAAAAAGGCCTTCAACGATCTCCAGCAATCGGATCAAGAAGAAAACGATCCAAATAAAAAAAAGGAGATCAAAGACAAAATTAATACTTGTCTTCTTGATATCTGCAAATATCTATATCAGCATAAGTACTACAACATTCTATACTCTTTCCAGACCTTCATGCAAGATGATGCCCGCGCCGGTCTCACTCAAATCAAGCTTTTCCAGGAATCTTCCACTTATGAAAAGAAAAAAGAATATCTTACAAATGCAGAACATCATTTCCGTTCTTTATTAGAAAAATTTGAAAAAAATGAAGTTTCTTTCGATCAATCTGAATCCTTCAATAGAAACACTCTTGATTTCCAAATTAATACTATCAAACTCCAACTTCGTCTCCTTAAATTCTGGTTCGAAGATCTTCGTGAGCCAGAAAGAGAAAATGATTCTTTGTCGTTGTTTTCTAAAAATGATGAAAAGGAAAAAATTGCTGTTCAATTAATTTTGAAAAATAATTTTGATTTGTCTTATGAGATTATTCAACTTTATCATCTTCCCACAACTCGGATTTATTCTCAAGCTGTTGAAGAGATGACTCGAAAGAAGGACACAAAGCTTCTCACTGCTATTTTGAAGCATATCAAGGTAATTTTTCAATTTAAATAAAATTAAATTCAATATAAAAATTTAAATAAAATTCAATTCAAATTCAAATTAAAATTTAAATAAAAATTCAATATTCAATTTAATTCAATTCAAATTCAAATTTAATTCAATTCAATATTCAATTCAATTCAATTCAATTTAATATTCAATTCAATTCAATTCAATTCAATTCAATTCAATATTCAATTCAATTCAATATTCAATTCAATATTCAATATTCAATTCAAATTCAATTCAATTCATATTCTATTCAATTCAAATTCAATTAAATTCAATTCAATTCAATTCAAATTAAATATTCAATTCGATTCAATTCAATTATTCAATTCAATTAAAATTCCAATTCCAAAAATTCAATCATTCAATTCAAAATTCAATTCAATTCAAATTTGAAATTAAAATTCAATTCCAATTCAATTCAATATTCAATTCAAATTCAATTCAATTCCAATTCAATTCAATTCAAATTCAATTCCAATTCAATTCAATTCAAATTCAAATTCAATTAAATATTCAATTTAATTCAATTCATTAAATTCAATTCAATTCAATTCAATTCAATTCAATTCCAATTCAATTCAATTCCAATTCAATTCAATTCAATTCAAATTCAATTTAATTCAATTCAATTCGAATTCAAATTAAAATTCAATTTCAATTAAATTCAATTCAATTCAATTCCAATTCAAAAATTCAATTCCAATTCAATTAAATATTCAATTCAATTCATTAATTCAATTCAATTCAATTCAATTCAATATTCAATTCAATTTAAATTCAATTAATATTTAATTCAATTCAAATTAAATTCAATTCAATTTAATTCAATTCAATTAAAATCAAAATTAAATAAAATTCAATATTAAAATTCAATTCAATTTAATATTCCAATTCAATTCCAATTCAAATCAATTTCAAGGTAAAATTAAATTCAATTCATTCAATTTCAAATTCCAATTTCAATTCAATTAAATTCCAAATTCAATTCAATTCGATTCCAAATTCAAATTCCCAAATTCAAATCCAAAATTTCAATATTCCAATTATTCAATTTCAATTCAATATTCAATTCAATTCAATTCAATTCAATTCAATATTAAATTCAATTCAATTCAAATTCAATTCAATAAAATTAAATTCAATCCAATATTCAATTCAATTCAATATTCAATTTCAAATATTCAATTCAAATTTAATTCAAATCAATATTCAATTCAATTCAATTCAATTCAATTTAATTCAATTCAATTCAATTCAATTTAATTCAATTCAATTCAATTCAATTCAATAAAATTCAATTGAATATTCAATTCAATTCAATTCAATTCAATAAAATTCAATTCAAATTCAAATTAAAATTCAATTCAAATTAAATCAATTCAATTCAATTCGATTCAATTCAATTCAAATTCAATTCAATTTAATTTAATTCAATTCAATTCAAATTTAAATTAAAATTCAATTCAATATTCAATTCAATATTCAATTCAATTCAAATTCAATCCAATTCAAATTCAATATTCAATTCAATTTAATTCAATTCAATATTCAATTCAATTCAATTCAATATTCAATTCAATTCAATATTAAATTCAAATTCAATTCAATTCAATTTAAAATCGGATAAAAAATTTTTGTTTTAGTTTATAATTAATAATGATGAATGGGATACAATTTTAATGAAATGCATTCAAGTGTATCATAATTTCCATCAAGATCCTAAAAAAGCAGAAAAATATATTCAACAACTTAATAGTGCTCATAATAAAGTTTTAGCTTATATTATGTGCCAAAAATTAAGGAATGCTTATGTTCTTGCAGCAAAATCTCGAAATGTTGAAGATGTTCAAACAATACTTAATGAAGCAGAACAAAAGAATATAAAACCTGTTATCAATTTATGCAAGAAATGGCTTGCTGAAAACAAAAATTAATTCCATTTTTTTTTAATTTTCAATTTTTTAATTCCAATTTTAATTTCAATTTTTTAATTTCAAATTCAAAAAAGGAAATTTAGTTTGAATAAAAAAAATAACACAAAGAAAATAATCAAAATTTAATTAGAATTTGTTTTTTGTTTTTTTGTTTTTTTTTTATTGATTTTTTCTTTGTTTTGTTTGATTTTTGTTAGCGAATCAAACTTCAATTTCATTCTAAAAAAAAAGAAAGAAAATCAAAAAGAAAATCAAAAAGAAAATCAAAAAGAAAATCAAAAAGAATTGAGAAAGAAAATTCAAAAAGAATTGAGAAAGGAAATTCAAAAAGAATTAATTGAGAAAAGAAAAGAAAATCTTCTTTCTAATTAATTAATTGTCTTCATTAAAAGGAATGTCAAAAACAAATCTTTTTATCATATCTAATGAATTTTCTGGTTGATCCATCTAATAAATTAAAATAAATAAAATTAAAATTTAAATTACAAATCTTATATAAAAAAAATAAAATAAATTATAAAATTACAGGTCTATTTTTTAAAAAAATAAAAATTAAAAATTAAAAATGAATTAAATTGGATTTAAAATTAAAAAAACTCACGATAAATGACCAGCATTTGCAATCACAGCAAAAAATAAGTTTTGGTAATTTTGAACAAATCCTGCAACATTTGAATCAACTTTCCAAACAGTTCTATCAGCAGATTTAAATTTGTCAATAAATTCCCAATCAAGATTTTGAATCCAATTATAAGAACCAATAGCATTAATAATGAAATCAAATTGACCATTATAAATAAGAACTTTATAACCAGAAGAAAGAAGAGCTTGAACTTTATAAGCAACACTTTGAGAAACATCAGGATTAAGCTTATTATAGACACTACCATTACACTCTTGCCAATTCATATCAACACCAAAACTATCCTGGAGTTGTTTTGTATTGAGGAAATCAATAATAGGAGTATCATTATAATCACCATATTTGCGAATATCATATTGATTCACATTTCCTGAAATTGTGACAACTTCATCTCCAATTGACCAGAATTCATTAGAAGCATCATTCCATTTACCAGCATTGATATCAACAATACATGCATTTTGAATTGCTTGGACTTCTGCAATTTCATTGTCTGCAATGATTCCAACGGAATAAGCAAATTCTGCATAAGTTTCAACTTGATTAATAGGATCAGTAAGACCATCTCCAACTCCAAGACCTTTTAAATGAAGTTTATTACCTTCATTCATGATTTTATAAGAAATTGAAGGTACATATTTTCCTCCATAACTTTCACCAAACACATAGAGATCTTGAGTTGAATAATCAAGATATTTTTGGAAAAAAACCAGAAGAGCAGTGTAGAGGTCGTTGGCGATTTCTTCTTCATTAGTTACAAACCCTGCATTATTATTAACATAACTGAAACCTGTACCAACTGGACTATCTATATAAAGCATGTGTAATTTTGTATTCCATGTGAATGTGTTTCTGTAAAGACTTCCATTACTATGAACAAAAACTGGTCCATTTTCTTCCATTAATCCAATCATTGATGAACATCCTGGTCCTCCTTGTAACCATATTCCTACTGGATCATCTTGTTTATCTTGTGATGGAAAAAATGCATAAAATATATTCGATCCATATGTTGTATTTACTGTTATGTATCCTGTATAACAATCAAGTCCATCAAGTGTTGTTTTTGTTTGTGTTAAAACTTCTTCTGGTGTTAAATTGTTAATTATTACTTTAGGATGACTTGTTACTAATGTTATTAAAATTGTTAAAGTTATTAAAATCAATTTAATTTTCATTTTGTTTTTTTTGTTTTAAAAAAAATTTTTTTTTTCTTATTTAAAAAATCAAAAAAAATCAAAAAATTAAAAAAAAAAATGAAAATTAAAAATTTAAAAAAAAATTTTTTTTCTTTTTCTTTTTCTTTTAATTTAATTTAAATTTTCTTAATTAATTAATTTTATTAATATTTTATAATTAAATATTTATTCATTTCATATTTAGATTTTTATATAAATTTATTAAATTAATTTAATTTAAATATTATTTAATTTTTTAATTATTTTAATTTATAATTTAATTTAAATTTTCTTAATTAATTAATTTTATTAATATTTTATAATTAAATATTTATTCATTTCATATTTAGATTTTTATATAAATTTATTAAAATTATTTAATTTAAATATTATTTAATTTTTAATTATTTTAATTTATAATTTAATTTGATATTAATTAATTAATTAATTTTATTAATATTTTATAAATAAATATTTATTCATTTTATATTTATATTTTTATATAAATTTATTAAATTAATTTAATTTAAATATTATTTAATTTTTAATTATTTTATTTTATAATTTAATTTGATATTAATTAATTAATTAATTTTATTAATATTTTATAAATAAATATTTATTCATTTTATATTTATATTTTTATATAAATTTATTAAATTAATTTAATTTAAATATTATTTAATTTTTTAATTATTTTATTTATAATTTAATTTAATATTTCTTAATTAATTAATTTTATTAATATTTTATAAATAAATATCTATTCATTTTATATTTAGATTTTTATATAAATTTATTAAATTAATTTAATTTAAATATTATTTTATTATTTTAATTATTTTAATTTATAATTTAATTTAAATTTTCTTAATTAATTAATTTTATTAATATTTTATAAATAAATATTTATTCATTTTATATTTAGATTTTTATATAAATTTATTAAAATTATTTGATTTAAATATTATTTTATTTTTTAATTATTTTAATTTATAATTTAATTTAAATTTTCTTAATTAATTAATTTTTTAATATTTTTATAATTAAATATTTATTCATTTCATATCTAGATTTTTATATAAATTTATTAAATTAATTTAATTTAAATATTATTTAATTTTTAATTATTTTATTTTATAATTTAATTTGATATTAATTAATTAATTAATTTTATTAATATTTTATAATTAAATATTTATTCATTTCATATTTAGATTTTTATATAAATTTATTAAAATTATTTAATTTAAATATTATTTTATTTTTAATTATTTTTAATTTATAATTTAATTTAATATTTCTTATTTAATTAATTTTATTAATATTTTATAATTAAATATCTATTCATTTCATATCTAGATTTTTATATAAATTTATTAAATTTATTTAATTTAAATATTATTTTATTTTTAATTATTTTAATTTATAATTTAATTTGATATTTTAATTAATTTTATTAATATTTTATAATTAAATATTTATTCATTTCATATTTAGATTTTTATATAAATTTATTAAATTATTTGATTTAAATATTATTTAATTTTTAATTATTTTAATTTATAATTTAATTTAAATTTTCTTATTTAATTAATTTTATTAATATTTTATAATTAAATATTTATTCATTTCATATCTAGATTTTTATATAAATTTATTAAATTAATTTAATTTAAATATTATTTAATTTTTTAATTATTTTAATTTATAATTTAATTTGATATTAATTAATTAATTAATTTTATTAATATTTTATAATTAAATATCTATTCATTTTATATCTAGATTTTTATATAAATTTATTAAATTAATTTAATTTAAATATTATTTAATTTTTTAATTATTTTATTTTATAATTTAATTTAATATTTCTTAATTAATTAATTTTATTAATATTTTATAATTAAATATCTATTCATTTTATATTTAGATTTTTATATAAATTTATTAAATGAATTTCAATCCAAAAGGAAATTCAAAAAGAAATAATTGAGAAAAGAAAAGAAAATCTTCTTTCTAATTAATTAATTGTCTTCATTAAAAGGAATATCAAAAACAAATCTTTTTATCATATCTAATGAATTTTCTGGTTGATCCATCTAATAAATTAAAATAAAATAAAATTAAAATTTAAATTACAAATCTTATATATAAAAAAATAAAATAAATTATAAAATTACAGGTCTATTTTTTAAAAAATAAAAATTAAAATGAATTAAAATGAATTAAAATTAAAAAAACTCACGATAAATGACCAGCATTTGCAATCACAACAAAAAATAAGTTTTGGTAATTTTGAACAAATCCTGCAACATTTGAATCAACTTTCCAAATAGTTCTTTCAGCAGATTTAAATTTATCAATAAATTTCCAATCCAATTTTTGAATCCAATTATAAGCACCAATAGCATTAATAATGAAATCAAATTGACCATTATAAATAAGAACTTTATAACCAGAAGAAAGAAGAGCTTGAACTTTATAAGCAACACTTTGAGTGATATCTTCATTAAACATATCATTTACAGTATAGTTACATACTACCCAATCATTATCAACACCAAAACTATCCTTTAGCTCTTGAGTATTAAGGAAATCAATAATAGGATTATAATTATATTCACCATATTTGCGAATATCATATTCATTCACATCTCCTGAAATTATGACAACTCTTGTTCTAGCAAGCCTGTATTCATGTGTCGCATCATCCCATTCTTTAGCATTGATATCAACAATACATTCGTTTTGATAAGCTTCAATTTCTTCAATTTCATTTTTTGCAATGATTCCAACGGAATAAGCAAATTCTGCATAAGTTTCAACCTGATTAATAGGATCAACTGAACCATCTCCAACTCCAAGACCTTTTAAATGAAGTTTATTACCTTCATTCATGATTTTATAAGAAATTGAAGGTACATATTTTCCTCCATAACTTTCACCAAATATATAAAGATCTTGAGTTGAATAATCAAGATATTTTTGGAAAAAAACCAGAAGAGCAGTGTAGAGTTCGTTGGCGATTTCTTCTTCATCAGTTACAAACCCTGCATTATTATTAACATAACTGAAACCTGTACCAACTGGACTATCTATATAAAGCATGTGCAATTTTGTATTCCATGTGAATGTGTTTCTGTAAAGACTTCCATTACTATGAACAAAAACTGGTCCATTTTCTTCCATCATTCCAAAAATAGATGAACATCCTGGTCCTCCTTGTAACCATATTCCTACTGGATCATCTTGTTTATCTTGTGATGGGAAAAATGCATAAAATATATTCGATCCATATGTTGTATTTACTGTTATATATCCTGTATAACAATCAAGTCCATCAAGTGTTGTTTTTGTTTGTGTTAAAACTTCTTCTGGTGTTAAATTGTTAATTATTACTTTAGGATGACATATTACTAAATTTATTAAAATTGTTAAAGTTATTAAAATCAATTTAATTTTCATTTTGTTTTTTTTGTTTTAAAAAAAAAGGAGAACAAAAATAAAAATGAAAAATTTAAAATAAAACATTTTTCCTTTCTTTTTCTATTTATAATTTAATTTGATATTTCTTATTTAATTAATTTTATTAATATTTTATAATTAAATATCTATTCATTTTATATTTAGATTTTTATATAAATTTATTAAATGAATTTCAATCCAAAAGGAAATTCAAAAAGAATTAATTGAGAAAAGAAAAGAAAATCTTCTTTCCAATTAATTAATTGCCTTCATTAAAAGGAATATCAAAAACAAATCTTTTTATCATATCTAATGAATTTTCTGGTTGATCCATCTAATAAATTAAAATAAAATAAAATTACAAATTAAAATTACAAATCTTATATATAAAAAATAAATAAATTATAAAATTACAGGTCTATTTTTTAAAAATAAAAATTAAAAATTAAAATTAAAAATGAATTAAATGGATTTAAAATTAAAAAAACTCACGATAAATGACCAGCATTTGCAATCACAACAAAAAATAAATTTTGATAATTTTGAACAAATCCTGCAACATTTGAATCAACTTTCCAAATAGTTCTTTCAGCAGATTTAAATTTGTCAATAAATTCCCAATCCAATTTTTGAATCCAATTATAAGCACCAATAGCATTAATAATGAAATCAAATTGACCATTATAAATAAGAACTTTATAACCAGAAGAAAGAAGAGCTTGAACTTTATAAGCAACACTTTGAGTGATATCTTCATGAAACATATCATTTACAGTATAGTTACATACTACCCAATCATTATCAACACCAAAACTATCCTTTAGCTCTTGAGTATTAAGGAAATCAATAATAGGATTATAATTATATTCACCATATTTGCGAATATCAAATTGATTCACATTTCCTGAAATTTTAACTGCTGTTTCTTCACCAGCCCAAAATTCATGTGTCGCATCATCCCATTCTTTAGCATTGATATCAACAATACATTCGTTTTGATAAGCTTCAATTTCTTCAATTTCATTTTTGCAATGATTCCAACGGAATAAGCAAATTCTGCATAATATCCAACTTGATTAATAGGATCAGTAAGACCATCTCCAATTCCAAGACCTTTTAAATGAAGTTTATTACCTTCATTCATGATTTTATAAGAAATTGAAGGTACATATTTTCCTCCATAACTTTCACCAAATATATAAAGATCTTGAGTTGAATAATCAAGATATTTTTGGAAAAAAATCAGAAGAGCAGTGTAGAGTTCGTTGGCCATTTCTTCTTCATTAGTTACAAACCCTGCATTATTATTAACATAACTGAAACCTGTACCAACTGGACTATCTATATAAAGCATATGTAATTTTGTATTCCATGTGAATGTGTTTCTGTAAAGACTTCCATTACTATGAACAAAAACTGGTCCATTTTCTTCCATTAATCCCATCATTGATGAACATCCTGGTCCTCCTTGTAACCATATTCCTACTGGGTCATCTTGTTTATCTTGTGATGGAAAAAATGCATAAAATATATTCGATCCATATGTTGTATTTACTGTTATATATCCTGTATAACAATCAAGTCCATCAAGTGTTGTTTTTGTTTGTGTTAAAACTTCTTCTGGTGTTAAATTGTTAATTATTACTTTAGGATGACATGTTACTAATGTTATTAAAATTGTTAAAGTTATTAAAATCAATTTAATTTTCATTTTGTTTTTTGTTGTTTTAAAAAAAAAAGGAGAACAAAAATGAAAATGAAAATTTAAAATGAAAAATTTTTCCTTTCTTTTTCTATTTATAATTTAATTCAAATTTTCTTATTTAATTAATTTTATTAATATTTTATAATTAAATACTTATTCATTTCATATCTAGATTTTTATATAAATTTTAATCAAAAAAATTTGAAAAATTCGGTAAAAATTTTCTACAACACTCTTCTCCACAAAAACAAACTTTAGAATCACAATCTCCCATTTTTTCTAAAGAATGAATAAAAGTTCCATAATCAAAACAAAGCTCTTCTTCTGGTTCAATGTTTCGATTAGCAAAAAAACCAACATGAGGAATTTGATAATCAAATCTTATAAAAAAAATACTTAAATTTGGAAAACAAGAATGATTGAAAAATCTTGAAACATTTCCTTTGTATTCCGAATCAATATTTGTCCTCATTATAAAAGGAAACTTTTTTTCTGATACTTTTTCTTCCCAATCAACAATAAGTTTTGGATCAAATTCTCCCAAATTTTCTGATTGATTTGAATTAGAAAATCCAATGAATTCTAAAACAGTCAAAATATAATTTGATTCTTTCGGAATTTTAAGTCTTTTCTCACATTCCTTTTTTGTTAAAATTTCTCCACAATATTCACAAATAAATTCCCCTTTTTCGCATTTCTCAAGAGTTTTAACACCAAATCCTTTTGATTTTGTTTTGAAAATTTGCAGTTTTGTTTTCAACCCTTTTTGCACAACTTTATTTCTGCAATCACATTGTTGATTTTCATGGCATTCAATAATTGGCTCTTGAATCAAATTGTGAGATATTTTTTCCATTTGAATTAATTTCCCACCAAAATCATAATTATTTTGGTTCCAACATTGAGGTTGAATAAGATGATTGAATAACTGAATTTTTTTAGAAGAAGAAACATAATTTAAAATGTATTGAAACTTTGATTTTTGTTTAATTTCTTTATAATCTTTTTGAGAAATTAAAACAGGAATTTTTTCAATTCCATTTGAAAAATCTAGAAGCATTTGATAAAATTTGATAAAGAAGAAAAAAATGAAAAAAATGAAAAAAAAAAAGTGGAACAAAAAAATGTTTCCGTTTTTTTTTTTAAATCTTCACAAAAGACCAAAGTTGATTTTCTCCAATAATTCCTCCTTTATAAATAGTGTAAATATTAATTGGTTCATTTTCCTCTAATCCTCCAGCTTGAACATGAATACATTTGCCATCAGACTTGGAAACAATATAGAAATCATTTGGATTTTCATTCTTAAAAACCCACATTTGATTTTTTTTGCCTTCAAAATTTGACAAAATGATTTTTTCACCATCTTGACTAACTTCATTTTCTGTTGATAAACATAAATCATTTGATTTATTAATAATTGCAAAAGATAAACCGTCTTCAGCCGTAAGAAGCGCCCATTTCTGACTTGATTTCCCAAGAGGACTTGACTGGCAAATGGTGCTTTTTGGATTATTAGGATCAACAATTTCCAAACATTTTCCTGAGTTCATATTGATAATGTAATGGAAAGCAATTTTTCTTGGGAACAAATTCCATAAAATTTCTTTTTTTTCTTGTTCTTCTTTTTCGTCTTTTTTCACTTTTTCTTCAAATTCTTTGTTTTCTCTCAATTCAACTGATAATTTTGGTTTTTTTTCCCAGTTGATTTCAAGAGGAACAGAAGCTAAAACGAAATTTGTTAAAAAGGATGAGATTTTGAAATAAGATCCTTTCTTTTTTTCAATTTTCCATAATTGATGTTCTGAGTCTTTAATTTCTTCATAGATCACTCTTTTGCTTTTTGTTATTGATAAACATTTATTAGTAGAAATTGATTCAATGCGAAAATATTGATTAACTTGAACAAATTTCCAAAATTGGGAATTTGATTTATTAGTTGTTGATAATTTTATTTCTTCTGAATCCAGTGATTCAAATTGAAGAGATTTAAATGAAGCTTTATTGATAATTTGATATAAAGAATCAACAAACATTTTTCTTATTATTTTTTTCTTAATTAAAAAAATGAAAAAAAAATGAAAAAAATTAAAATTTTTTTTTTACTCATTTTTATTTTTGGATGAATCAAGAAAAAAGTATTGCTCTTTCAATAATTTCTAATAATTCTTGCGGAATCGGTTTGCCCAAGTTTCCAAATGTTTTCTTTATTAAAAACCTTAATTTCCAAGCAGAACATGGACTTTCTTTTCTAATTGAAGTTTTGGAAACTCCAAAAAAGAAAAACATTGATTCAATTATAAAATCCAAAAAGATTTTCACAGCTTTATTTGATACAGGCGGGAATACAAACACAATATTCAACAACTTTCCATATTTCCAAAGAAATTATTCAGACATATCAAGAATTGTATTGTCTCATGGTCATTATGATCATATTGGAGGATTGAAACAAGTAGTAGAAAATATTGATAAAACAAATCAAAAAGATCTCAAAATCATTGCTCATCCTGATTCAAAAAACATCAAGGTTATCCAATACAAAATGAAAGGGAAATGCAATGATCTTATTGGGAAAACATTAGATGAAGCTGAACCTGATTTCCAAAATGGATCATTCCGTAAATTTGATAGAATTCCACTTGTTGAGAGAATTGAATCCAAAACTGAACCAGAGGTTCTTTATGAAGATTCAGATGGAATCAAGATTTTTACTACTGGAGAAGTTCCCAGAAACAATTCTTATGAAATTGTACCGAAAAGATTTTTACAGTTTAATGACAAAACTGGGAAAATTGAAAAAGATGATATTTTGGATGATCTTTCTTTAGTTCTTGAAACTGGAAAAAATAAACCTGCAATTTTAGTAACAGGTTGTTGTCATGCTGGGATTGTGAATACTTATGAAAGAGCCAAAACCTTAACCAAATCTCCGATTGATGTTGCTATTGGTGGGTTTCATTTGGTTAGTGCTGATGAAGATAAATTGAAGTTTACTTCTGATTATTTGTTCAATAAAACTGAATTGAAAGCTGTTTTTCCAATTCATTGTTCAGGTTCACAAATTTTCCATGAAATTGAAAAATTAAGAGAGAAGAATAATGGAAAAGGGTTAAAAGCATTTAATGACAATCCAGTTGGATTAACTTTTCTTTTTTAAATTCAAAATCAAAATCAAAATCAAATAAAATTTCATTTCTTAATTTGTTTAATTTTGTAAAAAATTTTTTTTCCTTCAAAAAAGAAAGAAAAAAAAAACAATCATATTTCAAAAAGAATAAAATTCATTTCATTTCATTTAATATTCCATATTTAAATTAATATTTGATATTTCATATTTAAATTAATATTTGATATTTCATATTTCATATTAAATATTTCATTTTCGATTTTTTGATTGGTTTCTTGATTGGTTTCTTGATTGGTTTCTTGATTGATTCTTTGGTTGATTCTTTGGTTGATTCTTTGGTTGATTCTTTGGTTGATTCTGTGGTTGATTCTTTTGATTGATTCTCTTCTTTTTTTTGAGATTGACTACTCCACATTTTTCGAAACTTTTCCATCTTTTCAAAAACTGGAAGATGAATTTGATAAGACATTAAATTGACAGCAATCATATGATTACAATTATCAATAATCAAAGAAGCAAGAATACAATCACTATTATTATCATGCAATTGATCATCAACAGGAGTTGCACTTGTAATTTTCGCTAAACCTATAGCTTGTACAAAATCTTCAGTGTCTTTAATAATTTGGTTGAGTTGGCGATTACATTCACCAATCAATTTTGTGTAATAAGTAGAATAATCTTCAACATCAGCATTCTTCATTGAAGGATTGACATACTTCATGTTTGCACGACGTACACGATTAATCAACTTGTAGAAATAGAACAGATTTGTTTTATCGCCTTGGATTGTGTTGAAAATTTTTTCGAGATCATCCATCCCATTTTGCTCTGTTTCTGATGACTCTGAATCTGCCTCTTCTGGAATGTTAAATTTGAGTCGGTTGATTTCATATTGTTTGGGCTTTTCATTCTCATCCATTTCTGTGATCTCCTTATCTTCAATCTTCTCAGGCTTCTCAAGCAACTTTGGATCATTTGGTTGCAGTTTTTCGGAGTTTTTTGTTGTGTTTTGGGGATCATTAGTTGAAATTCGATTTCCATCACGAATAAGTTCAGGTTGAATTGGCTTTTCAGCTTCCATTTTTTCTTGTTTGGGTTTTTCGGCAGATGTTTTTGAAATCTCTTTTGTATTTTCTGAGGTTTGTGTGTTTTCGAGTTGAGTAAGTTCACTTTTCTCAAGTGTTTTTTGTTTTGTTTGATTGTTTTCTGAGTTTATTATTTCTGGATTGGATTTAGACTCTTGAGATTCTTTGTTGTTAGATTGCATGGATGATTTTGTGGGACTATTTTTGAAAGGGTCATCCATAACAACAAACTCATTTTCAAGGATAGGCGATTCCTTATTTTCTGATTCCATTTTGGATTGCAAATTTTGATTTTTGATTTTGCGTTGATTTTGCTTTTTGGGGATGATTTTAGTGCGGGTCATCTTGTCCATTTGACTGCTGAGTCTTGGCGCAGGGAAGTTCTGTTGCTCTTTGATTTTCTTTTGTCCTGTAGGATTTTTTTCGCGGATCACAATCGGCGAGATTTTCTCTTTTGTCTTCTGTTCACTTCGAATTTCTCTCAGTTCATCCATGATGGATTTTGATTTCGGAGTCATATGTTGTCCCATCTTATATCGTTTGAGAGAATCCTGCAGCTCGCGTATTTGGGTGCGTTGAGATTCAATGATTTCTGAGTCGTGTTTGGTTCGTGCCTCGAGTGATTCGTTTGACATTCTCAAGAAATTATTGCGATCGTCAACAAGAGTAAGTTCGTAACTCAACTTGTTGAACTCATCAATATCAACGGTTTGCTCTTGTAATTGCTTGAATTTTCGCTGCAATTCGCGCAACTGGCGATCCGCATCTTCCTTTTCATTTTGTGATTTGATTTTTTCATCCTCAAGAAGATCCACTTGATTTCGAAGCTTTTTGATTGTTGTTTCTTGCTTGGAAAGTCTTTGATTATTTTCTTCAAGTAATCGGTTTTTTTTCGTTAAATTCTCGATTTTTTGGAGAAGTATTTCTTGCGCCTCAATGATTTCGCCGTGCTGTTGCTCCTGAAGGAATTTTATGTTCTTTTCCTTCTCTTTTTCCATTTGTTGGTACGTTTCCTGCATTTGATTCAGTTGATCCTGTGTTTGTTGCAGTGATTGCTCCAATTTTTGTGCCTCTTTTTGTGATTTATTCAAAAGAAATTCCGTTTTTCTTTTTTGATCCGATAATTCTTGATATTGTGAGCTTAATTCCTTGATGTATTCTTCTTCTTCGTGTCGTTTCTGCACTTCCTTCTCCACGTCGTGTTGTAGTTCTTCTATTGTTGATTCAAGTACTAAATTTTTTTCAAGAAGTGTTTGTCCTATTTCTGCTGCTAAAAGAAGATCTTTTTCTCGTTTGGCAAGTAGTTTTTCCATATTGGCTAGTTGTGAACGTAGATTTTCGTTTCTTGTTGGAATGTATGCTCTTGTTTTTTGTCCAGTGTTCCAAAATTGGTTCAATGTAACTCTAACCTTATCTATATCTAAATATTTTTGAATTATATTTTAAATTTTTTTAAATTTTGATTTTGAATTTTATTTTGATTTTAATTTTGATTTGGATTTTGTTTTTAATTTTGATTTTGATTTAAATTTTGATTTGGATTTTGATTTAAATTTTGATTTTGATTTATTTTGATTTTGATTTGAATTTTGTTTTGAATTTTATTTTGAATTTTAATTTTGATTTAAATTTTGATTTGAATTGTTTTGAATTGTTTTGGATTTTATTTTGATTTTGATTTCGATTTTGATTTTGAATTTTATTTTAAATTTTAATTTTGATTTTGATTTTAATTTTTATTTTAAATTTTGAATTTAAATTTTGAATTTTGATTTTAAATTTTGTTTTAAATTTTGTTTTAAATTTTGTTTTAAATTTTGTTTTGGATTTTGTTTTTGATTTAAATTTTATTTTGGATTTTGATTTAAATTGTTTTAAATTTTGTTTTAAATTTTATTTTTAATTTTGATTTTGATTTAAATTTGAATTTTGATTTGGATTTTAATTTAAATTGTTTTAAATTGTTTTGAATTTTAATTTGATTTGAATTTTGATTTTGAATTTTGTTTTAAATTGTTTTGGATTTTGATTTTGAATTTTATTTTAAATTTTGATTTAGATTTTGATTTGGATTTTGTTTTAAATTTTGTTTTGGATTTTGATTTTGAATTTTATTTTGAATTTTGTTTTTGGATTTTGATTTTGAATTTTATTTTGAATTTTGTTTTAAATTTTATTTTGAATTTTGTTTTGATTTTATTTTGAATTTATTTTAAATTGTTTTGAATTTTATTTTGAATTTTGTTTTAAATTGTTTTGGAATTTGTTTTGAATTTTAATTTAAATTTTATTTTAAATTTTATTTTAAATTGTTTTGAATTTTGATTTTAAATTTTATTTTAAATTTTATTTTAAATTTTGATTTGAATTTTATTTTAAATTGTTTTGGAATTTGTTTTGAATTTGATTTGAATTTTGTTTTGAATTTTATTTTAAATTTTGTTTTGGATTTTATTTTAAATTGTTTTGAATTTTAATTTGATTTGAATTTTGATTTTGATTTTGTTTTAAATTGTTTTGGATTTTAATTTGATTTAAATTTTATTTTGAATTTTATTTTAAATTTTATTTTAAATTGTTTTGAATTGTTTTGATTTTGATTTGAATTTTGATTTAAATTTTGATTTAGATTTTGATTTGGATTTTGATTTGGATTTTGTTTTTGAATTTTGTTTTGGATTTTGATTTTGAATTTTGTTTTGGATTTTAATTTGGATTTTGTTTTTAATTTTGTTTTGAATTTTATTTTAAATTTTGTTTTAAATTGTTTTAGATTTTATTTTAAATTTTAATTTTGATTTTGATTTTGATTTTGTTTTAAATTTTATTTTAAATTTTATTTTAAATTTTGATTTAAATTGTTTTAAATTGTTTTGGAATTTGTTTTAAATTTTAATTTAAATTTTAATTTAAATTTTATTTTAAATTGTTTTGGAATTTGTTTTGAATTTGATTTTGAATTTTGATTTGAATTTTGTTTTAAATTTTATTTTAAATTTTGTTTTGAAATTTATTTTAAATTGTTTTGAATTTTATTTTGAATTTTGTTTTAAATTGTTTTGGAATTTGTTTTGAATTTTAATTTAAATTTTAATTTAAATTTTATTTTAAATTGTTTTGGAATTTGTTTTGAATTTGATTTTGAATTTTGATTTGAATTTTGTTTTAAATTGTTTTGGAATTTTGTTTTAATTTTATTTGAAATTTTAAATTGTTTTAAATTTTAATTTTAAATGTTTTTTTTGTTGTTTTTTGTTTTTTTAAATTTAACGTACTTTCTTCTTTTTTGTTTTCCTCAGCTTGTTGTGGTCCTGCAAAAAATGAAATACTTCTTCTTGATTTTGGTACTCTTTGAAGAAGTTTTCTTGGTTGTAAACCATATTTTGATTGAACTAAATTAGCCATTGTTGTTATTATTGTTTTTATTTTAAAAAAAAAAGAAAAGAAAAAAAAAAAGAATGAAAAAATGAAAAATGAAAAAATGAAAAAAAAAATAAATTTGTTGTTTTTGTTTTGTTTTGTTTTGTTTTGTTTTTCTTGTTTTGTTTTGTTTTTTAGAAATTAAATTTTTCAATTAGATCTTTTTTGCTAAATTTAAATTAAAAAAAAATAATTAAAAAAAAAAACCAATTTTCGCATTTTTAAAAAATTTTTTTTTTCTTCTTTTTTTTTTTAATTTTTATTTAAATTCTATTTAAAATTTTTTTTGTTAATTCTAATGATAAAATATCTTGTTCTTCTAATTCTAATCCTAATTGTTTTTCATTTTCATTTTCATTTTGATTAATTAATAAAATCATCAAAAAATCATTCAAATTTTTTATTAACTTTGTTTTCTCTTCAATATCTTCACTTTTGATCATAAAAATATCACTTGCTATCATAATAACTTTTGTAATAAATCCTTTTCTTAATAAATTTTCTTTGAGAAAACCTTTATTAATATCATTAACTAATTTCATTATTCTTGTTAATTTTTGGATCAAAAGAGTTAAATTATGCAACCTTAATTTGCTATCCAAAATCAACTTCCCTTCAACTAATTTATCAAGACACCAATTAACAATCCAAAAACATTGTGCACTTTCTTCAAAAGAAAAAATATTGAATTCATTCGTAATAATCATATTGAAGATCTTTTCAACAACTATAAAATTTTCTTTTTGTGATTCTCCAAAAATCAAAATAAAATCAAATTTCTCAAATTGTTTGATTAACCTCGCCATTTGATATTGAGAGAAAACAAGTCTGCAATCAATGTGCTTCTTCAATTCAGAATTTGGAGTCAAACACATAATTTCTGAAACCAAAAAAATCGCGTTTTGGAAAATTTCAAATTTTTCTGATGAAAATCTTTGGACAGAGTAATTGCTCCTGTTTTCTGTATTGATCACAAAATCAACAAGACATTTCCCAATCATGACAAACTCTTCAAAACAGAACTTGATCAAGATTCTAAATTCGTTTTCTTTCATCAATTTTTCTTCTTGAGAAAAAAAGCTTTCAAATATTAGATATCGATGATTTTTTTCTACATGACTTGTTGTAGTTTGGAAGGATGAATCTGAACGGAAAATTTTAATGAAAATGTTCAAAAGTAATTTAACCAATTTATTAACCAAATTGATGCTCATTTGGAAATTTATCTGGGAATTGATCCATGACAAGACAGCAAAATTCTTTATCAAATCAATCATTGCATACTTGTTTTGGACAGCTCTTTCAACAACATCAATTATGAACTGCTTTGTAAGATAATCAGCACATTTTGAGGCAAAAAAACTAAAAAGAATCTCCGGAACGTATTTGTGCTTCAATATTGAAAAATCCTCAAAAGTTTTCAATCCATTGATTACATTTCTGAGAAAGAATATCCGTTCTTGTTTGTATTCTATTGACGAGCTATTGAACAATTCATAGAACATTGGCACGTCGTTCAAATTAATGAAAGGCTTTTGAATCAAGAAGTGGTTCACTCCCAAATACAAATGGTGACTTGGATGCATTAAAATATGTGCTGCTCTACAAAGAAAATATGTTATTATTGAAGGGATTCTTTGCCAAGGCTTTTCGATTGAATTTTTTAATACTTGGAGCAAAACACGCACTTGAAGTTGTTCACTAAATTGGTAAGAAGTGATGAATCTTCTTCGTGGAATTTGGATTTGATTTTGATTTTGATTTTGATTTTCTAATTGATTTTGATTGTCTTCTTTTGGAACATCCTTTTTGCGAGATACTTTGTCATAAATAAAAGACAAGATCTGATAAGAAATTTTTCGCATCCCTTCATCATGAGAAGATAATGCTGCTAAAGGAATAGTCAATCCCCCAGCATTGATGAGATATTTGATTTCAAGATCGGGATCAGATATCAAATAGTAATAGTACCATTGGAGTAGAAATGATGGATCATATAAATCGGGATATTTGATTTCTTGATCTTCACGAATTTCATAATAATCACTTATTTTTTCAGGTCGAAGTGGTTGATTCACTGGAAACTTCGAAACCAATTTGATAACTGACTTGAAATTTAGTTGAGAAAAAGGATTTCTTTTCCCAAAATTTTTTCCTGCTTCTAGTTTTTGGTTTCCCCAATCAAAATTAATTGCGGATAAATATAAATCAGTTTTCTTTTCAAATTCATAGAATATTTGCAGAAGTAGAATATCTTTCACATTTCTTTTTGCTGTATATGAATTGAGCAATATTTCGAGAAGAGCTTTCCTCTCCCAAATTTTGGATGAATAATTCTTGACAATCGCATATACCAATTCAATAACTCCCAATCCCAAATATTTTCCTTCTTTTTCTTTTGTGATTGTTTCAATAAATTTCGAGTGCGATTGCAATAATTGGAAGCATGTTTTAATTGCATCTTCAGAATCAGGTTTTTGCGAAAGTAAAAAAACAAGATTTGCAAGTGATTGCATTGATTGCAAATGCGCAAATCTTTTGCGCAAAACTAGCTTTGCAAATCTCTCAAATTTTTTGTATTGATTTGCGCAAAAATACTGGCTGATTTTGTTTTGGATTTCATAGTTTTTTTGTTGGAAATTGCGCAACTCTTCTAATAAAACAGTTTCTAACTCATTTGGTTCGTTGTTTTTTTTCCATAAAATTCTTAAAGTACCGAATATATATTTGAGAATTTTCACTTGACTTTGTGTTTGATAGAATTTGTGGATGATCCGATATTCTTGAACACAATTCACAAAAAAATGCTTTTTTTTCTCTTCTTTCAATCCAAATCCCAAAATAAACTTGTTCATCACTTTGTATTCTTGAAGCAAGGATAAAAAACTGAGCACATTTTCGTAAAACATGGGAAATGAAACCAACAACTCAGGGTTGCGGATATCAATAATCTTTTTCGAAACAGATGTTTTCAAAGTAAATATCTGAATCAATTCTCCAATCGATTGAGAATTTAATGAAAAATGGTTATTCATACTGCCTATTATTTGGATCAGATTATTTTTATTCTTTTCAATATCCACAGACCCAATATTTTCAATGAAAATCTCACAGAAACGAACATTATGCTGTATCAACAAGCAAATAATCTTTGTTCTTATCAGATTCATCTGTTTCACACAAAAAAGGAAATATTCATCACTAACAAAATAATGATACAAATTAATCTCTAATTGTGCATCATGATTGTCTTCCTTGTTTTTTTGTCTCAATAAAGATTGAGCCAGACACTCGTAAATCAATTCCTCGCTAATTTGAATATTCAATGTATTTTTTAGTTGATCAAAATCCATCGCAATTTCAAGTAAGTTTCGAAAATCTTTTTGTGTAATAGCTTCTATTTTATGATTCAACGGAAAAAGCAAACTTTGAATGACTTCCATTTTTTCTTCTGGATTTTTGATCAATATATTTCCAAATCTAATGGCATTCAAAAGCTCCAAAGTTTTGCTTACAGGAATGATTTTTTGGAAAAGCTGGATATAACCAATAATTTTCTTATTCAATTCAGTGTTTTCTGGATCAAAATTGTAACTTATAATTTTGTGAATAAAAGGTTGAATTAATTCGTTTTCTTCTTTTTCTTCGTATAAAGAAACTGACAAACATAAATGAATGATTGGATCTGTAAATTTGGATTTCTTTTCGAGATCAAATAAAAATATAATTGTTTTATTTGTGAAAATGAGTTTCAAAAGTCTTTTATGATCGTTTGTTTTGGATGCATTTCTTGACTCTTTCAAATGCGAAATTGTTATGATTTTCTCAAGTAGTTTGATGCAAAGAATTTTGTCTTGATCTTTCGAAAGAATTTGAAGATAAAAAAGTATAATAGTGGAAATTTTGATATATTTTCTGGAATCACTAATTGAATTCAATCTATGGATGAAATAATCTTTAAATTTGGCATCATTTGATAAATCTTGGGATGTTTGTAATTGTTGATGTTTGTGGTTTGGACTTGTCATGGTATTTTCTTGAATAAATTGTTTCTGTTTGATAACTTGTTGGTTCATAAAATTTCTCAGTAATATTTCTAGATCAAGAACATCCAAGATCTGGGTTTTGAAATTTAAATAGGAGAAGGGAGAGAAGCTTTGCTGAGGAGTTGATAAAGAGAAACAAAGACTCAACATTGATTGGGTATCTTTGATATTTTCCAAAAGGGATTCTGGGGAAGATTTTGCAAATAAATCATTTTCATTTGTAAATGGAGTATTTGATATGTGTTTTTTTGCTGTTTTTGGATCTTGCATTTCTTGGAAGAGATCCAATATCCAGAGCAAAGAGTTAAACAAGGGATGTGTTTCTATCATTCTATTTTGCGATAAATTTGGTTGAATATAAAATTTCTGGATTGCGCTTATCAATAATTTTGCTCGGATTTGCTCCAATTTCTGTATAAAATCAATAATTACAATGCTTATAAATGAAACAATATTATTTAATGAAGATGGTGTTGTTTGTGTTTGTGTTGATTTTTTAGTTTTTTTGGTGATTTGTAGTTGTGATTCTCTGATTAATGAAAGTGCAATAAATAATAGATGACTAAAAGAAGAAGAAAGGGAATCATGCTTTTCAAGAATCTCCAAAATAGGATCGATGTTTTGATAAGGTTTTTGCACAACTTTTGTAACTAAAGTATCAAAAAATTGGATACAATCTAAATCTGGAGACAAAACTAAAGAATCAATCCATGATTCCATTTCCATTATTGGCTCTTGATTTTGTTTATCATCATTTTCGTCATTTTCTCCAACTTTGGCAAATATGTTTGTTGATTTAAGAATCAAGATGAGAAGATCATACATTTTCTTGCTTACTAATTGTGATGTGTATTTGGATGTTTCTTTTCTGGGATTGTATTTTTGTTGTTGCACATTTTTTCTAAGAAAATCAATAAGAACTCCAAAAAAAGTGAGTTTTTGAAATTTAGATTTTTGAAACCAATTGATTTCTTGAATCGAAGAAGCTTGCGTTAATATTCTGATTATTTGTATTTGCGCATATTTATCAAACTTGAGGAAATGAGGAGAAATTAAGCATGTGAAATCAAAACGTGATCCAACAATACTATCTGGCATGTATTTGATATAATAAGAAAATAGTCGAAGAATTGTAAAATAATGGAAATTATCAATTTTATTTTCTTCAAAAGTATCTGCACAACGCTTTCTGATTGCAATTACTGTCTGGAGATCGGGAAATTGTTCTGTTAATAATTCAAGAGGGAATGTGATTTCAATTTTTGCGTTTTTATTTTCTTCTTCGATATTTTTATACAAAACTTCAGTAATTGATTCGATTTTTTTGAAAATGTGAGTGATTAGTAAAATTGTGTAATGTTGAACTAATCTATTTGAATGCAAAAATCCATGTGAAAGATTAGTTTTTGTTAATGAACGAGGAAAAATGAGATCCAAAAGAGTTTGACTTTTGATTTCATAAACATTAATTTGGTTTTCTAAATGGTTTTCATCAAATTGTATAATTTTAATAATATTTTTAGGAATATGTCGTGATACCAACTTCGAAATAAAAAGAATATTCGAAATCCATTTCAAAGAAGGTCTTGGCTCAAAAGATACTTTAAGAGAAGTCAAATAAGGATTGTATAAATCATAGCAAGCATCCAAAATAGAGAAAATCAAATCATGTTGTTCAAGATAATCTGTTGGTTGTAGTGTTAAAATTAATGCGAGTATCTGTTGATTTCTTAAAGGACCTTTTACTTTTTCAGGTTCATCATCAGAAATAATATCAGAAATTATATAATGGTTATCATTTTTTGATTTTGTAATGCACAAATCAGGCATATCGGGTTTATAAGAAATTCCATTTGTGGGAGATATGCAGAGTATTTCTAAAAATTCAACAATAAGTGGTTTTAACGAAGATTTCTCTTGTTTATATTCCAAAATGTGATTAAAAAGCTTTCCAAATTGGTTCAGTACTTGCGATGTGAAACAACGTGATTTAATTTTTTTGCTGATTGCTGAATTCAATAAAACATTATTTTTGAGAGAAACAAGAATACTCTTGATGGCTGAAGCAGATTGATATTGAAAATCTTCGAGAATTGAGTAGAAAATCTCTTGTGAACCAAGTAATTCCTTTATCACAAATAGATCTTCACTATTGATAAAGGAAACAAAAAGATTAATAAAGAAACTTTTCAGTGAGTTTTCCATTTCCTTCTCAATATCATCGTAAATAAGAGTGTTTTCAATAATCACTTGTATTTTTTTCTTTGTAATTCTTCTTCTTTTAATATCAGCCTTTTCAAGCTTGTTTTCAAATTCTGCTTTTTTTTGCTTTGATTTTAAATTGAAAGATTTATTATATCTTTTGATTGAATAAGAAAATAAAGGCAGAATTTCTTGAGCAATTGCATTCGAATTTTCAAGCATTACTAAGAGAAGTTTCAAAGCAATTTTGAATTGAGATATTTGATTTGTAGAAAATATATGATAAAAAAGTTTCATTTTGTTTTTCAGAATTGTGTTGATTATATTGATTTTCACTTTTTGATTTACAAATTGGTTCAAGAGAATATTCTCAATTAATTTAAATAATTCTATTATTGGTGTTTGTAAATTTCCTCTATTTTTATGACAAATTTTCCATATCTTAAAAATTTCAACTGATTTTGGTGATAAATTTATAAATTTTTCAAGAAAATCTTGTTCTTGAATCTCAAAATACAATTCACAAATTCCTTCTTTAATAATATTAAGATCTGTCTCATTAAATTTACTTGCAATTTCTTGAATTTTTTGTTGGATTGACATTTTGATAAAAAAATAAAGAAAAATGAAAAATGAAAAAATGAAAAAAATTTTTTTTTTTTTTTTTCATTTTTTTTAATGTCTTTTTATAATCAAGAATTTATTAAAAAAGTTAATCAAAAAATTCAACAATTAATTTTAATAGAAGATTCAAAGTAAAAGATTTAATTTATTTATAAATTTAATTTATAATTTAATTTAAAAAAAATTTTTTTTTTTAGAAATCAAATTATTCAAACAATTTCTAGTTTTTATGAAGAAATATGTCAAAATTTAATTGAAAAAAATATCTTTCATAGAATTTTATTTTCTTATTGGGAAAATCCAAAAATTAAATGTAATTAAAATTCCTTTTAAAAATTTAATTAAAAATTTTATCTTTTTTTCTTTTTTCTTTTTTTAGTTGATCATCTTTTTTTCAAAATTAATTTAGAAAATGAATCAATTAATACAAGGGAATATTCAAATATTATCAAAATATGCAAAGATGGAATATCACATTTTATATCAATAATTTCTGAAATTGGAATTTATGTATAAAATATAAAATTGAAAATTTAAAAAAAAAAATTATTAATGTTTTATTAATTTGTTTTTGGATTTAAAGATGAATTATGATTTAGTGCAAAATTTAATTGAAGAAGATTTTAATGCATTTTTTATGATACTTTTTTCTTATTTCGCAAATTTACAAAGTCCTTTAAAACTTATTGAATATTTTTATGATAAAATCATTGATAAATTTGAATCTAATTTTGAGACGTTATTCCAAAAGCAATCCAAAACAATTCTTAAAAAAACACATAGAATTCTTAAATTGGATGTAATTAAAAAAGAAGAGAATTTATCATCCAAAATTTATCGAACAATCAATTTGTTCAAAAAAATGGAAAAGGAAAAAGAAAAAGAAAAAGAAAATTTAAAAAAAACGAATTTAGAGTTTCCAAAAATAGGTCCATTTGAAATATTGTGTTTTAAAATTGCAAGAGAATGTTATAATATTGATTTATTGTTAGAAAAATTTATATGTTTAGAATTTGCATTAGAACATCCTTATGAATGGAAGAAAGTCATCAAAAACAAACAACAAAAAATAATTTCCAAATAATTTTTTATTAGTCAAGTTTTTCACAATTTTAAGAGAAATAATTGTTGGTGTTAATATTGAAAAAAATGCTAATTTTGGATTTGGAATGAGAAGAAAATTTCAGAAAATTGCTCTTTTGATTTACCAACAATTGAATCTAAAACAACAAGAAAAGATTCGAGAATTTTGTTGGTTTGGAGCATCTGATGAATATTGTAATTCAATGTTTGCAGGATTTTTTAATGAAAAACTTATTTCACGCAAAGTTACATCCTGTTTCAATCGAATTGATTCAGATCAAAATTCATTTGGAGGAAATGAATCAGAAAGCAACAAGTTATCATCTGAGTTATCGACTCTTATTCTTGTATCACCTGAATCCGTTATTGAAAAATTCATTATTAATTGTATCAATAGCTCTGAAAAAGGGAAAATTCTAATTGAAATTTTCACAAATCATTTCTCTTCTTTATTCACATTGAAAATCAACGAAAGCCAATTCCCAACAACTTTCCTACGTTTTATTGACAAATACATTTCGTTTTCGTCTCAAATAATCAATTCTTTTGATCATTACAGATACAATTTTTTGGTTTTATTAGAGAAGTTATTCTCGTCGTATTTGATTAATGTTTATGACTTTATTAAATTTTCTTTTGTAAAGTTGGCGTATCAAATGTGTAATTTCCTAAAGAACAAACATGGCAATCATTTCATTGATATTGTTCTTGTGACAAAGATTATTCCAATAATTACAGAATTGGTAGTTTCCAAATCAAAGGAAAATCCGCAAGTTGAAGAAATGAAAATTGAAGAGCTTCAATCACTTCTTGTTTTTTTGAATCATAGAAAATATCTTGGAATTAGTTTGCAAGAAATTGTTTATAGTTCTGTTAAAATACTTCTTGAGAATATTGAGAAAAGTCAAAATGAAGAAAAAATAAAGAGAATTTGCGAAAATAGCTTATCAATGGATTGGAGGATTCAATTAATGATATTTCCTTTTTTTGAGCAAATGTTTTTGGAAAATGAAAATTTTGATTTATTATTTCAAATATTTTATAAATATTCCAATTATTTAGAAACGAATTCTCAAGTTGATATATTTAGTTTGCTTTTAAAAGAACCAATAATTTTGGAAGATGTAAATCATGAAGAAAACCAAATTTTTAATTTTGTAAATGTAATTTTGAAAGTTTCTATGATTTCTACTTTTTGGACAAATTATGTTGTTGAAAATTTATTTTATTCATTTCAACAAGATGGAATGCAAAAAATTGGGAATAAAAAGGATTTTGAGAAATATTTGATGAAATCATTAAGTATTTTATTATCGACATTAACCAAAGAAGAATTTGAACAAATATTTTATGAGCTTATTCCAAAAATGATTTCATATAAAATTTTAGATTTATATGAAGAAGATTTTCTAATAGATTCAGATTCAAATTCAGATTCAGATTCAGAATATTTTTTGCCACTTTCTTCACTTTTCCTTAAAAAAATTATAATTCAAAATTTTGATCAAGAAAATGAATTACATCATTCAAATTTTGTTATTATTAATTCAATTGATTTTTTACAAAAAGGATTTGAAAAAGCGAAATTAATTCAAACCAAAATATTTTATTTATCTATTTCTTGTAATTTATTTATTTATTATTCTTTAAATGATTTTTCAATGAGTTTTGATTTAGATCGATTAAAAATTTTAATTTTGTTTTTAATTCAAGTAATTATTGAGAAAATCAATGAATTCAAAAATGAATTAGAACATCAAAATCAAAATCAATTAGAAAATCAAAATCAAAATCAAAATCAAAATCAAAATCAAAATCAAAATCAATTAGAAAATCAAAATCAAAATCAAAATCAAAATGAATTAAAAAATGAAATGAAATTAGAAAATCAAAATCAATTAGAAAATGAAATGAAATTAGAAAATCAATTAGAAAATCAATTAGAAAATCAAAATCAAAATCAAAATCAAAATCAATTAGAAAATCAATTAGAAAATCAAAATCAAAATCAAAATCAAAATCAAAATCAAAATCAAAAACAAAATCAAAATCAATTAGAAAATGAAAATCAAAATCAAAATCAATTTCAAAATAATAATCAAAATCAAAATCAATTAGAAAATCAAAATCAATTTCAAAATCAAAATCAATTTCAAAATCAATTAGAAAATCAAAATCAAAATCAAAATCAAAATCAAAATCAAAATCAAAATCAAAATCAAAATCAAAATCAAAATCAAATTCAAAATCAAAATCAAAATCAAAATCAAAATCAAAATCAAAATCAAAATCAAAATCAAAATCAAAATCAAAATCAAAATCAAAATCAAAATCAAAATCAATTAGAAAATCAAAATCAAAATCAAAATCAAAATCAATTTCAAAATCAATTAGAAAATCAATTAGAAAATCAAAATCAAAATCAAAATCAAAATCAAAATCAAAATCAAAATCAAAATCAAAATCAATTTCAAAATCAAAATCAAAATCAAAATCAAAATCAAAATCAAAATCAAAATCAAAATCAAAATCAAAATCAAAATCAAAATCAAAATCAAAATCAATTAGAAAATCAAAATGAATTAGAAAATGAAAATCAAAATCAAAATCAAATTCAAAATCAAAATCAAAATCAAAATCAAAATCAATTTCAAAATCAAAATCAAAATCAAAATCAAAATCAAATTCAAAATGAAAATCAATTAGAAAATCAAAATCAAAATCAATTTCAATTAGAAAATCAAAATCAAAATCAAAATCAAAATCAAAATCAAAATCAAAATCAAAATCAAAATCAAAATCAAAATCAAAATCAATTAGAAAATGAAAATCAATTAGAAAATCAAAATCAAAATCAAAATCAAAATCAATTAGAAAATCAAAATCAAAATCAAAATCAAAATCAAAATCAATTTCAAAATCCAAAAAAAAATAATCAAGTTGAAAAGGATTTGAATTATTTAAAAAATAAATTTTCTTTTATTAAACAAATAATTGAAAATTTTATTGTAAATATTAAAGAAGAAACATTAAATTTACTTTTAAATGATTTTTTGAAATTGATTTTAAAATTAAAAAATTGATCAATAAAATAAAAATTTAATTAAAAAAGAAAAAGATTTTTTTTTTAATTTTTTTTCTTATTGATCAATTTTCTTTTTTTTTTTTCTTTTTTCTTTTAATTTTCTTTTTTTTCAATTTTTTCAATTACGTTTCCATTTTTTTTTTGTTTCATTTTTTTTTCATTTTTTTTTTTACTTATTAAAAAAAAATTTATTATTATTAAAATTAAAATTTACAAAATGACAGAATTACTTTCATATTTAAAAGAAGGAAAACTTAAAGAAATTCAAAATTATTTTAAAAAAAACCCAAAAGAAATTAATGAAGCAATTACATTAGAAGAAAATAAACAAAAAGAAGAAGATGAAATAGAACTTGAGAGTGATAATGAAAATAATAACAATAACAATAATAATGATAATAATGATAATCAAAATGATAATCAAATTCCAAATGTACTTGAAAGTGGTTTAAATCCAATCCAAATTTGTTCACAACTTGGTCATGTTCATTTATTAAAACCATTGGTTGATTTGGGCGCAGATATAAATTCCAAAAGTGAATACGAACAAACTGCATTGCATCTTGCAGCAAGAAACGGAAACACAAAATGCGTTACACAACTCCTGGATCTTAACGCTGAAATCTCACCAGTTAATGCATTTGGAGAGACCCCACTGCACATTTCTATTGCAAACAGTCACAAGGCAATTTCGCAGGAATTGATTCTGCGGAAGGCAGTTTTGGATCGTATGGATTCCAACGGAAAAACACCGCTAACATTGGCAGCATCTTTGGGACAAGTTGATGTTGTTTCCAGGATTTTGGACTCTTTGGAAGACCCAGGAAGTGTAATCAATGAGGCTGATGGAAACGGATGGAACAGTTTGCATTATGCAGTGTTTTACAAGCACATGAATTGTGTTGAAGAGCTTGTGAAAAGAGGAGCAGATGTTGGGGAAGAAACTGGGAACTTTTGCCAAGCAATGCATCTTGCTGCGCAACAAGGATGGAAAGAAGGACTGGGGTTTTTGATTAAGAACAAAGCAGATGTGAATGCTATTTCTGTAAATTCGCTTCTTTCTTTGGGAAAAGTGGGAGAAGATGAGAACTTTGAAAATCAAGAGGTGAAAAAACTCGCCAAAAAAAGTCTCAAAAACAAACAAACACTTGGAAGAGAGGAAGAATACGATCCTGAGTTCATATCGACTCCTCTTCACTTCGCATGCCGCTATGGTCAACACGAAGCTGCTGAGTTCCTCATTTCACAAGGCGCAAATGTGGACCAAAGAAATAAATTTGGAGCCAAATCTATGCACATTGCTGCTAAATATGGGCATGTGGAGTGCATCTCTGTTCTTGTGCGAAATAACGCAAATGTGGATGACCAGGACTTCCAGAACTACACTGCTATCTTTTATGCTGTTAGAGAAGGTCATCGCAATGTTGTTGAGAAGCTGATCTCTTTAGGCACTGATGCAAAGCATGTGGATGATGAGCAATGGAATCTCATCCATCTCGCAGCTTTCTTTGGTCATGCGCAGATTATAACGATGCTGATTGATTTGGGAGTTGATTCACAAGCGCAAACCGCGCGAACTCAAACACCTTTGCACATTGCTGCGAATGAAAAAAATGAAGAGTGTGTTCAAGTTCTTGTTGAAGCGCTTAAAAAGCAAGATGATCAAGAAGATCCAAAAAAAGACCAAAAAAACCAGAAACATGGCATCGACACGACAACAAAAGCAGGATGGACAGCATTACATTTTGCAGCAAAAGCAGGGAGTTTATCGGTTGTCAAGTTCCTTGCCGAAAACGGAGCTGATATCCACCAAACAACATCATACCAATCCAATGCAGCTCATTTGGCAGCTCAAGAAGGACATGAAGAGGTTTTGGGATATTTAATTGACAAGGGATGCGATCCAAATGTGAAAAATCAAGGACAAGCCGTTGCACTTCATCTCGCAGTTGTGGGAAACATGCTGTCATGTGTGAGGATGCTTCTCGAAAGAGGAGCAGATGTAAATGCGCAAGACAAGAACGGAGACACTCCCTCTTCATCTTGCAGTTATGTACGGCACGGTAGATTGCGCTTCATTGCTTCGAGGAGCTGGAGCAAACACAAAGCTCCAAAACATGAAAGGTTTGACACCTTTAGACGCAGCAAAGAAATTCCAAAAACTTGAGTTTGTCAGGATTGTTTCACCTCCAACTAATGAAAACGAAAAGGAAAAAAAAAAGGTTGTTATTGTCGAAGAAGTCGAAAGCACACAAACAGGTGATACTCTTGTTGACGAAGTTTGGGGAAAGATCCACAGCTTCGATGAGACTATTCAGTTTGTCAAAAAATGCGCAGCAATCAAAAAGGATTCAATCGAATTATCTCAACTTCTTCTTTCTCTTGCTGATATTCTTGATAACAAGGCGAATCAGACAGCAGATCGTGCAGAGGATTATCATGTGGTCTATCTCAAGGTTCAGGAGCTTATGAACTACTCTTCACAAACACAATCCGTCGATAATACTATTTATCCAAATGAAAATGATGCAGACACTAATGACGAGAATATGGAAACACAAAAAATCGAAATGAACATGGATCTTGATCCCAAACGCTCTCTTCTTCACGTTCTTCTGAATTTTGGATTTGACATGACACTTTACCATTTTATCTCAATTTTCAACCAAGAATGGAAAGGTATTGATCACAATGCAAAGCAACCGAAGGTTTTCTGGTTTGACCAAAACGCAGAAAATAAAGGAATCATAGAAACAGTTAAAAAGGTTTGTCCAAATGTATCTCTGCTAGGAAATTTGCCATCAGATCCGCAGGTTGTTGAAGACAACTACAAGAGTGATCTTGCAAACCAGGCACGTTCCATCTCAACACGAGTAATCTGCAACAACACATCTGCTCAGACCATCTTACCGCTTCTAAGAAGACAATGGGGATCAAATATTCCCGTTCTTATTTATTGCAGACGCATTGAAGTTGCACACGAATTGATCAGGAAAAACGGTTTCCGTAACGTCTGGGTAACTTCTCTCGACCGTTTATGTCGACTCTTTGCAGCTTCCACTCAAAAACCTCCAACACCGCTTTCACTTACTGAATTCCGTGCAAGAGGGAAAGACAAGGCGTTAGAAATTGTCAAAATTCTCAAGAAATCCAAATTTTTGAAAAAATTCTCCATGGAAGAACGACTCTACACAGTTCTTAAAATGGCATATCCAGTTCCTTCCTCAGGCGGGCTATTTGCATGCACATATCTCTTCGATATTCTTCTTGAGCTCGAACTCAACTCCACAAGACTCATGTCAACTTATCCCATTGGCAAAATCGGAAACATCTCCAAGATCATCAAAGCTCTTGGCATCGCTGTTCTCAATTACGCGATCGATTTCGATTTTGAAATGTTCCGGTTCCTTTTCCAGATCACTGCAGAGCGTGAGGCTAACCGCAAGATTCTTTGGATTGATGTTGCTCAGAAAGAAAACAAAATGGTTGTTCGATCTTGCAAACATGTTTCCGTTAAAGTATTTTTCCCTCCAACTAAAAAAATCGATATCGGAGTCAAGAAAAATGTCAATGTTGTGGATCTTGATGCTGCAAAAGTTTTTGTCTCAAAGTTTCTCGATGAGAATCTTGGTGCTAATGTTTTCAATTGCAGAATTATCACTAACTATTTCAATGCAAAAGAGATTCTTCCTTATATTCGCAACGTTTTGAAATGTGATTTGCCTTGTTTGATTTTCTGTTCCACTAAGAATATCAAAGAGGCAACAACCTTTGCTCAATCATTCCGTGGGACTTGGGCTTCAACTCATTTCAGGAACACAGTTAAATATGCGAAATTTGCTCTTTAATCAATTAATCAATTTTTTAATTTTTTAATCAATTAATCTCTCTTTTTTTTTTAATTCAATTTAATCCAAAAATTTTTTTGCTTTTCAATTAATTTTTCTTTTCCAAAATGATTAAAAATTCCAAAAAAAAAAAACTTTTCATTTTTTCATTTTCTTTTTCTTTATTAATTAATTAATTAATTAATTATTTGTTATTTATTAATTTTTAATTTTTATAATAATGTCTCAACATTTAGAAACACAAATTATTGAAGCAATAAAATTAAATATTATTTGGCAAGATCTTCCAAAAGAAATTAAACAATCTCTTAAAAAATCACAAAATTATTCTAATAAAATCCTCATTTATTCTTTACAAAATCAACTTTCTTGGAAAAATAATTTGGTTTCTCAAATTTATAAAAATGAAACATTATATTATAAGAAACTTCTTGAAAATTCTCGTCAAAATTTAAAGGTTTTCTTTCTTTCTTTCTTTTTCTTTTAAAAATTATAAAAATTTTTATATTTTTATATTTTTTTTTAATTAGTTATATCCTCATCATTTAAATGATATTTCTATTGGATCTTTAATTTCAAATCCTTTTTCTTATTATAAATCAATGATTATTGATGTTATGATTCAAGGTATTTTTAATAAAATTTTCTATAATAATTTTTATTTATAAATTAATAAAAAAAAATTTTTTTTTATTTATTATAGAAAAACCTTATGATTCAATTCCTAATTTTACTGCAGCAGATTGTATAAAAAAAACTATCAAAATTTTTTAAATTATTTAATAAATTATTGAATTAATATTGAATTAATATTAAATTAATATTAAATTATTTAATAAATTATTATTAAATTATTATTGAATTAATATCAAAATTTTTTAAATTATTTAATAAATATTGAATTAATATTGAATTAATATTAAATTATTAAAATTAAATTATTATTTAAATTATTAAATTATTATTAAATTATTATTAAAATTAATTTATTAAATTATTATTAAATTATTATTAAATTATTAATTAATATTAAATTATTATTATTAATATTAAATTATTTTTAATAAATTATTATTAAATTATTATTAAATTATTATTAAATTATTAAATTTTTGAATTATTATTAATTTATTATTAAATTTTTGAATTATTCAGGTCTTAGAATTATTGGAATAGGAAGAAATCAATTTATTCAAATTTTAAATCAATTTAGAGCTTTAAAAGGAAGTTCAAAAAAAAGAAAAAATATTCTTGTTAATGAATTACTTCCCACTAAACCATTAAAAATTAATTTAGAATTTTGGTGGTTAATTTCATCACGTCCTTTATTTAAAGAAGAATATATTGTAATTTAAATCAATTTTAATTCATAATTCAATTTTAATTCAAAATTCAAAAATTCTTTAGTCACTTTCTCCTGAATTAAAAAATATTATTGATCAACTCAAAACATCAGGCAATCTTCCAATGGGAATATTTGATAAAGAACATATTCAAACTTTATATAATTATGGATACATTTTTATTATTATTCCAATCGAAGACACAGATTTAATAACAAGTTAATTTTCTTATTAAAATAAAAGAAAATATTCTTATTTTCTTCCATTTTATTTTATATTTAATTTCATTCATTTTTTTTATCAATTCAAATTATTTAGTTCCTCCTTTAAGTAATTTTGTTATGAATAGAAGTGCAAATGATAGTTTTGAAAAGCTTCTTTATAGATTATTTGTTGCTCATGATGAAAGATTAAATATTAAAGAATTATCAACTCTTCTTGGTGTTTCTATTGATGATGTTAAAGTGAAAATTAATTTACTCATTTTAAATTTATTTTTATTATTATTATTATTATCATTTCATTTCTTTTCATTTTATTAGAATGCAACATCTATTTATTGTCGATTAGGTTTTGCAAAAAAAAAATTATCACAAAAAATGGTAAAATTTTATCTTCTTCTTTTTTGGAAAATTAATAATCCTTTAAATTTTATTTTCTCTTATAAAAATTATATTATTTAGATTGAAATTCAACAAAAAATTCATTCTTCTTGGAATGATATGTAATTTTGAAAAAGATTTAAATTAAATCATTTATTAATCCAAATTATTTGATTTTAAATTAATTTCAAAAGAGAGGAAAAAAATGAAATTAAAAATCAAAATCAAAATCAAAATCAAAATCAAAATCAAAATCAAAATAATGAAAATAATGAAATTCAAAATGAAAATATTCCTAATAAAGAGATGCAAATGATTGAAGAACAAACAAAACCCAATGATTATATTAGAACTTGTTGTTATTTTGATTCCACACTTCCAGCTTTGCTTATGAGTAGTTTAAGCAAAGGGTAAAAAATTTTCAACAAAAATCCAAAAATTAAAAAATTAAAAAATTAAAAAATTCTAAAAATCAAAAGCTTGAAAACAAGAGGAGTTACTCTGTTTGAAGTTGGTAAAATTACTGATGACCAAATTGATCCTTTTCTTGAAGAACTTTCAATTTTTGAAAACAATGATGAAAACAAACTCAATGCTTTTTATGAAAATTTAGTTTCTCTTAAAAGAACAATTGAATCTTTAAAGAAAAATTCTCAAATAAATTCACAAGACTCAAATTTTAAAGGGATTGATTTAGTTCAATCAGAAAGTATTGCAAATATTTCACCAGAAATACAATCAAAAATTTTAAAAAGAAGTTATAAAATTATGATTTGTTTAATTCCAACACAAGATCAAACAAAAATTCCATTTTCTTTTTCATTTCCTATTCGTTTTGGTTCTCCAATTCCTGAAGTAAAGCAAAAACAAAACAAATCAAATCAAATCAAAACAAAACAAAACAAAACAAATCAAATCAAATCAAATCAAATCAAATCAAATCAAACAAAACAAATCAAATCAAAACAAATCAAATCAAATAAAATCAAATAAAATCAAATCAAATCAAATCAAATCAAATCAAAACAAAACAAATCAAATCAAATCAAATCAAAACAAAACAAAAAAAAACAAAACAAATCAAATCAAATCAAAACAAAACAAATCAAAACAAATCAAATCAAATCAAAACAAAACAAATCAAAACAAATCAAATCAAATCAAATCAAAATCAAATCAAATCAAAATCAAATCAAATCAAAACAAAACAAAACAAAACAAAACAAAACAAAACAAATCAAATCAAAACAAAACAAATCAAATCAAAACAAATCAAATCAAATCAAAACAAATCAAATCAAATCAAAATAAAACAAATCAAAACAAATCAAATCAAATCAAATTAAATCAAATCAAATCAAATCAAATTTTTAATTTGTAAAATAATTTAATTCAAAAAAAAATATTTTAGATGAATTCTCCTTTATTTAATTTATTTTTATATCAATCTATATCTTATGGTCCTACTTCAATTTTATTTCCCAAAGGAATTAGAATTTATAAAACTCCAAAAATATTAAAAGTAAATTCAATTTAAAATTAAAAATCAAAATTAAAAATTAAAATTTAAAAATATTAATATATCTTGAAGGGATTCGCAAAAATTATAATGAAACAAATTGATCGAGAACCTACTATATTTGAAGATACAAGTATACTTCCTTATATAAATGAAAACCTTTTAGAATCATACATGCTTTTAACAGGAATTGGAAAAAACAAGAAAAAACCAAAAGAATTATTAGTTCCATTTCCTATTGAAGAGCAAATAGATGAAAATGAAACTAAATTAAAAGAAAGTGAATATAATGAAAAAAATATCCATCTTCATCCATTAGCTCAAAAAGTACAAAAAAAACTACTTCTTTCTAAAAGTATTGGATTTATTCGTATGTTATATTGGTACTCAGAAAGTCCAGATGAAAACAATGAATATTTCAAATGGATTCCTTTTGAAATCAAATTTGGAATTCCTTTATTTAATTCTGAACTAAATCAACAAATTGTTTCAAAAATACAGAATCTAAATCTATTTACTGATGAAAATATTCGACTTAATCTTGAAAATATGCGTAAATTATCTCTTCAATTTCTCTCATTTATTTCTAAATTTTGTCAAATGGAATGGGGACTTGGAACAGATCCAACTCAACAAACTTCATTACTTCGCAAAGCTTATATTAAAAAGAGTGTATTTTTACCTCGAAAAATTGCGATATTTAATGATAATCAGTTCGAAATGGTTGATACAATTTAAAGATTGAAATTAATTCTAAATCAATTCTAAATCAATTTTAAATTCAATTTTAAATTCAATTCTAAATCAATTCTTAAATCAATTTTATATTCAATTTTAAATTCAATTTTAAATTCAATTTTAAATTCAATTTTAAATTCAATTCTAAATTCAATTTTAAATTCAATTTTATATTCAATTTTATATTCAATTTTATATTCAATTTTATATTCAATTTTATATTCAATTTTATATTCAATTTTAAATTCAATTTTATATTCAATTTTATATTCAATTTTAAATTCAATTTTATATTCAATTTTATATTCAATTTTATATTCAATTTTAAATTCAATTTTATATTCAATTTTAAATTCAATTTTAAATTCAATTTTATATTCAATTTTATATTCAATTTTATATTCAATTTTATATTCAATTTTATATTCAATTTTATATTCAATTTTATATTCAATTTTAAATTCAATTTTATATTCAATTTTATATCGATTTTAAATTCAATTTTATATTCAATTTTATTCAATTTTAAATTCAATTTTATATTCAATTTTATATTCAATTTTATATTCAATTTTATATTCAATTTTTATATTCAATTTTATATTCAATTTTATAATCAATTTTATATTCAATTTTATAATCAATTTTAAATTCAATTTTATATTCAATTTTATATTCAATTTTAAATTCAATTTTATATTTAATTTTATATTCAATTTTAAAATCAATTTTATATTCAATTTTATATTCAATTTTATATTCAATTTTGCAGTTCAATTTTTATATTCAATTTTTATATTCAATTCAATTTTATATTCAATTTTATATTCAATTTTATTCAATTTTAAATTCAATTTTTAAATTCAATTTTATATTCAATTTTTATTCAATTTTATATTCAATTTTAATTCAATTTTATATTCAATTTTATATTCAATTTTATATTCAATTTTAAATTCAATTTTTATTCAATTTTATAATCAATTTTATATTCAATTTTAAATTCAATTTTAAATTCAATTTTATATTCAATTTTATATTCAATTTTATATTCAATTTTTATATTCAATTTTTAAATTCAATTTTAAATTCAATTTTAAAATTTTATATTCAATTTTATATTCAATTTTTATATTCAATTTTATATTCAATTTTATGGTATTTAATTTATATTCAATTTTAAATTCAATTTTATATTCAATTTTATATTCAATTTTAAATTCAATTTTAAATTCAATTTTATATTCAATTTTAAATTCAATTTTATATTCAATTTTAAATTCAATTTTTATATTCAATTCAATTCTAAATTCAATTTTAAATTCAATTTTAAATTCAATTTTAAATCAATTTTAATTCAATTTTAAATTCAATTTTAAATTCAATTTTATATTCAATTTTTAAAATTTATTCAATTTTAAATTCAATTTTAAAATTCAATTTTAAATTCAATTTATTCAATTTTAAATTCAATTTTATATTCAATTTTATATTTAATTTTAAATTTAATTTTATATTCAATTTTATATTCAATTTTATATTCAATTTTAAATTCAATTTTATATTCAATTTTATATTCAATTTTAAATTCAAAATAAACGTAAATTTTTGCTTTTAAAAGAAAAAAGCAAATTTTAATAAAAGAAAAAAAAACAAAAAAAATTTTTTCATTTTTATTTTTCATTTTTTTCCTTTTTTCATTTTTTAAAAATACAAAAAAAAAAGTTAAAATAAAATGACAAATTTATCTTTAGAAGAAGAATTAAAAAGAATTGAAGAAGAATTTCGACGAGAAATGGAAAAAATTAACCAAGAATATGAACAAGATCGATCTTTAGAACAAAATGAATTAGAAGAAAAATATAAAGATGGAGTAAAACCAATACAATTTACATCAAGTTTAAAAAAAGAAAATGAAATAAAAAAAGAAATTGATTTAAAAGAAAATAAAAAAAAAAAGAAATTGATTTAAAATTGATTTAAAAAAAGAAAATGAAATAAAAAGAAATTGAATTAAAAAAATTGATTTAAAAAAAATTGATTTAAAAAAAATTGATTCAAAAAGAAAAAATTAAAAAAAAATTGAATTAAAAAGAAATTGAAAAAAAAAGAAATTGAATTAAAAAGAAATAAAAAAAAAAATTAAAAAGAAATTGAATTAAAAAGAAATTGAATTAAAAAAGAAATTGAATTAAAAAAAGAAATTGATTCAAAAAAAGAAATTGATTCAAAAAAAGAAATTGAAATAAAAAAAGAAATTGAATTAAAAAAAGAAATTGAATTCAAAAAAGAAATTGAATTAAAAAAAGAAATTGAATTAAAAAAAGAAATTGATTCAAAAAAAGAAATTGAATTAAAAAAAGAAATTGAATTAAAAAAACAACCTAGAAAAGAAATTTTACTTGATATCCCAAATGAAATTAATGATCTTAATACACTTTTGAAATTTGATATTGCTATTATTCATTTTGAACAGTTTTTGATTGAAAAATTTACTCCAAATGATTTGCATTTTGTAATTGCAGTTCAAAAATATAAAGCAATTTCAAAAATTCAAGAAAGAGAAAATTATGCAAAATTAATGTTAGAAAAAGTATATTTCAAATTAAAAAATATTTTTTTGTTTTTTTTTTGATAAATTTAGAAATATTTTTATTATTTTATAAATTTAATATAAATAGTATTTCAACAAACAAACAAAATTTCCAATTCATTGCAAAGAAGAAACAATTGAAAAAATGTTCAACAAATTAGATAAAGAAGAACTTGATGAGAATATTTTTAATGAAGTTGATGAAGAAGTGCGAAAATATCTGAAAGATGAACCTTTTGATCAATTTTGTGAATCAAAACAAATGAAACTTTTAATAAAAGATTGGCCTAAGATACAAAAAAAAGAAGCGGTTTCTGGACCAGAAACACAAAGAAAAGCAATTTTCACTAGTTTTTATTCTGAAGAAAACGAATATATATCAAAACTTAACAAATTTACAAAGGACACTGTTGTAATCATTTCCAATTTAATTGGCGACGATTTAAAGAAGGAAACATTTGTTCGAATTTTTTCGAACTTTGAGAATATTTGCATTGAGGCTATAAAATGGAAGGTTAATTTGGATGACATCAAAGCCTCATGGAGTTTGAAAACAAAACTTGGAGATTTTTTGGCTTCAAAACTAAATGAAATGAATAGTTTGTATATTGAATATATCAGCAATTTCCAAGGGTGTATTGGTTTTATTAATTTTGTTGTTTCCTCTTTAAAACCTGAGTGTGTGTATTTGAAGAAAAAAATTGGAAAGAAAAAATTAACAAATTTAGGAACAACACTCAAATTGCCGGTGATTCAATTCAAAGAATATCAAAAATTCATTCGGGATATAGCGCAAAGCACATGGGAATTTTATGATGATTATGTTCAGATTCAAAATCTTTTGGAAATTTCAGATTCGCTTCAAGAACAAATCAACACAATCCAAAAAATCCCAGTCAAATTGGATTCAGCTTCATTTCAAGTTTTCCAGCAGCTCAAGTTTTCAAGAATGGAGCAAGGAGAAGTGTCTGAATCTTCCCAAGACATGATAAAGGGGGAGGTTGTTTATATTTTTTCTTTTGAAGATTGCATTGTGTTGGCGTTTGAGAACAAAGATGTGTTTGACATCAACACAATTGATCGTTCTCTTGTCATGCAACAAGGATATAAACCAGAGGTTTGTTTCAACTATTTAGTTCCAAAAGAGGCTGTGTGGATTCATGATAGTTCAGAGGATGATGAAACAACAAGTCATATGCTAGAAATGATAACTCCAGAAAAATCACTTGTTGTTTTTCTCAATCAAAAATCACAATTGAAACAAGATTTGCATAATTTTCTCATGAAATTATTTGGAGAAACTCGCACAAGCTATTTGGGCTTTGATAAGAGATTCCTCAAATTCCATCACAGCAACCAAGCCACTTATATCGGCAACTTTGTGAATGGAAAACTTGAAGGAAAAGGAAAAATTATTTATCCAAATCAATCTGTTTTTGAAGGTCAATTTGAAGCAGGAAAAAAACAAGGATCCGGAAAGCTTACCTTTCCTTCTGGAGACATCTTATCAACTACTTACTCTTATGATAAAGCAAACGGTCCTTTTACTTATGCTTATCAAAATGGTGATTTTTATTATGGGTTGTTTCGTTTGGATTCAAGTGATGGTTATGGTGAAATTTTTTATGCTTCTGGCGGTTATTATAAAGGAGATTTTGTTAAAAATCAATTTAACGGAAAAGGTGAACAAGTTGATGCAAATGGAAATAGGTATATTGGGTTTTTTAAAGATGGTCTTCGTTATGGGATTGGTACATTTGAGTTATTTGATGGATCAATTTATATTGGGTCATGGAAAAATGGAGAAAAGGAAGGTTTTGGTGAACAATTTTTTTGCAACGGAGATTATTTTTGTGGAGATTGGGCCAATAATTTAGTACACAATATATTTAAACATAAAAATATTTAATTTAAAATTTGAAAATTTAAAATTTAAAATTTAAAATTTATAAAACAAGCCAAATGGAAATGGACAGTTTCAAACAAAAAATTCAAATTATATTGGTGGATGGAAATTTGGATTAAGAAATGGAAAAGGAAAAATGTTATATTCAGATCATCAAACTTATGAAGGTGAATGGGAAAATGATTTACGTTCAGGAAGTGGAACTTTTATCAATAAAAATATTAAATATTATGGTGAATGGAAAAATAATCTTCCAAATGGAAAAGGAAATTTAACAATATCAAATAAGGATATTACAAATAATGAAATTCAAGATCGAAAGAATTTACATACAAAATATATTGGGAATTTCAAAGATGGGAAACCACATGATGAAAATATGCATGAAGATATTGTTAATAGATATTCATTTGATGGAAGTATAAAATTTGGAGAAGTAATTTAATATTTTTATAATATTTTTATAATATTTTTATAATATTTAATATAATATTTTTTATAATATTTATTATAATATTTTTTATAATATTTATTATAATATTTAATATAATATTTAATATAATATTTTTTATAATATTTTTATAATATAATAATATTTATTATAATATTTATTATAATATTTATTTAATATTTAATTTAATATTTTTATAATATTTTTATAATATTTATTTTAATATTTTTATAATATTTAATATAATATTTAATTTAATATTTATTATAATATTTAATTTAATATTTATTATAATATTTAATTTAATATTTAATTTAATATTTAATATAATATTTAATATAATATTTAATTTAATATTTTTATAATATTTTTATAATATTTAATATAATATTTAATATAATATTTTTTATAATATTTATTATAATATTTAATATATAATATTTTAATTTAATATTTAATAATATATTTAATATATAATATTTAATATAATATTTAATATAATATTTATAATATTTAATTAATATTTTAATATTTTAATATAATATATAATATTTAATATAATATTTAATATTTAATTTAATATTTTAATAAATATTTTAATATAATATTTATTATAATATTTTTAATTTTTTTATAATATTTTTTTAATATTTAATATAATATTTAATATAATATTTAATATAATATTTAATATAATATTTAATAAATTTATTTTAATATTTAATATAATATTTAATTTAATATTTAATTTAATATTTAATATTTAATATAATATTTAATATATTATAATATTTATTTCATATTTAATATAAATATTTATTATAATATTTATTTATTATAATATTTTTATAATATTTTTATAATATTTTATAAACTTTTTAATATTTTTTTAATATTTTTATAATATTTTATAATATTTAATATAATATTTAATATAATATTTAATATAATATTTATTATAATATTTAATTTAATATTTTTTATAATATTTTTTATAATATTTTTTATAATATTTAATATAATATTTAATTTAATATTTTTTATAATATTTAATATAATATTTATTATAATATTTAATATAATATTTATTATAATATTTATTTAATATTTATTTAATATTTTTTATAATAGAAAAATGGAAAAGGAAAAATGAACTTGAAAAATGAAGTTCACTTTTCTGGAAATTGGAAAAATGGAAAATTTGAAATCAATGAAGAAAATTTTAGAACTCATTTTCTTAAAAAACCAACTCAAGATATAACATCAATATATGAAGATGAAAATACAAAAAGTGATGAAGAAATGATGATTCATTTATCAAATGAAGTTAATCCAATTAGTTTAATTAATGAAAATCCAGATTTTTGGTTAATTCCACCTGATGAAAATTTCATTTATGAATGGAAGTGAAAAAGGATTGGTTTTTAAATTTAATTTTGGAATTTCGGAATTGATTTTTAAATTTAACTTTGAATTTTGTAATTGATTTTGGAATTGATTTTGAAATTGATTTTTAAATTGATTTTGATTTTGAAATTGGTTTTGAAATTGATTTGGAAATTGATTTTGAAATTGATTTTGAAATTGATTTTGAAATTGATTTTGAAATTTAATTTTAATTTTGAAATTGATTTTGATTTTGATTTTGAAATTGATTTTAATTTTGATTTTGATTTTGAATTTGAAATTGATTTTGAAATTGATTTTGAAATTGATTTTGATTTTGAAATTGATTTGGAAATTGATTTGGAAATTGATTTGGAAATTGATTTTGAAATTGATTTTGAAATTGAAATTGATTTTAATTTTGGTTTTGAAATTGATTTGGAAATTGATTTTTAAATTTCAAAAAAAAAATTTTTTTTAAATAAAAATTCGTTTTTTCATTTTTTTCATTTTTTTTCATTTTTTTAATTTTTTTAATTTTTATAATTTTTAAAATGGATTTATTAATAAAATTTCAAACTGAATCAGAAAAAGTAAAAGCAATAGCATTTCACCCAACAAGACCATTAATAATAGTAGGACTTCACGACGGAGAAATCCAGTTCTGGGATTACGAACTGAAGATATTACTATCCAAATTCAAGAAACACGAAGGAGCAGTACGAGGAATAGATTTTCATCCAACTCAACCATTATTTGTATCAGCAGGAGATGATGGATTGATATCAATTTGGAATTACAAAGAAAGAAAGCACTTGTATTACCTAGAAGGACACACGGATTACATCAGAACGGTTCAGTTTCATAAGGAATTCCCGTGGATTGTGAGTTGTTCTGATGACCAAACAATCCGCATTTGGAACTGGCAAAATCGCACTTGCATTTCCATTTTAACTGGTCATAATCACTATGTCATGTGCGCTGCTTTCCATCCAAATCAGGATCTTCTTTTATCAGCTTCCCTCGACAATACCATCCGCATTTGGGATATTTCGGGGTTGAGGAAAAAATACTTTTCAATTGAAAACTCAGTGAATTTAAATCCGCAAAATTTTTCCGTTAACATTTCAAGTCCGCTGTCAGAATTACAAAAGGATTTATTCGGGACATCTGACGTGGAGCTTAAGTTTATCCTTGAGGACCACGAACAGGGCGTGAACTGGGCTGCGTTCCATCCCCATCTGCCGCTGCTTGTGTCATGCTCTGATGACCAGGACTTGAAATTGTGGAAAATAACCGACTCGCAAGTCATTTTAATCGAAACTTTAATCGGTCACACAAATAACGTCTGTTCCGTTCTTTTTCATCCGAAAGAAGACTTGATTCTTTCAGACTCTGAAGACTCAACACTCCGCATCTGGAGCTTGGATAAGCAGATCAATATCAAAACTTTTTCTAGAGGTGATGAGGCCTTTTGGTGTCTTGCAAATCATCCGACAGAAAGTTTATTTGCTGCTGGCCATGATAAAGGCTTTATTATATTCAAATTGAGCAAGGAAAGACCAGCGTATTTTCATCTCGAAAGAAATATTTTGTTCGTCAAAAATAATTCTATTATGAATTACAATATGAATGCGCATTCGCAAACGGTCATCGCAAAATCAGCGCAAAAAATCGATCAGAAAAGTCTTCTTGGTCTTCATTACAACAAATTCGAGAAACTAATGCTTCTTGAGTTCAGTGATAATTTCGAGCTCATTAGATTGTCCGCGAATGAATCCAATAGAGGCCAACGCGGATCGGGCGGATCTTGCATTTGGATTTCAAGAGATAAAATTGGTGTTTTGAGCCAAGACAACAAAATATTCTTCAAAAATTTGCAGAATCATGTCACAAAAACCATATCCTTACCCGACGATGTTTCGACAAACACTTCCAAAGAAATCATCCACAATCTCGGCAAAATAACAAGGATATTTGCAGCAGGATTTGGGATGGTTTTGCTTCGCACAGACAGCAAAGTTTATCTTCTTGACATTCAACAAAAGAAAATATTATCAAGCATTTCCGCCAAAAGAATCAAACAGGCTCTTTGGTCTGACGACATGAACTATTTGGCGCTCATAGGCGCATTTGAGATTATTATTTGCGATAAAAAACTGAAGCAAATTGTTGTGATTAGCGAGAAAATCCGGATCAAAGGATATTGTTGGAGCAAAAACAACGTTTTCTTCTACACAACTCTACACCATTTCAAATACTGTCTTTCCAACGGCGACTACGGCATAATCAAATCAATCGAGAAATGCATCTATTTAGTTGCTGTTGATAATAACATCGCCTTTTATTTCGATAGAATCGATGATGGAGTTAAAGTTATGGAATTCGACCCAACTGAATTCGCTCTGAAATCAGCAATCATAAACAACAAAATGGAGGACGTTGTTCCGTTGCTGAGGAACAAAAACGTCACAAGCAGAGCGTTTATTGAGTATCTCACAAAGCACGGCCATCCTGATATCGCCTTGCATTTTGTGCAGAATGAAAAAACAAAATTTGAACTTGCTCTCCAATGCGGAGAAATCCAAACCGCTCTCGATTCTGCAAAGAAAATCGACCACAGAATCTACTGGCAAAATCTCGCAAAAGAAGCCTTGAAACAAGGCAATGTGGATATTGTTGAAAATTGCCATTTGAGAAACGAAAATATTTACGGATTGATTTTTTTGTATTCAATAACTGGTGATTTTGATAAATTATCAAAAATCCCAAAAATTGCAGAAATGAAAGACGATTTACTTTCTCATTTCCAAGCTGCCTTATTTCTCGGAAGTCCCGAAGAAAGAATCAAATCATTAGTCAAATCAAACCAACTCAATTACGCGTATTTAACCGCAAAAACTTATGGATTAACAGAAGAAGCCGAGAAAATCCAAGCTTTAATTGAACAGAAAAAGAAGAACGTTCCTGATCAATTTGAACCAAAATCAAAGGAGTTAATAACAACTCCAAGACCAATTCTGCACCAAACAAATTGGCCGCTATTGACTGTTTCTCGTGGAATCACTTATTCAACTTTTGCAAAAGATAATGTTATTGAAGATGATAAACCGCAAGAGAATATCGTTATTGAGGGTGAATGGGATATTCCCGAACTTGAAGAAAACAAAACTGAAAATCAAATACAAACAAATGAACCGCAAGAAAACGAAGACAATGATTGGATAGATGGAAATGAAATTGATCTCTTGGAAATCACTGAAAATATCGAAAAATCAATTGATTCATCTCAAAAATCAGAAAAAGAAATATTTGTTGCTCCGATTCACGGCAAAACGAGTCATGAATCTTGGATAGGCTCCTCGAATATTCCTGCAGAATATGTTGCCGCTGGGCATTTCAAAACTGCAATGGATTTACTCAACTCACAAATTGGAATCGTGAATTTCAATCCAATGAAAAATTTGTTTCTTTCTTTGTTTCTTTCTGCTCATGATTCCTTGCAAGCATTCCCCAATATTATCGATATTAATTATGAGAATTGCGACCAAATCACAAAAAAAACATTTTCAAGTCCATTCACAATAGAAAAGATGAAGAAATTGATTCAAGAAGCACTTAATCTGACAACATCAGGAAAATTTTTGGAAAGTATGAAAATTTTCGAATTAATTCTCGTTCAAATTCCTTTAATGATTTTAAACGATCCTTCCGAAGTCAATGAAGTGAAGAAGATGATTGTTTTGAGCAAAGAATATCTGAGCGGATTGAAACTAGAACAAAAGAGAAAAGAGCTCCAAAACAATCCAAAAAGATCGTTAGAAATGTCATGCTATTTTACACATTGCAATCTTCAATTAAATCACTTGATTCTTAGTCTTCGTTCAGCAATGCTATTGAGTTTGAAAGAAAAAAATCACATCAACGCATTATCATTTGCAAAACGCATTTTGGAATTGGGAGCAAGTAAGGATTTATCAGACAAAGCAAGAAAAGTTGTTGTTTATTGCGAGAAAAATCAATCAAATGCTTATCAATTAAATTATGATGAAAGAAATCCTTTTGTTTTATGTTGTTATTCTTTTGAGCCAATTTATCGTGGAAATGATAGTGTGGATTGTCCTTATTGCGGTGCTTCTTATTTACCTAAATATTCAAATCAACTTTGCAATATTTGCCAAATGAGTAAAATTGGAATGAAGGATTTAAAAGGATTAACACTTCTTAAAAAAATTTAAACTTTAAAAAAATTTTAAAACAAAATTTACAATTTTAATTTTCAAAACATTTTTTTTTAAATAATAATAAAAAAAGAAAAGAAGATTTTCCAATTCCAAGTTTTATTATTTTAAAAAAAAATGAAAGAAAAATTATCTATTCTTATTCTTATTCTTATTCTTATTCTTATTCTTATTTTTAAAACATTTTGCTTTCATCTCTAAGATATTCACCAATATCTGATTGGTGGAAACAAACAATTTGTTCAGAATCTAATTTTCTGCATTCTTGAGTACTTTTTGCTGTTCTTCCAAATCCAAGAGGAATATCAGACATGGAATAAACAACAACTCCTTGATATTGTGGTGTACTATCTGTAATTCTTCCAAGTCCTGCTTTTAAAACGTGATTTCCATATAAAAATGATAATTCTGCTGATGGTTTTATCCAAACTCTATATATAGCGTATTGAGCAAGATAATCCTTTTTTAAATTTTTAAATAAATTTTTAAATAAATTTTTAAACAAATTTTAAATAAATTTATAAATAAAATTATAAACAAATTTTAAATAAATTTATAAATAAATTTTATAAATAAATTTATAAATAATTTTATAAATAAATTTTTAAATAAGTTTTATAAATAAACTTTCAAATAAATTTATAAATAAAATTATAAATAAATTTTTAAATAAATTTATAAATAAATTTTTAAATAAATTTATAAATAAATTTTTAAATAAATTTTTAAATAAATTTCAAATAAATTTTTAAATAAATTTTTAAATAAATTTATAAATAAATTTTTAAATAAATTTTTAAATAAATTTATAAATAAATTTTTAAATAAATTTATAAAATAAGTTTTTAAATAAATTTTTAAATAATTTTATAAATAATTTTATAAATAAACTTTCAAATAAAATTATAAATAAATTTTTAAATAAATTTATAAATAAATTTATAAATAAATTTATAAATAAAATTATAAATAAAATTATAAATAAATTTTTAAATAAATTTTTAAATAAAATTATAAATAAAATTATAAATAAATTTTTAAATAAATTTTTAAATAAATTTATAAATAAATTTATAAATAAGTTTTTAAATAAATTTATAAATAAATTTTTAAATAAATTTATAAATAAATTTTTAAATAAATTTATAAATAAATTTTTAAATAAATTTATAAATAAATTTATAAATAAATTTTTAAATAAGTTTTATAAATAAGTTTATAAATAATAAATTTTTAAATAAATTTATAAATAAATTTTTAAATAAATTTTTAAATAAATTTATAAATAAATTTTTAAATAAATTTTTAAATAAATTTATAAATAATTTTTTAAATAAGTTTTTAAATAAGTTTTTAAATAAGTTTTTAAATAAGTTTTTAAATAAATTTATAAATAAATTTTTAAATAAAATTTTTAAATAAGTTTATAAATAAATTTATAAATAAATTTTTAAATAAATTTTTAAATAAATTTAAATAAATTTTTAAATAAATTTTCAAATAAAATTATAAATAAATTTTAAATAAATTTTTAAATAAATTTTCAAATAAATTTATAAATAAGTTTTATAAATAAATTTATAAATAAGTTTTTAAATAAATTTATAAATAAGTTTATAAATAAAATTATAAATAAATTTATAAATAAATTTATAAATAAATTTTTAAATAAATTTATAAATAAATTTATAAATAAAATTATAAATAAATTTTTAAATAAGTTTATAAATAAATTTATAAATAAGTTTTTAAATAAATTTTTAAATAAATTTATAAATAAAATTATAAATAAATTTTTAAATAATTTTTCAAATAAGTTTTAAATAAATTTATAAATAAATTTATAAATAAGTTTATAAATAAAATTATAAATAAATTTTTAAATAAATTTTTAAATAAATTTATAAATAAAATTATAAATAAATTTTTAAATAAATTTTTAAATAAAATTATAAATAAAATTATAAATAAATTTTTAAATAAATTTTTAAATAAATTTATAAATAAATTTTAAATAAATTTATAAATAAATTTTTAAATAAATTTTTAAATAAATTTTTAAATAAGTTTTTAAATAAATTTTTTAAATAAATTTTTTAAATAAATTATAAATAAAATTATAAATAAATTTATAAATAAAATTATAAATAAGTTTTTAAACAAATTTTAAATAAATTTATAAATAAAATTATAAATAAGTTTTTAAATAAGTTTATAAATAAATTTCAATTCCAAATGAATTATAATTTTATTTACCAAAGAAGTAATACTTAAACGGAAATTTCCAGTTTTTGTAAATTTTCCAAAACAAACACCTAAACTTGCTAATTTTTTTCTACCAGTATTTGTTGCTTGTTTCATTATTTTTTCAGAAACATAATATACTCTTGTTCTGTGTAAACGAAAGCAATATTGATCATCTGGTCTTTCTAAAAGTTTTTTAATATTTGAACCAATATATTCTGCTAATTTTTTAAAAAAAATTTTTGTTTCTTCTTCAGTTAAAGGTCTCATTGTCTATTTTTATATTTATCTATTTTTTTAAAATGAAAAAAAAAATGAAAAAAATGAAAAAAATTTTTTTAATTTAATTTATTTTATTTTTTCATCCTTTCAAAAAAAAACAAAAATGGAAAATTTTATTGTAACTTTTGGTCATCAAACTCGTAGATTCTCAATTTATACTCTTGATGTATTTATTTTTTATTTTTATTTATTATTTATTATTTTTATTTTTATTTATTTTTTAACATAAAAAAAACAATAGCAAAAAATTATTGATTCATTTAGTTTGAATTTTAAAGAAATCTATCAAGCTGATATGAAACTTGTTGATGGAATTCCTTGTTTTGATGTAAATTTTTTTTTGCTTTTTAAAAATAATCTAAAAATTTACTTTTATTTTTTTATTCCTTTTTTTAGCTTCCAAAAAAAGAACATTTTTTAATTGCTTTAAGTAGATTAATTCAATGGGCAAAAGATTTTGGATTTACTTTAACTAATCATAATAATATTCCTGGTTATTTTTTTGAAAAAAAGAATAATTAATTCAATCAGAAATTCAACATTTTTTTTTTCTCCTTTTTTTTCTTTTTTATTCTCCTTTTCTTTTTTTAAATCCAAAATAAAAAAAAGCAACAAAAAACGTTATTTTCCATTTTTCTTTCTTTCATTTTTCTAATATTTAGAAATGGATTTTTTTATAGCAAATTTCCATGGTTCATTTATGACTCTTTCTGAAGGAGATGTAAATTTAAATTAAAAAATTATTCCAAAATTCAAAATTAATTTTATTTAAAAAAATTATAGCCTAAATTAATTGAGGCAATTATAGTAAAACTTAAAGAAATGTTTAATGCAAATCTAGAAAAAGCACAAGGTGGAGGATATCTACTTAAGGTTTGTGTTTTATATTTTGATAATTTATTTCAAATTTTGTTATTTATTTATAAAAAGGTTAAAAGCTTTTTAACAACACTTATTTTAAATATTAATTCAAAGGAAATTTTCAAGCATGTGAAGATAACTGGATTTGAATTAATTCAATTCACTTGTGCAGATCATGAAACTTATTCTTAAGTTTTCAAAAGAAAAAAATCAGATCAAAATTAAATCAAAATTAAATCAAAATTAAATTAAAATCCAATCAAAATCAGATCAAAATTAAATCAAAATTAAATCAAAATTAAATTAAAATCCAATCAAAATTAAATCAAAATTAAATCAAAATTAAATCAAAATTTAATTAAAAAATTCAAAACAAAATTCAACATTTTTCTTCTAAATTAAAATTTTTCTCAAAAAATCAAAATAAAAATAAAAAGGAAAATAGCAAAAACAATTTTATTTTTTCAAATTTTTTCTTTCAATTTTAAATGAATTTTTAAATCAAAATTGGGGAAATCAAAATTAAATCAAAATTTGTAAAACATAAAAATTAAAATCAAAATAAAAATAAAATAAAAATAAAAATTCAATTTAAAAATATAAATCTAAATTATTTGAAGCAGTTTAAATAAAAATTAAAGAAATTTTCAAAATTAAATTACAAAAATTCAAAAAATCAACTTTAAATCTAAAGTTCAAATCAAAATTCAAAAAATTAAATCAAATTTAAATTTAAATTTAAATTTAAATTTTTATTCAAAATTAAAATTAAAGGAGTATCTTAAATCAAATTAAATCAAAAATTAAATCAAAATTAAATCAAAATTAAATCAAATTTTAAACAAATTCATTCTTTTAATTTTCCAAAGAAAGAAATAATCCAAAAACAAAAACAAAAACAAAAAGCAAAAATTTTTTCATTTTTCTTTCATTTTTCAATTTTTTTTTCATTTTTCTAATATTTAGAAATGGATTTTTTTAATGAATGTCTTTGGTCAATCTATCACTTTTTCTGATGGAGATGTAAATTTAAATTAAAAATTAAAAAAAATTATTTTTATTTTTAAAAATTATTTTTAAATTAAAAAGGAATGAAAACTTCAAGAAGTTTTCAATATCAAATTACAAAACCAAAAAGGTGGAGGATATCTACTTGTGTTTTATATTTTGATAATTTAAAACCAAAAATTAAAATTTATTTATTTATAAAAATAATTAATTTATTTTAAAGATTAACACTATAAACTTTATCATTAATACGCAAAGAGAAATTTTTCAAGCATGTGAAGAATCTAATTTGAGTTTAATTCAAACAGAAGATACTCAAACCTATGTTTCTTTAGTTTTTCAAAAGAAAAAAATAAATCCAAAAATCCAATAAAATTAAATCAAATTTTAATTTAAAATCAAAAAATTAAATCAAATTAAATCAAAATTAAATCAAAATTTAATTAAAAATTCAAACAGAAATTCAACATTTTTTTCTTCTTTTTCTCAAAAAGAAAATGTTTTCTTTTTAAATCCAAAATAAAAAGGAAAATAGCAAAAATTTTATTTTTTTCATTTTTCTTTCAATTTAAAATGAATTTTTAGCAAATTTTATTTTTATTTTAAAATTTCTTTGTCTTAAAGAGATGTAAAACAAAAAATTAAAATTCGAAATAAAAATAAAATAAAATTAAAAAATTCAATTTAAAAATATAGCCTAAATTATTTGAAGCAGTTTCAGTAAAACTTCAAGAAATTTTCAATATCAAATTACAAAAGATTCAAAATGGTACTTTCACTGCTAGAGTTTGTTTTAAATTTTTTTATTTAAATTTTTTTATTTAAATTTTTTTATTATTTAAATTTTTTTATTTAAATTTTTTTTTTATTTAAATTTTTTTATTTAAATTTTTTTATTTAAATTTTTTATTAAATTTTTTTATTTAAATTTTTTAGTATAAAGGAGTATCTCCCCTTAATTTAAAAAGAGAAATTCTTCAAGCTTGTGAAGATTGTGGATTTGAATTAATTCAAATAACTGCTGGGGAGTATATAGATTCTTTAATTTTCCAAAGAAAGAAATAATCCAAAAAACAAAAAACAAAAAACAAAAAACAAAAAACAAACAACAAACAACATTTTAACAGATTTTTTTCTTTTATTCTCCTTTTATTCTTTCTTTTCTTTCCTTTTTCTTTCTTTTCTTTTTTTAATTCAAAATCAATAATAAAAAAGAAAAAGCAAAAAAATTTTATTTTCATTTTTTTTATTTTTTCAATTTATTTTTTCAATTTAAAAAAAGGAATGAATACTTTAATTGTTTCACACATTTATTATAGCACAAAATTAGAATATTTATATCTTTCTGATACAGATGTAAATAATATTAAAAATTTAAAATCCAAAAATTAAAAATTAAAATTTAATTAAAAAATATAAAAAATAAAGCCTAAATTGATTGAAGCAATTGCAGTAAAACTTAAAGAACTTTATAATTTAAGTTTACAAAGAACAGAAGATAGAGGTTATGTTGCTAGTGTTTGTGTTTTATATTCTTTAAAAAATAAATCAATAATTTTAAATTCATTTTTTATTTATTTTTAAAAAAAGTTTTCTGGATCAAAAAGTTTTTATTTAACTGTTCAAGCACAAATTATTGAAGCAGCAAAAGAAACAGGATTTGAATTAACAACTTTTGGAACTTCTCAAAAAGAAAATGTTTACGTTTTTCAAAAGAAATAACTAATCCAAAAAAAAAGCAAAAAAATTTTTTTTTATTCTCCTTTTTAAATAAAAAATTTCATTTTTTAATTTTTCATTTTTTTCATTTTTTCATTTTGTTTTTATTTTAAAATGGATTTCTTATTAGTTAATCACACATTTACAGGCAATTCTCATGCTATTCATTTTTCTAATTTAGATGTAAAATTAAATTATAAATTAAAATTAAAAATTATTTTATATTTTTTTGTTTAAATAAAAAAAGCGAGATTTACTTGATACAATATCAGTCAAATTACAAGAATTTTATAATGCAACTGTCAAAAAATCAAAAGAAGGAACTTTTTATGTTGATGTTTGTGTTTAAATTTAATAAAAATCAAAATAAAATTTAAATTAAAAAATTTTAATTAAAAATTAAGTGTCCAAAAACTATTTCACATTTTATGATTATTGAATCACAAATTCTTCATTGGTTTAACGAAGCTGGATTTGAATTAAAGCATTTGGGAACTTCACAATTTCATAATTTTTTAATTTTTGAAAGAAAAGGATAAACAAAACAATTTTAATCTTTCATTCCCTTTTTTAATTTTTAATTTTTAATTTTTAATTTTTTTTTTCATTTTTTTTTTACAAAAGATAATAAAAAATTTAATCAAAAAGAAAATTTAAAATGAGCACTTTTTCTGTTTCTCATTACATTAACTTTATAAATTCAATGACTTTTCCCAACAAATTCTAATGTAAATAATTTAAACTTTTTTTTTTTGATGATTAAAAAAAATAAAAAAAAGCAAAAATTTTTTAATTAAAAAAAAAATAAAACAAAATAAATAAAGCCAAAATTAATTGATACAATTAAAGTAAAATTTAAGGAACTTTATAATTGTGATTTAAAGAAAAATAGTAATGGAGCTTTTCATATTCAAGTTTGTTTTTCTTTTTATTCTTTTTATTCTTTTTATTTCTAATTCTTATTCTTATTTCCTTTTTAAAATAGTTTACAAAAGAAGGAATATATTTGGATTATCAAGTTGAACTTATTGAATGTCTAAAAGAACATGGATATGAATTAACTCATTTTAGCTTAAATGAAACTCGATGCTTTTATATTTTCCAAAAGAAAACTAATTAATCAAATTCAAAATTAAAATCAAAATCAAAATCAAAATTAAAATCAAAATCAAAATTAAAATTCAAAATCAAAATCAAAATCAAAATCAAAATCAAAATCAAAATCAAAATCAAAATCAAAATCAAAATCAAAATCAAAATCAAAATCAAAATCAAAATCAAAATTAAAATCAAAATCAAAATCAAAATCAAAAATAAAATCAAAATCAAAATCAAATTCAAAATCAAAATCAAAATCAAAATCAAATCAAAATCAAAATCAAAATCAAAATCAAAATCAAAATCAAAATTAAAATCAAAATCAAATTCAAATTTAAAATCAAAATTAAAATCAAAATCAAAATCAAAATCAAAATCAAAATCAAAATCAAAATCAAAATCAAAATCAAAATCCAAATCAAAATCAAAATCAAAATCAAAATCAAAATCAAAATCAAAATCAAAAATCAAATCAAAATCAAAATCAAAATCAAAATCAAAATCCAAAAATAAAAAAAGCAAAATTATTTTTTGAAATTTTTAAATTTTTCATTTTTTTCATTTGAATCAATCAATCATCAAAAAAATAAAACAAATGGATGCTTTAGTTTTTGAATTTAGATCTCAATATAAATATGCTTTTTTCTCACAAACTGATGTAAAAAATTTATTATTTTGATTTATTTAAAAACATAATTTAAATATCAAAATAAAATATAAATGAAATAAAGCCTAAATTAAGTGAATCAATTATAGTAAAATTGAAAGAACTCTATAATTTGGATGTTAGTAAAACAAAAGATGGAGGTTTTACAATAATGGTAAAAGGTTTTTTTGTAATCAAATTAAAAATTTAATTTTCATTTTATTTTTAAAATAGAATCTTACCAATTCAATAAGATTTCCAACTCTTCAAGTTCAAATTATTCAAACATGCAAAGAACATGGATTTAAATTAACTCATTTTAGTTCTCAATCTGATGAAGTTTGCTATTCTATTTACGAAAGAGAACAAAAAGAGAATTAATTTATATTAAAATCAAATTCAAATTCAATTTGATATTCAATTCATATTCCCCTTTTTTTTTAATCAAAATCAAAATCAAAATCAAAATCAAAATCAAAATCAAAATCAAAATCAAAATTAAAATCAAAATTAAAATCCAAAAATAAAAAAAGCAAAATTATTTTTTGAAATTTTTAAATTTTTCATTTTTTTCATTTGAATCAATCAATCAAAAAAAATAAAACAAATGGATGTTTTGGTTTTTGAATGTCGAGAAGTTTCAAAATATGCTTTTTTCTCACCAACTGATGTAAAAAATTTATTATTTCATTTATTTAAAACAATTTAAACATCAAAACAAAATAAAATAAATGAAATAAAGCCTAAATTAAGTGAATCAATTATAGTCAAGCTTGAAGAATGCCATAATTTTAAGTTCAGTAAAACAAAAGAAGGTTTTTACATAAGAGTAAAAGATTTTTTTTTTAAAATAAAATTTAATCAAAATTTAATCAAAATTTAATCAAAATTTAATCAAAATTTAGAATCTATCCAATTCATTACCTTTTCCAACTCTTCATGCTGAAATTATTCAAACATGCAAAGAACATGGATTTAAATTAACTCATTTTAGTATTCATTCTAATGATATTCGTTATTCTATTTTTGAAAGAGAACAAAAAGAACAAAAAGAGAATTAATTTTTATTAAAATTCAATTCAAATTCAATTTGATATTCAATTCATATTCCCCTTTTTTTTTAATCAAAATCAAAATCAAATTAAAAATCCAAAAATAAAAAAAGCAAAATTATTTTTTGAAATTTTCAAATTTTTCATTTTTTTCAAAACAAATCAAAAATAAAACAAAATCAAAATCAAAATCAAAATCATATCAAAATCAAAATCAAAATCAAACTGAAATAAAAATTTAAAAAATCAAATTAAAAACAAATTTAAAATCAAAAATAAATGAAATAAAATAAAAAAAGCCTAAATTAAAATCAAGTGAATCAAAATCAAAATCAAAAACTCAAAATCAAATGCAAAATCAAAATCAAAAGATGGAAGTTTTGTAAAAGGTAAAAAGATAAATTTCATAAATAAAATTATAATAAATTTTCTAAATAAATTTTTATTTAAATTTTTATTAAAAATCAAATTATTCAAACATGCAAAGAACATGGATTTAAATTAACTCATGTTAAAATGCCTTCTGAAGATTTTTGTTATTCTATTTTTGAAAGAGAACAAAAAGAACAAAAAGAAAAAAAAGAGAATTAATTTTTCCAAATCAAATTCAATTTCAATTTGATATTAAAATTGATATTCAATTCATATTCCTCTTTTTTTAATCAAAATTAAAATTCAATTTGATATTCAATTTAAAATTCAATTTGATATTAAATTTGATATTCAATTCATATTCCTCTTTTTTTTAATCAAAATTAAAATTCAATTTGATATTCAAATTAAAATTCAATTTGATATTCAATTTGATATTCAATTTGATATTCAATTTGATATTCAATTCATATTCCTCTTTTTTTAATCAAATTAAAATTAAAATTAAAATTAAAAATAAAAAGCAAAATTATTTTTTTCATTTTTTCATTTTATTTTGACAAAATGAATACTTTAATTGTTGATCAAAATTATATATCTACTCACATTTGTCTTATTTTTAGTGAAGCTGATGTATGGAAATTATTTTATTATTTTTTTATTTTTTGGATAAATCAAATTATTAAAAAAAATTTTCAAATTTAAAAATTGTAAAAAATAAAGCCTAAATTATGGGAAACTCTTACAACAAAATTTAAAGAAGTTCTTAATTTATCATTTGAAAAAACAAAAGATGCTGTTTGGAAATTAGTTTGTGTTCCATTTTTTTTGATTAGAAATACTATTTTTTTATTAAAATTATTTTTATTTTTGTTTTCAATAGAAATTACCTAAATCCCCAAATCGTATTCAAGTACATTCTTATTTAGTTGAATGGTGCAGAGATTGTGGATTTGAATTAACACATTTTCAAAGTGATCGTGATGTTCTTCATTTTATTTTTGAAAGAAAACAAAATTCAAATCAAAAATAAAAAATTAATTTCAAATCAATTTTAAATCAATTTTAAATCAATTTTAAATCAATTTTAAATCAATTTTAAATCAATTTTAAATCAATTTTAAATCAATTTTAAATCAATTTTAAATCAATTTTAAATCAATTTTATATCAATTTTAAATCAATTTTATATCAATTTTAAATCAATTTTAAATCAATTTTAAATCAATTTTATATCAATTTTAAATTAATTTTAAATCAATTCCAAATCAATTTTAAAGTGATTTTTATATTAATTTTATTTTTGAAAGAAATCAATTTTCAAATCAAAATTAAAAATCAATTTTAAATCAATTTTAAATCAATTTTAAATCAATTTTAAATCAATTTTAAATCAATTTTAAATCAATTTTAAATCAATTTTAAATCAATTTTAAATCAATTTTAAATCAATTCCAAATCAATTTTAAATCAATTTTAAATCAATTTTAAATCAATTTTAAATCAATTTTATATCAATTTTAAATCAATTTTAAATCAATTTTAAATCAATTTTAAATCAATTTTAAATCAATTTTAAATCAATTTTATATCAATTTTAAATCAATTTTAAATCAATTTTAAATCAATTTTAAATCAATTTTAAATCAATTTTAAATCAATTTTAAATCAATTCCAAATCAAATTTTAAATCAATTTTAAATCAATTTTAAATCAATTTTAAATCAATTTTAAATCAATTTTAAATCAATTTTAATATCAATTTTAAATCAATTTTAAATCAATTTTAAATCAATTTTATATCAATTTTAAATCAATTTTAAATCAATTTTAAATCAATTTTATATCAATTTTATATCAATTTTAAATCAATTTTAAATCAATTTTAAATCAATTTTAAATCAATTTTATATTAATTTTATATCAATTTTATGTCAATTTTAAATCAATTCTATATTAATTTTAAATCAATTTTAAATCAATTTTAAATCAATTTTAAATCAATTTTAAATCAATTTTAAATCAATTCCAAATCAAATTTAAATCAATTTTAAATCAAATCTAAATCAAATTTAAATAAAAATTGAAATAAATTTAAATAAAAATTGAAATAAATTTAAATAAAAATTTAAATAAAAATTTCATTTGAAAAAATATTTTTTTTTTAAATTTTTTTGATTTTTCATTTTATGTTTTACGGTTTTTTTTTAAATTCATTATTAAATTGTTCTTTTTTAATGAATAAAAATTTTTTTTAAAAAAAAAAGAAACCAAGAAAGAAAAAAATAAAAATTCCAGTTAAAAAGATGAGAAAGAATTTTAAAAATCATTCTCATAAGAAAACTGGAAATAAAAAAATTATTATTATTAAATTTGAATTGATTTTTGATTTTTATTTTTGTTTTTGATTTCTTGTTAAAATGATTTTTGTTTGTTTGGTTTTCAAAGAGAAAAAGAAAGAGAAACGAAAGCGAATAAAATCTATGAAATTCAAAGAATCATTTCTTAAGGAATTTTTCCTTAAAAATAGCCCACATTTTATTCATCAATTCCTCGATCATTTCGATATGATTCTGGGAATACGGCTCATCAGAATTACCGACACCAGCAAGGAGAACAATTTTCTCTCTGGCTTTTGGGTTATCAAATATCGGGACATTAAGACACGAAGTTAACGGAAGATGACCTTGGGGGATACCGTGCTTATGGGTATGAGGTTTGGAGTAGTCATTGATAATGATTGCCTTTTTGGACTTGACAGAATCAGAGAAGACGGAGGGATGCGAAAGATCGAAGACTGTTGGTTTCTCCTCCATTTGGCAAGCATCCATGACATTGCGCGACCAACTGTAGTTTGTGTACTCGGTTTCTTCTTTGTTAACAAACCCAACATAACCGATTTTGCTATTCGTCATCTTGACAATTTCTTTCAGGCAATAATCAGCAATTTCTCGCGGTGTAACATCTGCCGAAGTGAGCACTGAATCATCCAAATTATCGAGCATTTTTTGGTCCAACGGCCGAATCACACATTGAATTTTAATTCCACTTTTCAAACGAACAGGTGAAAACCACACGTGGCATTTTAAAGTTTCGCCGGACAAAGTGTGATATACCCAATCGAAGTCCGCAACCCCTGTTGAAAGTGCTTTCCCGATCTTGTAACGCAAGTTCTTGAGACTTGCTTCTTCTTTGTTTGGTTGTGTTTTTTCACTGAATCCAAAAATTGTAACTAACGTTATTTTGGCTAGTTCAATGTTGTCAAATCCAAATAATTTGTGATACGCTTCGTTCATTCCAATGTATTCTCCATTGTTTTCAATAAGGCATATTGCATCGCTGTGTTTTGCTATATTTGCTAAATAGTTTTTGATTGATTGCTTTTTTTTGGTTGTTACTGCACAAAATATTTCTTTACTTTCTTTTGCGCCCATTTTATTAAATTTTATTAAATTTTATTAAATTTTATTAAATTTTATTAAATTTTATTATTAAAAAAAAATCAAAAAAAAAAAGAAGGAAAAAAATGAAATTTTCAAATGAAAAAAAAAATTCGAAAATAAAAAATTAAAATTCAAATTTAAAATCAAAATTCTATTTTTATTTGATCTCTTTTAAAAATTTCATTTCATTTCATTTCATTTCATTTCATTTCATTTCATTTGTTTTCTCTTCATCTAAATGTATTATTTGTATCACTTCAAAAATCATTTCACCAACTTTTTCATCAGTTTCAACAGCATCAAGTTCTCTAAGAAGATAATAAATATTAAATTCACGAATCTTATCTCTTCCAAATCGAGTAGTTGTTAATTGAAGAATAATCCTTATAATTTCTTCTCTAATTTTGACATTAGAACCAAGATCAATTTCATCAGGAATATCATCTCGCGATAGAAAATAATCAGGTAACTCTTTAACTTCATACGGCTTCAAATTCTTCATCATAGATTTGCTCATAATAAACCTTGTAATCTTCTCAAAAATTCTAAACTCAGAAATCATCCATTGATGTTGATCAATTTCAAAACAACAATTCTTCACAATTTCTAACACAATTTTCACAAATGATGAACCAACTGGGAATTCCATTAAAACATTTCCAATCACTTTGTAAATAATTCTACAACTTGAATCAAACACAAAATCCCTTCCTTCTTTGATCTGCGTAATATTTAATATCACTCTGTTCATCAAAATTGCTAATTCTTCATCTTCAATAACATTTTCCACTTTCAATTTATTTTCTTTTTCTTTTTCATTTTCATTTCCAATAAATTTGCTATATTTTTCATAAAGAGAAATTAATTTCCCACCAAATTCAATCTTAAATAAAGCTTCAGATCCTTCTTTCACTCTTGTTATATTCCCAAGAAGCCATAAATAAAGCTTTTTCCTTGTTCTACCAACTGAAATCTCAGGATCAAGCAATGTCTTTATTGAATACTCTAAAACTCCAAGTTCAATCATCTTCTCAATACCTTCTTTTTGTTCTGCAATATTTACAAAACAAGATAGTATTTTTTCATCCATTTCTGGTTCTTCTTTATGCTGAGATAATAAATCAAAAAGTATTGGAAGTGCTTGTAAAACCATTTTTTGTGATGATGGTTCTATTGTAAAAGATAAAAGATTTTTAACCGCAGTTAATCTAACTTCTGAATCTGGATGTTTTAAAAATGAAATTAATTGTTCCATTTTTTTTTTTTTTTTTTAAAAATGAAAAATGAAAAATGAAAAATGAAAAATGAAAAATGAAAAATCATTTTTCTTTCTTTCTTTTTCTTTCTTTCTCTTTTTTAAAAAAAAATGAATAAGAAAAAAGTTTCTCATCCTTTACTTAAAGCAATTGAAAATGGAGATGAAAAAAAGATTCAAAAACTTATGAAAAAAAAGATTGTTTGCATTTCTTTCTTTTTTATATATTTTTAAAATTAAATTAATAATTATAAAAAAAAATTAGCCAATTAAAATATTAGATTTGGCATTAATTAATTCTTGTCAATCTAAAAAAATTTCGATTGCCAAAGAAATTATAAAAAAGGGAGTAAATATTGATTGTGGAGAAGTAAGTAAATAATTTAATTTAATTTTAATTTAATTTAATTTTTTTTATTAAAACTTGATCCAAAAATAGATTTTTACTCCTTTACATTACGCGTCAATGTTTGGAGATGAAAATTTTTTGTTTCAAGTTTTAGAAAAAAAACCAAATTTAGAAGCAAAAACACCAGTAAATTTAAAAATCAATTTAAATTTAAAAATTAATTTAAATTTAAAAATAAAAATAAAAATAAAAATAATAATAAAAATAAGAATAAGAATAAAAATAAGAATAAAAATAAAAATAAAAATAAGAATAAGAATAAGAATAAAAATAAGAATAAAAATAAAAATAAAAATATGATCTTGTTTTGTTTTTTGTTTTTGATTAGGATGTAAATAATAACATTAAAAAAAAAAACATTTTGAAATTGAAAAATTGTTTTTGAATAATAAAAAAAGGGAGCAACACCTTTACATTTATCAACTCATCATGGACATTATAATGTTGTTAAAATTTTATTAGAAAAAGGAGCTTATGTTGATTCTGTTACAAATGTTAAAATTTCATTTATAATTTCATTTATAATTTATAATTTATTTATAATTTAAAATTTATTTATAATTTCATTTATAATTTCATTTATAATTTCATTTAAAATTCATTTATAATTTATTTATAATTTAAAATTCATTTAGAATTTATTTATAATTTAAAATTTATTTATAATTTATAATTTATTTATAATTTAAAATTTATTTATAATTTCGTTTATAAATTAAAATTAATTTATAATTTATAATTTAAAATTAATTTAAAATTTGATTATAATTTAGAATGTAAATTTTTATAAAATTATTTTGTAATTTTTATTTTTATTTTTATTTTTATTTTTATTTAAATAGGGAAGTACACCTTTAAGATTTGCAGCAAAATATGGTAGATTTGAAATTGCTCAACTTCTTGTTAAATTTGGAGCAAAAATTGAATCAAGAAATAATGTAAATTCTTTTTTAAATTTCTTTTTTTAATTTTAAATTGAAATTTCTTTTTTAGGATGTAAAAGAAAATTTTATATTTTCTAAAATCCATTTTTAAATTTTTATTTAAATATTTATATTAGGGATGGTCTCCTATTCATTTTGCAATTAGATTCCATCATGAAGAATTAGTAGATTTAATGTTAATAAATGGAAATAACGATGATTATGTTACAAATGTATCATTTTAGAAAATTTATTTATTTATATTTAAATTTAAATTTAATTTCAAAATTAGGAAGTAAATTTTAAATTATTTTATCATTTTTTTTATTTATTTGTTTGTTTATTTATTAGGGACTTAGTTTAATTGATCTCGCAGAAAATATTCAAATTAAAGAAAAAGTCTCAAAATATTTAGACCAAATTAAAAGTTTCCAAAAAGATTTTTTGGATCTTTATGAAAAACAAGAGTTTTTTGATCATGAAATTATTGTCAAAGATGGGAAAATTTCTGTTCACAAATTAATCATCAACACAAGAATTTCGCCACATTCTCTTTTAGATTTCGAAATTCAATGCAAAAAATTAAAGAGAAATGAAGCAGAATTGTTGGTTAAATTTTTATATAGTGGGATAATTGAAAATAAGGAAAACGAAACAGACATAAAAAACTTATTGACAAAATGCAATTTTTCAGATTCATTTATTGAAGAGAAAACCAAAAAATATTCACTTCAAGAGGATTTGCAAAAATTATATAATAATGAAAAAACAAAGGATTTTGCATTAATAGTAAATAACAAAGAAATAATGGTTCATAAAATAATATTGATTGCAAGAAGTGATTTGTTTAGAGGAATGTTTTTGGCTGTTAAAGACAACTCAAATAAGGTTAATGATTACAGTGGATATTCTCAAGAAACAATCAATCATCTTCTTTATTATATTTACACAGACCAAATTGTTAACAGTTTAAAAGATGATGTTATTCACGAATTGAAAGATAGTATTGATTATTTCCAACTAAATCAATCTTCTTCACTTGATTGGAAATTAAAGCAAATTCAATCAAGAAATCGAAATGATTAATTTATTTAGAAATTGTTTTTTTTTTTATTTTTATTAAAATAATGATTGAAAAAGAAAAAAAAAAATTTCAAATAATGTTGTTTTCTTGTTACAAACAAAGAAACAAAACAATTGATGATGTTCTTAATTTTGATTTGTAAATTTTGGTTTCACATTCTCAATAACTTCAAAATTTGAAAAATAATCATGATTTTCAAGAAAGAGAATTTGATTTAATAACTTCAAAAGCTGAAGAATATTTTTGGTGAATTCTTGTAAATTTGAAACTGAGTAATTTTGCAATTTTTCTATTTCTTCAATTAGATGATTTGACTCATCTTGTTGTTGGAAATATTCTTTGATTGAAATTGGGTTTTCTTTTTCTTCCTCATTTTCTTTTTGGGAAAATTTAATAAGAAATTGATTGTGAATATAAGTGTGCAAAATATCAAAAACTATCACGAAAAGCTTTGGAAGTCGATAATTCATTTCGTGAATTGTTTGATCAAGCCAAGGAATTGAAATTTTGTTTTGCGAATATTTCAAACAAAGTTGTGAAATGCTGAATATTTTTTGACTAAAATCTTCTGTGTTAATTCTTTCATAATTTCCATATTGCTCCAAAAATTGAGCTGATATTATAAAAGTACAAGTAAAGAAACATCACAATACTTTTCTCTCTGTATTGAGGAAACGAGCTTTGGAATATCAAATCAAAGAAATTATTATTCATGTTTCTGAATGATTCTACATTGAAATTTTCTGTTAGTTCCACTTCTCTTTCTTTCATCAAAAAACTCAGTATTAGTAAATTGAAATTCCCAAACTTGATGCAAGCTTGATTATCAAACTGCAGTCCTTGAATCACACTGATGATTGTGTTAATTTCTGTTGAATTTGATAAAATGCGAAAAGAGAATATTTCAAGTAATAGATAGAGGAAATCTTTCGAGTGGATTTTCTGGATAATATTCTTCATAAATTCAGCAATAAAAATCAATTTGTTCGTTTTTTGGAAAAATAATTTCATTAAAATTTCTCGTATTTTGGTTCTAGAAATGTTGAACAGATCAATCAAACGAAGAATCGAATCAGTTGTGTAATTGATTTCTGATAAGACTTCCACAATTTCTGAGAACAGAAACACAACCAAGTTTTCTGAAATTATTTTGAGACTTAAATTAGTTTCTTGTTCTTGAATATCAACCAATTTTTTGAGGTCTTCTTGGTCGCAATACATCAAGAAAGAGTTGATGAACTGTTGGAGATCCTTTGTGTTTTGAGGGCTTCCTCGATAGTTTCTTTTGATCCGACTTTGTTGCGAAATTATGGCAACCTTGAGTATGTTATAAAGAAAATTCATGTAAATTTCGCTTTTTTTAGGATCTTTGGTTTTGGCAAAATTGCCAATCATTTTGCTAAACAAAACTACTAGAACAATTTTAAACTCAGAAGAATTCATCGTTTCAATAGATTCCGTGATATCATTAATAGGTATTGCTTCTCGAATTTTTTGCTTCTGTTCGGCCATGTCAACAATGATTTTATTCTCTTTTTTCTCGCTTTTGATGGGGTTTATGCTGAATATCAAGTGGTTTGCGAAATCAATTATAGAATTGTAAGTGTTTTCCTCGATTTCCTTCTCAACAGAAATGTTTTTGCAAAAGAAATTGATAATTTGTGTTCTTTCTTCTTCGGATTCATAGTAAAAAACATTCCACAAAACAGATATAATTAACTTCAATCTACTTTCACTCAGTTTCAGTGATTTTCGTTGATAGATACACTTTCCAATCAAATTTGTCAAAAGAGGAAATTGCAATTAAAGCATTATTCCCATTGATAGATTCTGCAAAATTTTGGATGAGTTGCTCATCAACAACAATTTTAGACCAGTCAACATATTTGGCAAGAGATTGGGAAAACGATTGTGAAATGTTTCCATTCGGAAATTTGTCGAAATCCATAACAAATTGTTTGTAATCATGAGCAAAATTTGTGGAATCAACACATTTTTGGAATTGCTCACAAACATTCTCCATAATCTCGTCTGAAATTGTGATATTTTCCAAGAAATGGAAAACCTCCAGAAATGGGAGATAGAGAGTCTTGAAAATAAAATAATGAAATGATATTTTCGGATCCATTTGGATATTCTGTTGGGGTTCAAGAATGGATCGACTGGGTGATTTAAGTTGCGAAATACAATCGCAATTTGCAAGCAAATTGAACAATTTGATTAGATATTTCAATAGCACTTCTGGGAAAACGCTGAACAGTTGGAAGCTCTCGAACTGCTTTTCTTCTGAATGTGTGTGATCGTTTTCGATAAATAATATCTGTGTAAATGACACCATTTTTTCGTTTAGAAATTTGATTGTTGAGATGATTTCATCCAAAGACAATTTCGATGTAATTGGAAGTGCTAACAGAAATTCCCAAGTATTTGAAAGCTCCTTTTTCATCTTCAAGGAAATTTTTCAGCGCGAATCTGAGCAGATTAACATAGAAATTGGGGAATTGCGCTTGCAAATAATTTTTCAATACATTTTGCAAATGTATTAATTCAGCCAATTTTTTGGGATAAGGCTTCTTTGGAAATCGCGAGAAAATGAGCTTGAAAACGAGATGAAGCGTAAGATCCATTTCAGAACTGGATATTTGATATTTATTCTCATTTTGGATCAACTCGTATTTTCCGCTGAGGCAAAATTCAGAATATAAATTGAGGAAAACTAAAATGACATTTTCAAAATTATTAATCGCAAAATTGTAGATTGGAGGGAAGAGTATTGAATAACCGTTGCATAACTGGAACATAATTCGGTTTGTCCATTTGATGTGGATAAATTGTATTTTTCTTTTTTGCTCTTGTTGCTGGCAAGTCTCCAAAAATCTGCTGAGGATTTCAAATGCCTTCTCAAGAAAGAAGATGGAGAATGGAACTTCTTTTGAGATCAGTGGGTATTTTGCGAGATGTTTGGAAGCTAGTGATCTGTTTTTGTTCAATGCTTCAATCATTTGAGCGTTTTTTTTGAATGTTGGAAACACAAAGAGCAAAGATTCTTCTCTGATTTCCAAAATATCAGGAAAAGTGAATGTGAAAATGTGCTTCTCCTGCTCGTTTGTGAAAATTTTGGAGATGAAATTGAAGAAGAAAATATCCATTTTTTTATGATATTTCAATTTGTCTTGGAAAGATGTTGATTTGGAAACAAGCAGATCAAAGTATTTGTTGAAATCATCATTTATATCATCAATAATTTCGAAATTGGTCTCAAACTTGATAATTTTGTCAAATACCGTTTTGAACCAAGACAAAATATACTTTTGATCGTAATTTGGTATTTCATTCGGTTCATTTTTGGCAACATTTCCATTCCCATTTTCTGAATTATCCAAAATACTTTCACTGCTTTTGCTGAAGGAATCCAAACCATCTTTGTGGTGATTTCGCAAAGAATGAGGAGTGTGTTTATCAGTATTTGAAGATGTTGTTTTATCTGCATTCTTTTCATCCCCGAAAAAGGAAGCAAAAATTTTTCTGTATTCTGTTTTTAGAGACGAATGATCAACAAAAGTTGGTTTATGGAAAAGATCAAACCACAAATGATTCGATTTCTTGTCGAAAAGTTCAGTTGTAACGAAAGATATCAATTTTGAGAAAAAATACTGATCGTGCATTTCCTTATTTTTTGTGTGTGCTTGAGAGAAAAGAGTTTGGACATCTTTCTGGATCCAGTATTTCATTGAAGAAAAAAGCATTCCAAAATCTGATTTGAGATTCTTTGAAAGCTCATCGAGTCGGAAAGTAAGCTCGTCAAATAAATTGTGTTTCGTATCTGGATAGAGAATTAGTAATTCCAATCCAAATAATCCATTTTTCGAGGCCAATTTCCTTCTTTGATCAGGAAGATATGCTGATATTTTCATTTGATTCGCTATCCAAAGTGCTATCACTATTTTTTGAGTTTTGGATCATCTGGTAAAAGGATTGTGAATCAACACTTTCGAAATACAAGGCAAAGAAAACTTGCCAGATCAAAGAAGAAAGAGGATGGTTGTATTTGTGGAAACGCAGAAAATCAACCCACCAAAATACATGATTCAAATGAGGATAAATTAATTTTGATTTGATAAATTTGGCAATTTCTTTTGGCTTTTTTTCGAGAATCTGTTTTCCAATAATCTTTCTGTTTTGGAGTTCATGTTTGGTCTCTGCCATTAATATTGTAAATAGAATGTATGGTGAATTGTGAATAAGCTTAAGACGGTCTTTTTGATTCCAATTTTTACGAACAAAAAACGGATAACAACCAATAATTCCAAAAGGGTTTTGGGGAGTGTTATTAAGTGAATGATCTTTGAGTTTCTGGATAAAGAACATTTCAATTAGTTGATAGCAATCAAATACAAATGATATTCTCGCTAATTTATTTAGGCAATGAACGATGATTGGGTTTCGGCTCCAATCTTGGAAGGAGGTAAATAACGACAGCCAAAACAAAATGATTTTATTAAACTCTGTCGAGCAATTAATTGCATAAGTGTTTTGGTTGGTGATTGGTTGATTTTCTTTTGGTTGTGAATTGGGTTCAATCGATGAATCCAACATTGTGTAAATAAAATCGCTGATGAATAACTCGGCAGGAAAAAAGGGTATTTCTGTATATTCTGTTGGTACAATTTCAAGAGATATTGTTTTTTGGAAATAGTCTCTGTAAAGGAACTGAACATTATCCACCAATTTTAAGCAGTATTCGAACGAATTTTGTTCTTCATCAAGTTTTTGCAAAGATATTTTATACAAAGAATTTTTAATTAGCAGATATAACGCTTTGAAAAGTTGGAAAGTTGTTTTCTCTTTGATAAAAGACTGGAAAAGTCGATTGCACAGTGTTTCAAAATCGTTTTTGGAATTCTTGGCTCGTTCCTTCAAATGGGTTTCAAGAACATCAATGAAATTTGTGGAGACAAGAATTGTGTAAGAAGTTAACGAGCTCATTTTTTTGGTGATTTTGTTCTGGAACTGGAAAAAATCGAGAGGCTCCAAATACCTTTGTCCGTTATTAGCGAAGAGCTTCAACTGAAATACTATTTTCCAACACCATTGGTAAAAATGAGGATGATTCGTTATTTCCTTCTTTTTGAGTTGAATACATCGATTGGAAATTGCGAATAAAATCATTTGGTGGAATTTTGGATTGATATATAGAGAATCAGAAGAGTATCCCCAATTCAACTTCTCGATGATTTGGGTCACAGCAGCGAATTGTGGTGTTTCGAAAGGATGCTCAATCCATTTCTTTATGATTCCAAAGTGTTTTTTTAATGGCGACCAAAGCTCAATCGGAATTGTTGACATGAAAGAATGAATAATTTCAGGAGATAAAATATTGGGAGCGCTGTTGTTGATCTGACCTAAAATAAACCCTGAATTCTGGGGTTGATATTGCAAGATTTCTCTTGTTGTTTCCAAAATGGTTTTGAGATAGATTTGATTTTGTTTGTGTTCCGAAGTTGCAATTTGCCAAAAAAAGAAAAGCACAAAAGTGGATAATTGTTCGTTTTTTTGAAACTTAGCAATTTTCCCGAATAGATAAATAATAGGCGAGCCAATATCATATGAACAATTAAACAGAAATTTTTCATTTGAATTTTGATTTATTTTTTCATTTGAATTTTGATTTGAATTTTGATTTATTTTTTCATTTAATTGATTTGAATTTTCATTTATTTGATTTGAATTTTGATTTATTTTTTCATTTGAATTTTGATTTATTTTTTCATTTAAATTTTCATTTAATTGATTTGAATTTTCATTTGAATTTTGATTTAATTGATTTGAATTTTCATTTATTTGATTTGAATTTTCATTTGAATTTTCATTTATTTGATTTGAATTTTCATTTAATTGATTTAATTTTTGATTTGGTGTTGTTTCTACTATTCGAAGCAGAAAATTAACAATTTCCCATGATGAATTTAATGAAACAAGATGATACGGAAGAGGTGTGAGGAAACAAACCAAATGGGGAACCTGAGAAATACTCTTGTTGATTTCAAGAAAAATATTGTCAATAAGTTCTTGTTTTTGGGAAATATCAAATTTATTGGATTCAAAAATGGAAGTAGAAATTTCTCTTGAGAAATCAATGAATTTCTGAGTTATAATCTTAAGCTCGTAAATAGTGGGATCCAATTTTTGTAGAATATTGCCAAAATTCTTGCAAATTTTAAGAACATAATTTTGGAATTGCACGAAATCTTGGAACGGGTTTGAATCCAAAAAATCAGTAAATTTGCTTAAAGGAAGGCTGTTAAGAAATTCAATCAAGTTAAATTGAATGTTATATTCCAGTGATTTCTTGTTTTCATCTTCGTTTTCAAGGATTCTATACACCATTGCCAAAGTGTCTGTAAACAGTTTTAAATTTTTGAGGTTTGAATCATTTGGAAAGCGGATAAGCTGTTTTGCCCAGTTATTTGAATCAGCGGAAAAGAGCATTTCTTGGAACAAAAAGAGTAAATGATTAACGTTTCCAAAATGAACAAGACACAATCCTAATGAAACAATCCGATCTCTTATAAATTGAAGAAGTGTTTTGAATGGAGAGTTTACTAATTTGAAATTTGGCTTTGCGTTTTCTTGCGATTTCTGGTATAAATTCTCGTTATCATAATTGAAAATTTCGAGCTTGATCACAGACTCCTCTTTTTCTAAATTTGGGGATTTGGAATCCTCGATCACATTTGAAATGAATTGGGACTTTTTTGTCAACTGACTTGAAACTTCTTTTTCCCAATAAAATAGAATCTGAATGATTTCTTGAATTTGGAAAAGAACTTTGTTCTGCGATTCTTCGTCTAATGGCGCCATTTGAGCGTATAGACTATCCTGGTAAATTTTTTCTTTTTGGATTAATTGGTTGAAAGAATTGAGATTCAATAAAACTGAGAAAATTAAGTAATCAACTTGAATTTGCAATTTTTGGAAATTGCAGGATTCTTTTGTCATATGATCCGACATTAAAATAGCCAACAGGTTAAATTTTATTTCAAGATCTTTGGCGTGAACATTGTCAAAAAAGGCTGTTTGATAAGTGATTTGCTTGATATCTCCTTGTATTGCTATTCTTGCCTTTGTGTTACTAATTTTCCAAAGTTTTGAGTTAAATTCTTCAATTTGCGATTTAAAACGATGAGAAATTGATTTATATTTATTAATTTGGATTGAGGCTTTAAACAAGTTTTGCATTATTTGCTTCAATTTGGCAATTCTTTCTTTTATCTTTTTAAATCCAAAGAAGCAAAAAGAGAAAGAAAGCAAAAAAATAATTAAGAAATAAAGAAAAAGCAAAAAAATAAAAAATTGTGATTGAAAAATTGGTAATTTGAAAACAGAAAAAAAAAAGGGATTTGATTAAATTACATTTTGATCGAAGGCATTTTGATTCATTGAAAAAATAATAATAAGAAAAATAAGAAAAAAAATGAAAAAAATGAAATTTTAATTTTTTCATTTTTTTTCTTTTTCAAAAATGAATGATTGTTTATTTTTTGGTTTAAATCTATATCCAAAACTTTTAAAAAATGAACCAAATAAAATAACAAAACCAATTCAATTTAAATTTGAAAATGAAAATGAAAAACAAATTAAACAAATTTTAACAGGAAATTATTCAACAATTTTCCTTTTTGAAAATGGAAAATCAATAGAATATTTAAATGAAAATGATTCAAAACAAAATCCTTCAAAAATCGAAATTGAAAATATTCAAAAAGTAACTGTTGGTTCTCATAATGAAGCTATTTTAACAATAGAAGGAAATGTATTTGCCAAAGGAAAAGATATTGATTCAAATAATCCAAATGAATTTATCAATATTTCATTATTAATTGAAGATACAAATGATAGAGTAATTGAAGATATTATTTCTGGAGCTTTTTCAATTTATTTACTAACTTCAAATCATAATGCCTATGGAATTGGCTCTAATCAACATGGCCAACTTGGTTTTGATTCTGAAACACTTTCAAAAACAGAAAAACCAATTTTAATGATGAAAAATGTTTCTAAAATATTTTCAGGAAATTCTTCATTTCATGTTTTTATTTTAAATTCAAATCAAGAATTATTTGGATGTGGTGATAATAATCCCTATCAACTTGGATTAGGAAAAACAAAAGAATACTATATCCGAGAATTAACCAAAGTCCAAAATATTCCAAAAGGTAAAATAATTGATATTCAATGTGGAAGTACGCATTCAATAATGTTGATTGAAGATAAAAATCAAAAAAGAAAAATTTATTCAGCAGGATTTTATCAATATAATGGACTTGGCAAAAATGAGCATAGCCATGTATTTACTGAAATCAAATCATCTTTATTTGAAAAAAATGATAATATTCTTGATTTTTCTGTTGGAAATCGACATACTTTGATTTTAACTTCCAATTCGAAATTAATTGGATTTGGAGAAAATTTATATGGTCAATTAGGAAATGGAAACATTGAAGTAAGTGAATTGATTCCAATTCAAATCGAACTTCCTAAATTAAGATTTAATGAAGATATTTCTAATTATCATATTTGTTGTGGATATCAAAAATCATTTTTTTATTATTCTCCTTCTTTTTCCAATCTTGAAGAAGATTTGATAAAACTATTTAGAAGAAAAGAATTTTGTAATATTTCATTTAAAACCAAAAATGGAGAAATAATTGAGGCTCATAAATTAATATTGAAATATAGATTAAATCAAAATCAAAATGAAATTGAAAAACTTCAAGAAATTATTTCAAAAAAATCAATTAAAGAATCAAATCAAATATTTGAAATGATTTATTCAAACAGAATAATAAATCCAATATTATATTGTGAAATTAAAGAAATTATAAATTCAAATGAAAAAATTGAAGAAACAATGAAAAGAATTTATTTAAATGAAAATGAAAAAGATTTTATAATTGAAAGAAAAGAAAAGAAATATAAATTTCCTAAATTAATATTAATAATGAGAAGTGAATTATATCGAGGAATGTTTTTATCTGTAACTGAAGATAAATCTAATAAAGTTACAGATTATAGTGAATTAAGTAATAAATCATTTCAAATATTTGAATATTGGATTTATTCAAATCAAATTAAAGATGAAATTCAAATTACACAAGAAATAATTGATGAAATTGAAATTGGAATTGATTATTTTCAATTAAATCAAACAAATCCAAATTTATTTGATTTATTAATTAACAAATTTAATAATCAAATTCAAAATGAAGAAAGATGTTTAATTTTTTGAAAAGAAATAATTGATAAAATCAAAATTAAAATTCAAATTCCAAAATTATTTTTTTCATTTTTTTCTTTTCAAAAATGAATGAAATTTTATTTTTTGGTTTAAATGAAAAAGCCAAAACTTTTCAAAAATGAACCAGAAATAATAACAAAACCAATTCAATTTAAATTTGAAAATGAAAATGAAAATGAAAATGAAAATGAAAATGAAAATGAAAAACAAATTAAACAAATTTCATCAGGCTTTTTTTCAACAATTTTCCTTTTTAAAAATGGAAAAAGAATTGAATATTTAAATGATGAATATTCAAAAAGAAGAGACAAACAAAACTCAAGAAAAAAAAGAAATCGAAAGAGAAATCAAAATCCTAAAAAAATCCAAATTGAAGAAAATATTCAAAAAGTAACTGTTGGTTTCCATAATGAAGCTATTTTAACAAAAGAAAGAAATGTATTTGCAAAAGGAAAAGATATTAATTCAAATAATCCAAAAGAATTTATCAATATTTCATCATTAATTGAAGATATAAATGATAGAATAATTGAAGATATTGTTTGTTCTGCTCAATCAATTTATTTATTAACTTCAAATCATAATGCCTATGGAATTGGCTCTAATCAACATGGCCAACTTGGTTTTGATTCTGAAACACTTTCAAAAACAGAAAAACCAATTTTAATGATGAAAAATGTTTCTAAAATATTTTCAGGAAATTCTTCATATCATGTTTTTCTTTTAAATTCAAATCAAGAATTATTTGGATGTGGAGCAAATTTTTCTGGAGAAATTGGTTTAGGAGAATCAAGAAAAAAAGAGGCATACATCCAAAAATTAACCAAAATCCAAAATATTCCAAAAGGCAAAATAATTGATATTCAATGTGGTTATTCTCATTCAATAATGTTGATTGAATTTAAAACAAAAAGAAAACTTTATTCATGTGGAGATTATCAAAATAATGGACTTGGCAAAGATAAAGATACTTATGAATTTACTGAAATCAAATCATCTTTATTTGAAAATGATGATAATATTCTTGATTTTTCTGTTGGTGATAGACATACTTTGATTTTAACTTCCAAAAGGAAATTAATTGGATTTGGAGATAATTATTTTGGTGAATTAGGAACTGGAGATACAAAAGATCAATTAATTCCAATTCAAATTGAACTTCCTAAATTAAGATTTAAAGAAGATATTTATAATTATCATATTTATTGTGGATATCGGAAATCATTTCTTTATTATTCTCCTTCTTTTTCCAATCTTGAAGAAGATTTGATAAAATTATTTAGAAGAAAAGAATTTTGTGATATTTCATTTAAAACAGAAAATGGAGAAATAATTGAAGCTCATAAATTAATATTGAAATATAGATTAAATCAAAATGAAAATCAAATTGAAAAACTTCAAGAAATTATTTCAAAAAAATCAATTAAAGAATCAAATCAAATATTTGAGATGATTTATTCAAATAGAATAATAAATCCAATATTATATTTTGAAATTAAAGAAATTATAAATTCAAATGAAAAAATTGAAGAAACAATGAAAAGAATTTATTTAAATGAAAATGAAAATGAAAAAGATTTTATTATTGAAAGAAAAGAAAAACAATATAAATTTCCTAAAATTATTAATAATGAGAAGTGAATTATATCGAGGAATGTTTTTATCTGTAACTGAAGATACTTCTAATAAAGTTACAGATTATAGTGAATTAAGTAATAAATCATTTCAAATATTTGAATATTGGATTTATTCAAATCAAATTAAAGATGAAATTCAAATTACACAAGAAATAATTGATGAAATTCAAATTGGAATTGATTATTTTCAATTAAATCAAACAAATCCAAATTTATTTGATTTATTAATTAATAAATTTTAATAAAAGAATTGAAAGAAAAGAATCGAGAGAAAAAAAATCAAAATTAAAATCAAAATTAAAATTAAAATTAAAATTAAAAATTCCAAAAATTCATTTTTCATTTTTTTCTTTTCAAAAATGAATGAAATTTTATTTTTTGGTGTAAATGAAAAGCCAAAACTTTTCAAAAATAAACCAGAAAAAATAACAAAACCAATTCAATTTAAATTTGAAAATGAAAATGAAAATGAAAATGAAAATGAAAAACAAATTAAACAAATTTCATCAGGTTTTTTTTCAACAATTTTCCTTTTTAAAAATGGAAAAGCAATAGAATATTCAAAACAAAATCCTGAAAAAATCCAAATTGAAAATATTCAAAAAGTAACTGTTGGTTATGATAATGAAGCTATTTTAACAATAGAAGGAAATGTATTTGCCAAAGGAAAAAATATTAATTCAAAATAATCCAAAAGAATTTATCAATATTTCATCATTAATTGAAGATACAAATGATAGAATAATTGAAGATATTGCTTCTGGATATTATTCAATTTACTTATTAACTTCAAATCAAAATGTTTATGTATTTGGTTTAAATATATATGGCCAACTTGGTTTTGATTCTGAAACACTTAAAAAAACAGAAAAACCAATTTTAATGATGAAAAATGTTTCTAAAATATTTTCAGGAAATTCTTCATATTCTGTTTTTCTTTTAAATTCAAATCAAGAATTATTTGTATCAGGATTTAATCAATATGGTCAACTTGGATTAGGAGAATCAACAGAAGAAATAGAAATCCAAAAATTAACCAAAATCCAAAATATTCCAAAAGGTAAAATAATTGATATTCAATTAAGCGTTTCTTTTTCAGTAATGTTGATTGAAAATGAAAATCAAGATCAAAATCCAAAAAGAAAACTTTATTCATGTGGATATTATCAAAATAATGGACTTGGCAAAGATGGAGTTACTTTTGAATTTACTGAAATCAAATCACCTTTATTTGAAAATGATAATATTCTTGATTTTTCTGTTGGAAATGCTCATACTTTGATTTTAACATCTAATTCAAAATTAATAGTATTTGGAAATAATTATTATGGTCAATTAGGAACTGGAGATACAAAAATCAATTAATTCCAATTCAAATTGAACTTCCTAAATTAAGATTTAAAGAAGATATTTATAATTATCATATTTATTGTGGATATCAAAAATCATTTCTTTATTATTCTACTCCTTCTTTTTCTAATCTTGAAGAAGATTTGATCAAATTATTTAAAAGAAAAGAATTTTGCGATATTTCATTTAAAACCAAAAATGGAGAAATAATCAAAGCTCATAAATTAATATTGAAATATAGATTAAATCAAAATCAAAATCAAAATGAAAAACTTCAAGAAATTATTTCAAAAAAATCAATTAAAGAATCAAATCAAATATTTGAAATGATTTATTCAAACAGAATAATAAATCCAAAATTATATTCTGAAATTAAAGAAATTATAAATTCTAATGAAAAAATTGAAGAAACAATTAAAAGAATTTATTTAAATGAAAATGAAAATGAAAATGAAAAAGATTTTATTATTGAAAGAAAAGAAAAACAATATAAATTTCCTAAATTAATATTAATAATGAGAAGTGAATTATATCGAGGAATGTTTTTATCTGTTACAGAAGATAATTCTAATAAAGTTAGAGATTATAGTGAATTAAGTAATAAATCATTTCAAATATTTGAATATTGGATTTATTCAAATCAAATCAAAGAAGAAATTCAAATTACACAAGAAATAATTAAAGAAATTAAAATTGGAATTGATTATTTTCAATTAAATCAAACAAATCCAAATTTATTTGATTTATTAATTAATAAATTTAATAATTAAAATCAAAATCAAAATTAAAATTAAAATTAAAAAAATTATTTTTCATTTTTTATTTTTCATTTTTTTCTTTCCATTTTTTTTTATATTATGACTACTTCACTTATTTTATTTCTTGATCGCCATTTAAAACAAAATTTATCAAAAGAAAAAGAAAAAGAAAAAGAAAAAGAAATTGAAAAAGAAAATGAAAATGAAAAAGAAATTGAAAAAGAAAATTTAGAACAAAAACCACAAGATCCAAATCAAGAATTATTTTCAAAATTAACTCAAGTATTAAAAAAAAATTATTTTCTTTTATTTCTTTTTCTTCTTCTTTGATTAAACAAAAAAAAAATAAATTTAAACAAATTTTTTTTTATCCATTTCTAAAAATAGTTTATTGATATTCTTTTAAAAAGAAAACCACAAGAACAATTTGATGATTTATTATTCTTATTAACACAAATTTCGAATCTAAAAGATGTTAAATTACAAAAAATAATCACTAAAAATTATATTCATAATTTCTTCACAAAGCAAATTCAAGAACTTCCAAAAGAATACAATAAAGCACTTTCCGAATTAGTTGATCCCAAAAAATATCGGCTATTAACTTTATTAATTAATTGCTATGCAAGAGATACTATTTTGGAGATTCTAGATTCCAACGAAGATTTTTTCAAAGTTTTTCCAATTGACAATTCAGATTTCATGAACAGATTAAGTTTAACTAACAATCCTGATGAGGATGAAATTTTCATTAATAAATTTATACATTTATTATCTTTGAAGAAGAAGTATCCTTTATTAGAGAAGTATTTTGATTATGGTATATAAAAAATATTTAAATTATAATTTAATTTAATATTTAATTTAATATTTAAATTATAATTTAATTTAATATTTATTTTAATATTTATTTTAATATTTATTTTAATATTTATTTTAATATTTAATTTAATATTTAATTTAATATTTAATTTAATATTTATTTTAATATTTAATTTAATATTTAATTTAATATTTAATTTAATATTTATTTTAATATTTAATTTAATATTTAATTTAATATTTAATTTAATATTTATTTTAATATTTATTTTAATATTTAATTTAATATTTATTTTAATATTTATTTTAATATTTAATTTAATATTTAATTTTAATATTTAATTTTAATATTTAATTTAATATTTAATTTAATATTTAATTTATTTAATATTTAATTTAATATTTATTTTAATATTTAATTTAATATTTAATTTAATATTTATTTTAATATTTAATTTTAATATTTATTTTCAATATTTAATTTTAATATTTAATTTAATATTTAATTTAATATTTATTTTAATATTTAATTTTAATATTTAATTTAATATTTATTTTAATATTTAATTTAATATTTAATTTAATATTTATTTTAATATTTTAATTTTTTTAAATTATAAATTATAATTTAATATTTATTTTAATATTTATTTAAATTATAATTTAATATTTAATTTAATATTTAATTTAATATTTATTTTAATATTTAATTTAATATTTAATTTAATATTTATTTTAATATTTATTTAATATTTAATTTAATATTTAATTTAATATTTAATTTAATATTTATTTTAATATTTAATTTAATATTTAATTTAATATTTAATTTAATATTTAATTTAATATTTAATTTAATATTTTAAATTTTAAATTTTAAATTTTAAATTTTAAATTATAAAAATTATAAAAATTATAAAGGATTGCCGCTTCAAAATGCTGATGAATATTATGAAGAAATGATCGAGAATTTCGAAGATAATGAAGACGAAATCAAATCAAATTTTGATTTCTCTAAACACTTTGTTAACTTTGTTTTCAACCACCTCTTCATCTCTACAAAAGATGAAGATGAAATTATGACTTTAATCAATATATTAATGCACAAATGTTTAACAATCGCAATTTCAGAAGAAAACATGGCGAAAAGAGAAACAGAAATCTGCGAAATCATTGAGAAAATCACGATCATTTGCTCAGCATTGCCACAGATTCTCCAAATAACAAGTAGTATTTTGAATGAGCGATTACTTTATGTATCAAGTTTTCTCAGAGCAGACCAAAAAATCTTCCGCATTGTCGAAGCAACACAGAAACTTATTGTGACTATTCTCCAACGGTTTAAAAACATCGACAACGGACATTTAACTTTTGGAAATGCAGAAAACAAAATATCTCGAATGATTTCATATTCGGTTCAAGAACCCTTTAGATATTTAGCGGAAATCAACGAAAATTACAAGGATATCAACAAACACATCCAGATTCTAAATCAGACTCTCAAGAGCCCGCTTATCTGGGAGTCGAAACTCGCAGTGATCGAGAAATTCATCGATGTTTATCTCGATGATATTCACACAAAAATTCCTGTTTCCGTTGAATGTGTCATCGAGTCACTTCGTTGTCTCAGAATGTTTCCTCTCAAAACACTCCCAAGTATATTGCTCCTCTTGACCCTCATCGCAAGAGGAAGCGACAACAAAAAATTGTTTTCGGAAAAGCGCGGAATCCAAACCATTCTCGAAATTATGCAAGCAAACGAGAAAAACATTCAACTCCAAATTTGGGGAATAAAAGCCATTTGGGGAATGGCTCAATATTCAATGGAGAACAGAGATATCATCACAGAGTTTGAGGGTCTCAAGGTCATTCTCAACGTTATGGCCCAATTTCCTCACGAACCAGAATTGCATTCCAATGCTTGTGCTACTTTGTGGATTTTGTCAACATCCGAACAGAATCGAAATGATGTTTCAAAAAACAATGGGATTCATGTTATTCTCCAATCCATGAATAACCATCTTAAGAACACTGAGCTACAAACTAATGCTTGTGGTGTTCTCTGGAATTTATCTGTTAATGATGAAAACAAAAAATCTATTATTGATAATGATGGAATTAAGATTATTCTCCATTCTTTGATCACTCACAAGATGGATGAAAGTGTGCAAAAATATGCATGTGGTGTACTTGCAAATATTGCTAGTTTGGAAGGTATAATTTTAACAAGAATTTTAACAAGAATTTTAACAAGAATTTTAACAAGAATTTTAACAAGAATTTTAACAAGAATTTTAACAAGAATTTTAACAAGAATTTTAACAAGAAATTTAACAAGAAATTTAACAAGAAATTTATAATTAAATTTATAAACAAATTTATAAACAAATTTATAAACAAATTTATAATTAAATTTATAAACAAATTTATCTATTAAATTTATAATTAAATTTATAATTAAATTTATAAACAAATTTATAAACAAATTTATAAACAAATTTATAAACAAATTTATAATTAAATTTATAATTAAATTTATAATTAATTTTATAATTAAATTTATAATTAAATTTATAATTAAATTTATAATTAAATTTATAATTAATTTTATAATTAAATTTATAATTAAATTTATAATTAAATTTATAATTAAATTTATAATTATATTTATAATTAAATTTATAATTAAATTTATAATTAATTTTATAATTAAATTTATAATTATATTTATAATTAAATTTATAAACAAATTTATAATTAAATTTATAATTAAAATTTATAAACAAATTTATAAACAAATTTATAAACAAATTTATAAACAAATTGATTTATAATTAAATTTATAATTAAATTTATAATTAAATTTATAATTAAATTTATAATTAAATTTATAATTAAATTTTAATTAAAATTAAAATTTATAATTAAATTTATAATTAAATTTATAATTAAATTTATAAACAAATTTATAATTAAATTTATAATTAAATTTATAAACAAATTTATAATTAAATTTATAATTAAATTTATAAACAAATTTATAATTAAATTTATAATTAAAATTATAATTAAATTTATAATTAAAATTATAATTAAATTTATAAACAAATTTTATAATTAAATTTATAAACAAATTTATAAAAAATTTATAATTAAATTTATAATTAAATTTATAAACAAATTTATAATTAAATTTATAATTAAATTTATAAACAAATTTATAATTAAATTTATAAACAAATTTATAATTAAATTTATAATTATATTTATAATTAAATTTATAATTAAATTTATAATTAAATTTATAATTATATTTATAATTATATTTATAATTAAATTTATAATTAAATTTATAAATAAATTTATAATTAAATTTATAATTAAATTTATAATTAAAATTATAATTAAATTTATAATTAAATTTATAATTAAAATTATAAACAAATTTATAATTAAATTTATAATTAAAATTATAATTAAATTTATAATTAAATTTATAATTAAATTTTATAATTTTTGGATAATTTTTTAGATCATTTGGAAGCTTTAAAGACTAGTGAATTACTTGGACATTTAAATTGGATTAATGAACAATATTCTGAAAATCATGATGTTCTTAAACAACAACAAAGATTATATGAGAAATTGAGTGGACAAAAAGAAAACTTTTAAAATTAATATTAAAATCAAAATTTAAAATTAAAAATTAAAAATTTAAAATTAAAATTAAAATTAAAATTAAAATTAAAAATTAAAATTAAAATTAAAATTTAAAATTAAAATTAAAATTAAAATTAAAATTAAAATTTAAAATTAAAATTAAAATTAAAATTAAAATTAAAATTAAAATTAAAATTAAAATTAAAAATTAAAAAAAAAATTAAACAAAAATCGGACACAAAAAAAAAGCAAAATATTTTTCTTCTTTTTTTTTTTTAATTTGCTTTCTTTCATTAATAATTACAACAAAAAAAAAAGTCATTCTCTTTTTCTTTTCAAATCAAAAATTTTTAATAAAAAAAAATAAAAAAAGAATTTAATTTTTTTTTTCATTTTTTTCATTTTTTCATTTTTTTTGGACATTTGGAAAATATTATTAATATTAATATTATTATTATTAAATGGAGCTTTTTGAAGATGAGATTGCAAAATCTCAAGTAAAATTAGTAATTGATCTTGTTACACCAGCAGAACCACATTTCCGTTATTTTTATGGTAAAGAATCAGGACATGGACCAACAGTAGTTTTCGATCAAAATTCACTTCCTGTGTTTATGGAATGTTGGTATAAAGATTGGAGAGTGGGTAAATAAAAATAATCATTTGATTAAATCAAATTAAATTAAATCAAATTAAATTAAATCAAATCAAATTAAATTAAATTAAATTAAATTAAATTAAATTAAATTAAATTAAATCAAATTAATTTAAATTAAATTAAATTAAATTAATTTAAATCAAATTTAACAAAAATTTTTTTTTTCTTCTTTCCCATTGATTTTAAAAGCTAAAATACCTTGTTTTTCTGGGCATCCAATGCCAAAAGATGTAAATTTAAAAAATTTAAAATTTAAAATTCATTTTAAAATTCATTTTGAAATTGAAATTAAAATTCATTTTGAAATTAAAATTAAAATTAAAATTCATTTTGAAATTAAAATTTAAATTGAAAATTCATTTTGAAATTAAAATTAAAATTCATTTTGAAATTAAAATTCATTTTGAAATTGAAATTCAAATTTAAAAATTAAAATTCATTTTGAAATTGAAATTAAAATTCATTTTGAAATTAAAATTAAAATTAAAATTCAATTTAAAATTAAAATTAAAATTAAAATTAAAATTATTTTTAAAGAATTCACCAAATTTTATTCGACTTAATGGTTTTCTTCGTAAAGAAGGAAATAGACATAAAGCAAAAAGACAAAGATGGTTTGAATTAACAGATTTTATGATTACATACCATAAACAAATGGGTGGAAAAGCAATGGGAACAATTCCTTTTTCTACAGTAAAGCACAGAATATTTATTATATAAATATATATTTTTATTAATTTAAATTTTAAATTTAGATTTCTGAAATAAAACAAGATCAAGCCAAAAAAATTATTCATGTTATAACTCCTAATCGAACTTATATTCTTGAATCCGATTCGGATAGTTCACATACATTATGGTTTAGTGCTCTTTCCAAAGTTTTAGATCTTCGAAGAAAATTTTCAAAACAACTTCCAATCCTAAAAGTGATTATATAAATTATTTACATTAAAATTCATTTTAAAATTGAAATTCATTTTGAAATTAAAATTCATTTTGAAATTAAAATTCATTTTGAAATTAAAATTCATTTTGAAATTAAAATTAAAATTCATTTTAAAATTAAAATTAAAATTAAAATTAAAATTAAAATTAAAATTCATTTTGAAATTTAAAATTAAAATTCATTTTGAAATTTAAAATTAAAATTCATTTTGAAATTAAAATTAAAATTCATTTTGAAATTAAAATTAAAATTAAAATTAAAATTAAAATTAAAATTAAAATTAAAATTAAAATTAAAATTAAAATTAAAATTGAAATTAAAATTAAAATTCATTTTGAAATTGAAATTAAAATTCATTTTGAAATTGAAATTAAAATTCATTTTGAAATTAAAATTAAAATTCATTTTGAAATTAAAATTAAAATTAATTTTAAAATTCATTTTGAAAATTTTGAAATTAAAAAATTATATATAAAAGACTCTCCTACAAGAAACAAAACCACAAAACCTCATTTCTATAATTCGAAAAGAACCAGAAAATATCAAAGCTATTAACGAATTCAGAAACTCAGGAGGAAAAGGTGTTTTTCTATATTTCTTATCAAAAACAGGAATGGAAGGTTTCTTGAATGAACTCCTTGCTCACAAATATGATTTTAATATTTCAGCAGAATTATTAAAGATCAACAGCCAACATTTCACAGACCATTTTAAAAAATGGAAAGACCCAACTCTCATTCTAAATTTCTTAAAAGTGACTTCTTTGAGCAATTACTTTGTTTCTTTTGATGTTTTAAAAGAATGGCTGAATTACTTTAACGATCTTAAGAAATTCGATATTATTGAAGACTTAATTGCTCAAGATGAAAGACTTCTTCAATTTGTAAATGCAATGAAATCAAAAGAACAATTGGAAATTTTCAGGAAAGAAAAAGAAGAAAGTGATAAATTCAGAGATCTTTACGAACAATCCCTATCAGAAAAAAAAGGATTAGAAAAGCAAATCCAAATCATTACTAAAAAAAAGGAAAAAGAAATTCAGAAAAAAAATAAAGAAATTGAAGATCTGGAAATAAAATCACAAGAGGAAACTCTAAAATTGGAAAAAGAAATTAAAAAACTTCATGAATCTATTGAAGAAAAAGAAAATCAAATCAAATCACTAACTGAATCAAATGAACAGAATGTCACAAAATTCAAAAAGAAAAAAGATAAATTAACTCAACAAATTAATGAATTAAATTCAAATTATTCAAATCTACAAGAAGAAAAAGAAACATTAAATGAAAAATTAAATGAATCAATTTCAAATTATTCAAATTTAAAGGAAGAAAAAGAAACACTAAATGAAAAATTAAATGAATTAAATTCAAATCATACAAATTTAAAAAAAGAAAAAGAAACATTAAATGAAAAATTAAACAAATTAAATTTAAATTTTTCAAATTTAAACGATGAAAAAAAAGAAATTGAAACTAAAATTTCAACCAAAAAACAAAAAATATCCAATTTAAAAAAGGAAAAAGAAGATTTACACAAAACAAAACAAGAGGAAATTCTTAGGGCTGATTCCTTGAAAAATAGTTTAACTCAACTTCAAACTACACATGAAAATACAAATAAAGTTATTGAAGAACAAAAAAAAGAAATTGAAAATTTGAAAAAGAAACAAAAAGAACTTAATAAAGATATTAAAGATTTAAAAGAAAAACATAAAAAAGAAATTGAAGAATCTAAAAAGAAACATTTAGAAACTGTTAATCAACATAAAGAAGAAAATGAAAAATTAAATCAACAATTTAATGAATCAAATTCAAATTATTTAAATTTACAAAAAGAAAAAGAAACATTAAATGAAAAAATTAATGAATTAAATTCTAATTATTCAAACTTACAAAAAGAAAAACAAACACTAAATGAATTAAATTCCAATTTAAAAGAAGAAAAAGAAAAATTAAAAGAATTAAATTCAAATTTACAAGAAGAAAAAGATAAATTAACTCAAAAAATTAATGAATTAAATTCAAATTATTCAAATCTACAAGAAGAAAAAGAAACATTAAATGAAAAATTAAATGAATCAATTTCAAATTATTCCAATTTAAAAGAAGAAAAAGAAACACTAAATGAAAAATTAAATGAATTAAATTCAAATCATTCAAATTTAAAAAAAGAAAAAGAAACATTAAATGAAAAATTAAACGAATTAAATTTAAATTTTTCAAATTTAAACGATGAAAAAAAAGAAATTGAAACTAAAATTTCAACCAAAAAACAAAAAATATCCAATTTAAAAAAGGAAAAAGAAGATTTACACAAAACAAAACAAGAGGAAATTCTTAGAGCTGATTCCTTGAAAAATAGTTTAACTCAACTTCAAACTACACATGAAAATACAAATAAAGTTATTGAAGAACAAAAAAAAGAAATTGAAAATTTGAAAAAGAAAAAAAAAGAACTTAATAAAGATATTAAAGATTTAAAAGAAAAACATAAAAAAGAAATTGAAGAATCCAAAAAGAAACATTTAGAAACTGTTAATCAACATAAAGAAGAAAATGAAAAATTAAATCAACAATTTAATGAATCGAATTCAAATTATTTAAATTTACAAAAAGAAAAAGAAACATTAAATGAAAAAATCAATGAATTAAATTCAAATTTACAAAAAGAAAAACAAACAATAAATGAATTAAATTCCAATTTAAAAGAAGAAAAAGAAACATTAAATCAAAAAATAAACGACTTAAATTCAAATTTACAGGAAGAAAAAGAGAAATCAACTCAAAAAATCAATGAATTAAATTCAAATTATTCAAATCTACAAAAAGAAAACGAAACACTAAATGAAAAATTAAATGAATCAATTTCAAATTTACAAAATCAACTCAAAAATTAAATGAATTAAATTCTAATTATTCAAATTTACAAAAAGAAAACGAAAAATTAAATGAAAAATTAAATGAATTAAATTCAGAGTTAAAAGAAGAAAAAGATAAATTAACTCAACAAATTAATGAATTAAATTCAAATTATTCAAATTTAAAAGAAGAAAAAGAAACACTAAATGAAAAATTAAATGAATTAAATTCAAATCATTCAAATTTAAAAAAAGAAAAAGAAATATTAAATGAAAAAATAAATGAATTAAATTCAAATTATTCCAATTTAAAAGAAGAAAAAGAAACATTAAATGAAAAATTAAATGAATTAAATTCAAATCATACAAATTTAAAAAAAGAAAAAGAAACACTAAATGAAAAATTAAATGAATTAAATTCAAATTATTTAAGTTTACAAGATGAGAAAAAAGAAATTGAAACTAAAATTTCCAAAAAAAAACAAAAAATATCCAATTTAAAAAAGGAAAAAGAAGAATTACACAGAATAAAACAAGAGGAAATTCTTAGAGCTGATTCCTTGAAAACTAGTTTAAATGAAACACAAAATACACATGAAAATATAAATAAAATTATTGAAGAACAAAAAAAAGAAATTGAAAATTTGAAAAAGAAAAAAAAAGAACTTAATAAAGATATTAAAGATTTAAAAGAAAAACATAAAAAAGAAATTGAAGAATCCAAAAAGAAGCATTTAGAAACTGTTAATCAACATAAAGAGGAAAATGAAAAATTAAATCAACAATTTAATGAATTGAATGTAAATTATACAAATTTAAATCAACAATTTAATCAATCGAATTCAACTTATTCCAATTTACAAAAAGAAAAAGAAAAACTAAATGAAAAATTAAATGAATTAAATTCAAATTATTCAAATTTACAAAAAGAAAATGAAAAATTAAATGAAAAATTAAATGAATCAAATTTAAATTACACAAATTTACAAGAACAAAATGAAAAATTAAATTCAAATCACACAAATTTAAAAGAAGAAAAAGAAGCATTAAATCAAAAATTAAATGAATTAAATTCAAATCATACAAATTTAAAAGAAGAAAACGAAACATTAAATCAAAAAATAAATGAATTAAATTCAAATTTGCAAAAAGAAAAAGAAACACTAAATGAAAAAATAAATGAATTAAATTCAAATTATTCAAATCTACAAGAAGAAAAAGAAACACTAAACGAAAAATTAAATCAATTAAATTCCCAGATAAAAGATGAAAAAGAAACATCAAATCAACAAGTAAACGAGCTAAATTCAAATTATTCAGATTTACAAAAAGAAAATGAAGCATTAAATCAAAAAATAAATGAATTAAATTCCAATTATTCAATTTTGCAAAAAGAAAATGAAAAACTAAATGAATTAAATTCAAATCATTCCAGCTTAAAAAATGAAAAAGAAACATTAAATGAAAAATTAAATGAATTAAATTCAAATTATTTAAGTTTACAAGATGAAAAAAAAGAAATTGAAACTAAAATTTCAACCAAAAAACAAAAAATATCCAATTTAAAAAAGGAAAAAGAAGAATTACACAGAATAAAACAAGAGGAAATTCTTAGGGCTGATTCCTTGAAAAATAGTTTAACCCAACTCCAAAATACACATGAAAATACAAATAAAATTATTGAAGAACAAAAAAAGGAAATTGAAAATTTGAAAAAGAAAAAAAAAGAACTTAATAAAGATATTAAAGATTTAAAAGAAAAACATAAAAAAGAAATTGAAGAATCTAAAAAGAAAAATTTAGAAACTGTTAATCAACATAAAGAGGAAAATGAAAAATTAAATGAAAAATTAAATGAATCAAATTCACATTTACAAAAAGAAAACGAAAAATTAAATGAAAAATTAAATGAATTAAATTCAAATTTACAAAAAGAAAAAGAAAAACTAAATGAATTAAATTCACATTTACAAAAAGAAAACGAAAAATTAAATGAAAAAATAAATGAATTAAATTCAAATTTACAAAAAGAAAAAGAAAAACTAAATGAAATAAATGAATTAAATTCAAATTTACAAAAAGAAAATGAAACACTAAATGAAAAAATAACTCAATTAAATTCAAATTATTCAAACTTACAAAAACAAAATGAAAAACTAAATGAATTAAATTCAAATCTACAAAAAGAAAAAGAAATATTAAATGAAAAATCCAAAATTGAAATATCAAAACAAGAAAAGAAAATCGAGGAGAATAAAGAAAATTTAAACTCAAACCTTAAAGAACAAGAAAAAACAAAAGAATCAGAACAAATCGAAAATACTCCAATTACAAATCAAGAACTCAAAGCAAAGGAAGATAATGAAAACAAAGAAAATAAAACGATGATATCTATGGATGAGAAAGAAATCATGAGGTTATTGCGTCAAAACATAAAAGCCTTGTTAAATAATTATTTGGAAGAACCTAAAGTTGTTATTAGTTCAAATGTGTTCTTTAAAATTGATAGTGATTCAAACGAAGCCCTGAATCTCATCAAGATTCTTTCTTCAATTTTCTTCAACAATCTGGAGAGGAATTCTGAAAATAAAACAGAAACAATTTGCGATGCTTTAAAAAGCACAAATACAAAATTAATTTCAAACATAATCACACTTGTTGAGAGACAGTACATCAAACCACAAGAAACCGAAAAGGAAGTGAAAACAATTACAATTTCCATTTTGACAGCATTGAATCAATCAAAGCTTCCCGAATTATTCACGGAAATTGCAGGCTCAATTCCAATTTTATCGAAAGTATATAATTCTAACGCAATCATTCTGAATCAAGATTTCTTGAAGCGTTTGATCCATAAACTGTCAAAATTGAAGGCATGTTTTTTCTCACAGAAAATCCATTTGGAAACAATTGTTCAATCATTTATTGAGACAATTCCCGAACCACCAGCATTAAAACCATCTTCTTTGGTTTTACTTCAGTTAACAGTCAAGCAAATAACAAAGCATTTTTCAACTTATTCAGAAAATGCATTTGGAGATGAATCCAAAGATCCGGTTCTTGCCGATCTTATCCAGCAAAACTTGTTTACAAATATCATGGACATCCTGAAAATTGGATTTAAAACAAAAGCAAAATTCAGTCAAAAACATATTTGGAATATTTTCGAAACTCTTTCCAAATCAAAAAGTAAAGATCCTGTTTTCCAAAAAATTGATGGTTTGGTTAAATCACTTAATAAACAATCCAAAATTAGTAAGGAGCATGATTTGAAAACAAAAGGCTTTATTCGAGCTTGTTTGAAACATAAAATATTGCATCTTGTTTTTCATTTTCTTTCTGAAAATTTGGGTTCATGTTCAAAATTGATTGAATCTTATGAATTTCAATTTTATCAAACAAGAATTTCTCAAATGATTGAAGAATTAAAACCTTTATCAAATTATACTTTTAAAACTCGTTGGGATTTTGGTCTTTATTAAAGAAAAAATAAGAAGAAATTTAATTGAAATTTTTTTTTTTTTTTTTTGAAAGAAAAATAATTAAAAGAGAAAAAAAGAGATCTTTCCTTTTTAATATTTCCTTTTAATCTTTCTTTTTAATCTTTCCTTTTAATCTTTCTTTTTAATCTTTCCTTTTAATCTTTCTTTTTAATCTTTCCTTTTTAATATTTCCTTTTTAATATTTCCTTTTAATCTTTCTTTTTAATCTTTCTTTTTAATCTTTCCTTTTAATCTTTCTTTTTAATCTTTCCTTTTAATCTTTCTTTTTAATCTTTCTTTTTAATCTTTCTTTGTTATTTTTTGAGAGAGTGATTGAATTGTTTGAAGTTTATGAACATCAAAAACAACTTCTTCAATTTTCTTTAAATCAAATTTCAAAGAGTTAATTTTCTTTCCAAAAACATCATTATTAGTGTTTAGTAATTTAAATCTTGAATAAATTTCAGAAACAACTAAAGAAATTTTCCAAGGCATTTCATAATTTCCAGCAGTAACAGAATTAACACATAATCTTGCCTTTAAAACCATTTTTTTTTAAAATAATTTTTTTAATTTCAATTTTAATTTCAATTTTAATTTCAATTTTAATTTCAATTTTAATTTTAATTTTAATTTTAATTTTAATTTTAATTTTAATTTTAATTTCAAATTGAATTTCAATTTTAATTTTAATTTTAATTTTAATTTTAATTTTAATTTCAATTTCAATTTTAATTTCAAAATGAATTTTAATTTTAATTTTAATTTTAATTTCAATTTTAATTTTAATTTCAATTTCAATTTTAATTTCAATTTCAATTTTAATTTTAATTTTAATTTTAATTTTAATTTTAATTTTAATTTTAATTTCAAAAATGAATTTCAAATAATTTTAATTTTAATTTCAATTTTAATTTCAATTTGAATTTTAATTTTAATTTCAAAATTTCAATTTCAATTTCAATTTTAATTTTAATTTCAATTTTAATTTTAATTTTAATTTTAATTTTTAATTTTAAATTTAATTTTAATTTTAATTTCAATTTTAATTTTAAATGAATTTTAATTTCAATTTTAATTTCAATTTTAATTTTAATTTTAATTTTAATTTTAATTTCAATTTTAATTTTAATTTTAATTTTAATTTTAATTTCAAAATAAATTTCAAAATGAATTTTAATTTTAATTTTAATTTCAATTTTAATTTTAATTTCAATTTTAATTTTAATTTCAATTTTAATTTCAATTTTAATTTCAATTTTAATTTCAATTTTAATTTCAATTTTAATTTTAATTTCAATTTTAATTTTAATTAAATTTTAAAATTTTAATTTCAAAATTAATTTTAATTTCAATTTTAATTTCAATTTTAATTTTAATTTCAATTTCAAAATGAATTTTAATTTTAATTTTAATTTTAATTTTAATTTTAATTTTAAAATGAATTTTAATTTCAATTTTAATTTTAATTTTAATTTCAATTTTAATTTCAAAATGAATTTCAAAATGAATTTTAAATTAATTTAATTTTTACAAGTTCACTGCAAAATTTAAAAAGTGAAAGTAAATAAATATGAACATCAATTCCAAGATCATTTTCTTTTTCTGGTATTTCTAATCCTAAAATATCAGCAATTTCTGAAAAAAGATAAACTCGTTCATTTTCAATCCAACCAAGAAATAAAATGTTAAAAAATGTAGAAGAACAAGTAAATTTCCAAGAATCATAAAATTTATGATGATATTCTTTGGGAATTGTTTCAAAAAGTGATTTATAATGTTGTTTTAATTCAGGAATAAATTCTTTTGATTTTTGAACAATTTCATTTTCTTTTATTTTTATTTTTATTTTTATTTTTATTTTTATTTTTATTTTTATTTTTATTTTTATTTTTAAAAAATTTTTTTTTTAATTTTTTTTTAATAAAGAAATTTAAATAATAATAATAATAATTTACTATCATGATTTTTAAAATGTGCTTTTGAAAGTATAATTTGAAATGATTTGTTAATTTTTTCAATATTTTCTATAATTTTATGAATTTCTTCTTTTTGATTTGAGTTTTTAATTTGAATTTGTTCAAATTTTTTAAAAATTTCATCCATTTTTTTGAATTAATTAATTTTTATTCTTTTAAAAATGAAAAAATGAAAAATGAAAAATGAAAAAATGAAAAATAATTTTTTTTTCTTTTGATTTTTTTTGGTTCATTTTCGATGAGTTTGTTCGCAAATATGATTATATCTTTGGCAATGAGAAAGTTTATGAGTTTGAGTTCTACAATTTCTTCCATACCAACAATTATCTCTTTTAGGGAATTGATCATCAATTTTAACTCTATATCCATAAAGTAATTCATTTAGAAAAGGAATAAAACAATTTTTGCAAATTAAAGAATTAGAACGAAAAGCATGAAATTTTGGCATTTCAACTAATAAAAATAAATTTAAAATTAAATTTTAAAATCAAATTAAATTTGTTTTGAATATTTAAATCATTTTACTTGCTGTGTATTCTGATTTATCTAATTTTTCTAACATTGTTTTATATAATTGAGTAAAATCAATTGAATTTTTAGTTAAATAATCTTCAAATAGGAATTTTTCATGAGGATTTGAGTTAAAACTTGTTTGAGGAATTTCTTTCATTTCAAAATCGGAAATTTTTTTCAAAAATCCTTTTCCTATAAAATTTAAATAAATTTATAAATAAATTTTTAAATAAATTTATAAATAAATTTTGAAATAAATATAAATATAAATATAAATATAAATATAAATATAAATATAAATATAAATATAAATATAAATATAAATATAAATATAAATATAAATATAAATATAAATATAAATATAAATATAAATATAAATCTAAATCAAATAAAAAAAATAAATATAAATATAAATATATAAATATAAATATAAATATAAATATAAATATAAATATAAATATAAATATAAATATAAATATAAATATAAATATAAATATAAATATAAATATAAATATAAATATAAATATAAATATAAATATAAATATAAATATAAATATAAATATAAAATATAAATATAAATATAAATATAAAATAAATATAAAATATAAAAATAAATATAAAATCTAAAAAATAAATATAAATCTAAATATAAATATAAAATATAAATATAAAATAAATATAAATCTAAATATAAATATAAATATAAATATAAATATAAATCTAAATATAAATATAAATATAAATATAATTATAAATATAATTATAAATATAAATATAAATCTAAATATAAATATAAATATAATTATAAATATAAATATAAATATAAATATAAATATAAATCTAAATCTAAATATAAATATAAATATAAATCTAAATCTAAATATAAATATCAATATAAATATAAATATAAATATAAAAATAAATCTAAATATAAATATAAAAATAAATCTAAATAACCTGCTAAAGCACTACATCCCCAATATCCATCACAAAAATACTTCCGACAATTTTCACATTGAATTGAAAAATTTTGATCAGGTCTTTTTGGAAAAGGATTATAGCAAATAGAACACACATAATGATTAGGATTTTTTGGATCACATTGAAATCCATCTTGAGCACGAGGAACTCTACATTCTCTGCACACATCATAATCTTCAGAAGACTCTGATTCTGAATCTGAACTATCGGATAATTCGGAAGTTGAAGATGAAGAAAATACATTGTTTCTTCTCCTAAAAGGTCTTGATTGACGAGAAAATGCAGAATTTGTAAATGAGGGTGTTTTTTGAGTTGATTTTTTCATTTCTTCATCTTTTTTCTTTTGTTGTTGAAGTTTGATTGTATCATCCATAATTTTGTTCAATTCATCCAATTCCTTTAAATCTTTAGCATCTCTTCTCTTTTCAGGATGTTTTGTCAAGAAATCATCAACAATACTATTGATTGAATGGTTTCGTTGTATTTCAGAAACAGCAACTCTGCATGACGGACAAAGGTTACTTCGAAGCATCCATTGTGAATAACAAGCTCCACAAAAATTGTGCATGCAAGGAATCAAAGTAACGCATTTATAAATCAAGTCTCGACAAATTGGACAGATGATATTTTCCATAATTACTTCATCCATTTGGATTGATTTTTGTTTTTCTATTGATTGTGGTTTTTGGTTAGTATTTTGCAAATGATTTTCTTCTTGAGAATTTGATTTTGCTTCTCTCATTCTTTTCATAGAAAATTCATCATTTTCTTGGTTTTCCAAAAAAGTATTTAAATTAGTTTTTCTTGATACGCGTTGATTTGAATTTTGATTTTCATTCATTTTTTGATTTTGATTTTCATTCATTTTTTCATTTTGATTTTCATTCATTTTTTGATTTTCATTTTCATTCATTTTTTGATTTTCATTTTCATTCATTTTTTCATTTTCATTTTCATTCATTTTTTGATTTTGATTTGAACGAAATATATAAGTAATTGAATCGCTATTTTCTTCAGTTGGTGAACTTAATTCTGCAAAAGTAATCTCATCTCCATTCTGTATTCTTGCTGGAATACTTATTGGTACTTTTTTCTTGTTAACAAATACTCCATTTCTTGAAACATCAATAATGTAAATTGAACCTTGTTGATCATTCATTATTTTGCAATGCGTTGAACTTATTTTACTGTTGTTAATTTGATATTTTTTTTCTTTGCTTTCTCTTCCAATCAAAATGACATCTTCTGTTAGACTGATATGTGGATATTTTGAATTTAAACTCATTAAAATACCCCATTCATTTGAATTAGTTTTTTCCGAATTCTCATTTTTATGTTGAACTTCCAAAGTATTTGTTCTTTTTAACATTTTTTTTTTCTTTTTCTTTTATATTTTCTTTTATTAAAAAATTTTATAATAATAATAATAAAAAAAAAACAAATGAAAAATGAAATTTTTTTATAACAAAAAAAAAATTTTTTTTATAATAATTTCTTTTCTTTTTTTGATTTTGATTTTGATTTTGATTTTGATTTTGATTTTGATTTTGATTTATGTTTTTTTGATTTGTTTTCTTTATTTTCTTTTTTGCGTTTTTCTTTCTTTCCTCTTTTTCTTCTTCCAATTCCTTCAATTTCAAAAAATGAAATGAATTTATTTGTAAATAAATATCTATTTTGAGAAAGTGGAAGTCGATATATTTTTATAAAAAAAATTGAACGATCAACCAAAGAAGGAAAAAGTATTTTTTGATAATAAAGAGATCTAAGTTGTGTTTTTTTGAGTTTTTGCGATAAAACTTGAATTTGTTGATGAGATATTGAAGATTTTTTTAAAGATTTTTCAAATAGAAATTGAAAAATTTGATTTTGATTTTGATTTTGATTTTGATTTTGATTCTTAATTTTTAGTTCTTTAATTGAATGAATATAGTTTTTGTGATTGAAAGTAAATAAATGATTAAATAAAGAAATGCATTTTTTTTGGTAATATTTTGAAGAACCAGCCAAATAAGAAAAACTAAATGCTGGTTGTTTAAGCATATTTTGCTGTTTAATTTCATCTAAAAAAATGGTTGTTTTCCAAAAATCTATTTCAGATGGAGAAACTTTTTTTTCCCAATCACATTTTTGAAGAAAAATTCTTTGTTGATTTTCAAAAATAAAATTTTGGATCAGAGTTTCAAATAAAGAAGGAGAAGGGAAATGTATTTAGATTTTTGCTTAAATTTCGATCTTCAAATAGTGATAAAAACGATATTTCTCTTCCAATAAAGGAATCTTCAAGAAGAATCAATAAATCCAGAGAAATCGATGTTACTAAATTACTGATTTCATCAACAAGTCTTTTTGTTTCTTTTTCTTCCTCCTCAAATTTGCAAAGTATTCCCAGCATTCGTTGTGTAATGCGATAAAAAAACCCAGAAAACAAACAGATATAATTGATATGACCCTTTGTTTTATATTGAATATTTTTTGGAGGATCAATAGAAAATATTGGGTAATTTTCAGTAACAATTTTTTCAGTAACATCATCTACATTTTCGTCTGTGAAATTATTCTGTAAAATATCTGTCTTGACAAATCTAGATAATTGACGAACAATTTTCTGCAACGAACGAAAACTTCCCGATGCTAATTCAAGAAAATCAAACTCTGTCAGGTTCTCAATTAGCAAATTAAACACAAGATCCCAGAAAGAATGCTGTCTGCCTTTCTTGAGTCGTAATTGCGCCTCTGATTTCGTGTTGATTTTTTGGTTCACTTGATTAAGAATGTCCAGAATAAATCCATTCGATGACTCTAAAAAGATCCCCATTCTTTGTGTTATTGCGTTGAATAGATTGAATTGCGGGATGTGGAATGAGACAGAATTGTCTTGTTCGTTATTTTGGGGTTGGGAAAACCCTGAAATAAATTCTAGTAACTGCGGGAGCATCTGAAGTGGAAAAAGAGAATTTAATATTTCAGGATTTATAATGTTTGTAAAAATTCTTTGTGTCTGTAAAAAAGGTAAAGCATTTGGTTCTGTTTCCATTTGATTGCTATGAATATTACTATTACTATTACTATTACTAATGCTATTACTAATGCTATTTGCAACGCGATTCCCTGTATTCGGTATATGAATCGGGATAATGTTTGGAGTGCTATTTCGTATAATAAGTGGAATGATATTTTCGCTATTATTCGACATATTGAAAATTCTCAAACTGCCTTGTGGTTGCGATTGACCTGCAAATCGATGCATTGGAAAGATCAAATGTTGATAATTTGGGAGTAAATTAAAATGACTCGTTAAATTTTGTATTTGTTGGTTATTTTGAGGATTTTCATTTTGAATATTTGATTCTAAATCATTTTCTTGTTCAGGAAGAAATGAAAGTATGGAAAAATGTCTGGAAATATGGAAAAACAGTACGCTGAGATGTTTTAACGGGTTTGCATATTGATGAATAACATTGATTTGAGGAATTAATGAATCTCTTGTTTGATTTTCTTGTAAAATGTTTTTTGTTGATTGAATAACTTCAAAAAAAATTGAAAGATTTTGAGAAACTTGATTTAGTATTTGTGAAAATCTTATCAATTCATTTGATCCGTTTATTGATTGAGAAAATATTGGTTCAGATTCAATATCAGCATTTTCATTTCTTTGAGTTGAAGTTGAATAACGATGTTGAAATATTTGTAAAATTGTTTCTGTTTTAGATAAGCCTGATGAAAAATCCGATAATAATTGCTGAGAAGGAAAAATTGTTTCATTTGCATTTTTATTTTTAATTTCCAAAATGATTCGTGAATGATTTTTTAATCCTGTTTATAATTTAATATTTAATTTAATTTTTATATTTAATTTAATTTAATTTTTTTACCTAAATTATTTAATTTTTGATCATCATTTAAAAGATTTTTTTGGAATTTTAAAATTATTTGATCTTTTGGGATTTTAGTTTTAGATTCAATGCATGTTTTTAATTCAGATATTGTTTTCTAAATATATAAATTTTGATATAAATTTTAATATAAATTTTAATATTAATTTTGATATAAATTTTAATATAAATTTTAATATAAATTTTAATATAAATTTTGATATAAATTTTGATATAAATTTAATTATAAATTTTGATATAAATTTTGATATAAATTTTGATATAAATTTTGATATAAATTTTATTATAAATTTAATTATAAATATAATTATAAATTTAATTATAAATTTTGATATAAATTTTGATATAAATTTTGATATAAATTTAATTATAAATTTAATTATAAATTTAATTATAAATTTAATTTTATAAATTTAATTATAAATTTAATTATAAATTTAATTATAAATATAATTATAAATATAATTATAAATTTAATTATAAATTTTAATATAAATTTAATTATAAATTTAATTATAAATTTAATTATAAATTTAATTATAAAATTTAATTATAAATTTAATTATAAATTTAATTATAAATTTGATTATAAATTTAATTATAAATTTAATTATAAATTTAATTATAAATTTGATTATGAATTTGATTATAAATTTTGTTTGAATTTAATTATGAATTTTAATTATAAATTTAATTATAAATTTAATTATAAATTTAATTATAAATTTAATTATAAATTTAATTATAAATTTAATTATAAATTTAATTATAAATATAATTATAAATATAATTATAAATTTAATTATAAATTTAATTATAAATTTAATTATAAATTTCAATATAAATTTAATTATAAATTTAATTATAAATTTAATTATAAATTTAATTATAAATTTAATTATAAATTTAATTATAAATATAATTATAAATTTAATTATAAATTTTAATATAAATTTTTGTGTTGAATTTAATTATAAATTTAATTATAAATTTAATTATAAATTTAATTATAAATTTAATTATAAATTTTGATATAAATTTTGATATAAATTTTAATATTAATTTTGATATAAATTTTGATATAAATTTTAATTATAAATTTAATTATAAATTTTGATATAAATTTTGATATTAATTTTGATATAAATTTTGATATAAATTTTATTATAAATTTAATTATAAATATAATTATAAATTTAATTATAAATTTTGATATAAATTTTGATATAAATTTTGATATAAATATAATTATAAATTTAATTATAAATTTTAATATCAATTTTAATATTAATTTTATTATAAATTTGTTTATAAATTTAATTATAAATTTAATTATAAATTTAATTATAAATTTTAATATCAATTTTAATATTAATTTTATTATAAATTTAATTATAAATTTAATTATAAATTTAATTATAAATTTAATTATAAATTTAATTATAATTTTAATTATAAATTTTATTATAAATTTAATTATAAATTTAATTATAAATTTAATTATAAATTTAATTATAAATTTAATTATAAATTTAATTATAAATTTAATTATAAATTTAATTATAAATTTAATTATAAATTTAATTATAAATTTAATTATAAATTTAAATATAAATTTAATTATAAATATAATTAAAATATAATTATAAATTTAATTATAAATATAATTATAAATATAATTATAAATTTAATTATAAATTTAATTATAAATATAATTATAAATTTAATTATAAATTTGATTATAAATTTAATTATAAATTTAATTATAAATTTAATTATAAATTTAATTATAAATTTAATTATAAATTTAATTATAAATATAATTATAAATTTAATTATAAATTTTAATTATAAATTTAATTATAAATTTAATTATAAAATTTAATTATAAATTTAATTATAAATTTAATTATAAATATAATTATAAATTTAATTATAAATTTAATTATAAATTTAATTATGAATTTAATTATAAATTTAATTATAAATTTGATTATGAATTTAATTATAAATATAATTATAAATTTAATTATAAATTTAATTATAAATTTAATTATAAATTTGATTATAAATTTAATTATAAATATAATTATAAATTTTATTATAAATTTAATTATAAATTTAATTATAAATTTAATTATAAATATAATTATAAATTTAATTATAAATTTAATTATAAATTTAATTATAAATTTAATTATAAATTTAATTATAAATTTAATTATAAATTTGATTATAAATTTAATTATAAATTTAATTATAAATTTAATTATAAATTTGATTATAAATTTGATTATAAATTTAATTATAAATATGATTATAAATTTAATTATAAATTTGATTATAAATTTGATTATAAATTTGATTATAAATTTGATTTTATAAATTTAATTATAAATTTGATTATAAATTTAATTATAAATTTAATTATAAATTTAATTATAAATTTAATTATAAATATAATTATAAATTTAATTATAAATATAATTATAAATTTAATTATAAATTTTGATATAAATTTTGATATAAATTTTGATATAAATTTAATTATAAATTTAATTATAAATTTGATTATAAATTTAATTATAAATTTGATTATAAATTTAATTATAAATTTGATTATAAATTTAATTATAAATTTAATTATAAATTTAATTATAAATTTAATTATAAAATTTAATTATAAATATAATTATAAATTTAATTATAAATTTAATTATCAATTTAATTATAAATTTAATTATAAATTTAATTATAAATTTAATTATAAATTTAATTATAAATTTAATTATAAATTTAATTATAAATTTAGTTATAAATTTGATTATAAATTTAATTATAAATTTAATTATAAATTTAATTATAAATTTAATTATAAATTTAATTATAAATTTAGTTATAAATTTAATTATAAATTTGATTATAAATATAATTATAAATTTAATTATAAATTTAATTATGAATTTAATTATAAATTTTGTGTTGAATTTGATTATAAATTTTGTGTTGAATTTAATTATAAATTGATTATAAATTTAATTATGAATTTGATTATAAATTTAATTATAAATTTAATTATAAATTTAATTATAAATTTTAATATAAATTTTGTGTTGAATTTAATTATAAATTTAATTATAAATTTTCTTGTAATGTACAGAAGAAGAAATTTTAATTGAAATCGGATTATTTTGATTTTTTAATTCAATTAAAAGAAGAATTTTCATAAAGAAAAAATGAAAAAAAAATGAAAAAATGAAAAAATTAAAAAGAAGAAAAATTTATTTTTTTTTAATTTTTTTTTTCTTCATTTTTATTTGGAAAAATTTTTTTGGAATTTTCATTTTTTCTTTTATAAAACTCAATCAATCAATAAAATTAATTAATAAAATCAATTAAATTTAATTAAAATTAAAATTAAAATTAAATTTCCCTTTTTTTTTTTGTTTTTTGTTTTTTTGTTTTTTGTTTTTAGATCAAATTTAATTTTTTTTAAATAACAAAAAGGAATAAGAATTTGAATTAAAAAATTAAATAAAAATTAAATAAAAAATAAAAGAGAAAAAACAACGCAACAAAATAAAAATCAAATCAAAAAAATTTTTTTTTTTTAATTATTTTTATTTAATTAATTAATTTTTTAATTAAAAAGATCAAGAGAAAAAAAATTTTTTTGGATTGTAAAATTAAAAAAGATATTTTTTTTCTTTCATTTTTCTTTTTCTTTTTTGTTTTTATTTTTCTTTTTTGATTTTTATTTTTGATTTTTATTATTAAAAATGATAGATTCCAAAAAACTTGAATTAAAAGATTCTGATAAAAAAAAAGCAAGAAAACTTGTTAGAAAAAAAGGAAATGAAGAATTTATTGATTGGGTCATAAAAGATAAAGAGAAATACTCAAGAAAAGAACAAAGAATTATTGTTTTAACAAATTTTTTTGTCATTTCTTTAGGAAGAAATAAGAAAAACCCCACTTTTCATGTATTTTTTTATTTTTCATTTATCAAATTCATCAATTTCCAAAAATGTGGAAAAAATTTTTTTTATTAATTTTTGCTTCAATTCTTTTTATTAGATTTGTCGACAAGGCTTTATTCCTTATCTTTCTAATTTAAATTTTATTGATAAAGAAAATGTAAAAGAAAAAAAAAAGTGGAAAAAATTTTTTTGTTAATTTATTCCTCTTTTTTTTCCCCTTTCTTTCTATTTTAATTTTTGTTTTGTTTTTAGATGGAATTGAGATTTAATAATCCTTCTTTCATTTTGAAATTTTTTCATCCAAAATGCAGAGAAATTGCAACTAAAATTTTAACAAGTTATCAAATATTAACAAGATCACAAATTAATAATGATTTAGTAAATGGCGAAATAGAGTAATTTAAATTTAAATTTAAATTTAAAAAATAATTTGAAATTTAAATTTATATTTTTATATTTTTATTATTTTTAGAATTCCTTCAGTTAATTTCGGTAAAATTTAAAAATAATATTTAAAAATAATATTTAAAAATAATATTCAAAAATAATATTCATTTAGAACCTGATAATGGAGACCATTTTATCAATATTTATAAAGGATTTTCCTCTTTTTATAATTCAAAACCCCATCAAGAAATCATCCAATTTGTCGAAAACATGAAGGAAAATCCAGATTTGAATCCACAAAAAATTCTTGATTTAGCACAATTCAAATTTTCAGAAGAACTCTCAAAAAAATCAACAAGCATATATCCAATATTATCAACATTTAAATTCAATACTTTTTTCAGTGGAATCAAAATTTCAGGATTTCACGACCAAATATTCACCAAAATTGAAGAAACAGAATTTCTATTGAAAAACAAATCGCTGAAATCATTAGTTATTTCAGGAACAAACGATCGAATAATTTCGCAAAAACTGGGAGAACAACTAGAAAACAACGAGGAGATCCAAATCAACCACTTGAACATTTCATTCAATCCTGTCGACCTGAAATCAAATATATTCAAGGGAATCGAGTCGCTTCATTCAGGTTTATTGCATCTTGATTTGTCGTTCTGTTGGATGAAACCGAAGATGGTGGAAGCGTTGTTCCGCTCGTTATCAAACAACCCAAAGCACCGCCAGCTCCAAGTACTGAATCTATCCAACAACTCGTTTTCAACGAAAGGAACGGAGGCGTTTGGCGAGTATCTGAAGTCGTTGGAATCAAATCATCTGAAAATGCTTTATCTTTCATCAAGCAATCTGAAACTGGAAAACTTTTTCAAATATCTCCAGCAATACTGCACACGAAAACTTGTGTATTTGAACATCTCAAAAAACACACTCCAAAGAAACGACTACAAATCACTATCGGATTTCCTTGCGGATTCAAGAGCGCTTTCCGAATTCGATCTTTCCTACACAAATTTCCTCCCACAAAAATGCCAACAACTGATTGAAACCATAGTGACCAATGCAGAATTCCACAATTTCGTTCTGAATTTAAGCCACAACAAACTGAAAGAAGCAGGCGCGCAAGGAATTGCATTCAGTCTAGGCAAGGATCGCTCAAACACACTGGCAGAACTTGTGCTTGATTCGACATCACTAGGCACAAAAGGCGCGCAAATACTTTTCGCAGACAACGGACCCTTGTGCGGAAACCGCTCAATCACGCGATTATCCATCTCCGCAAACTTTCCTTCTTCGGAATCCAAACAATGCGTCAAATACTTGGCAAATCTTCTTCTTCCAAATTCGCCAGTGAAATATCTCCGGATGCGCGGAGACAAACGAAACTATCTCGGTTTATCAATGACAGAGTTTCTGAAGAAACTTCCCGATTCAAATCTTCTCGGATTGGATATTCAAGGGAATTACTGGATGAAGTTCTTGACATCAATGAACATCCGCTCACAAGAAGACCCCATTCTTGATCTTATTGAACAACTCCAAAAGGAAGAACTCACCCTCCAATACTTCAATTTCGACGATAACTTCGTCAGTTATAGCTTCTTGCATAACATACAAAAAGCAAATATCAAATACATTGAATGGTCAGAAATTGATTCAAATCGGATTATCCAAAAATTCCATAAAGTCCAAAATATGACTCTTCCGCTCCAAAAATTGCAAAAGAAAGCTGAAAGAATCAGGCAGCAATCAAGATTCAATATCAATGAATTCAAATCGACTTTCTTTATAACTCCAGATAATCTTGATTTGGATTCAAATCTCAAAAGAAATGTTCATAATTATATTGAATCTTTAGTTTTACAAAAATCAAAGTTTTTCAAAATTGATTGTGAAACAAATTCAAATGAAGAAGAAATTAATAATTCAAAAGATAATTAATTAAAAAAAAAAATAATTTAAAATAAGAATTGAAAAGAAAAAGCAAATTTTTTTTTGTTTTAAGAAAAAAAAAATAATAAAAAAAATTTTTTTTGCTTTTTTTTTTTTCATTTTTCTTTCATTTTTCTTTTATATTTTAGATTTACAATTTTTATCTTAAATTTTGATTTATATTTTTATGGATGATTTAAAAGTAAAAGAGCAGTTAACGAATTTCCAAAAAAGAATAGATGAAATTAGAAACAGATTAGAATCGAAAAACATTATTAAAAATGAACAAAATGTTGAAACACTTTCAAAAGAAGAAAAAGAAAAAAAAGAATTAAGAGAACAAATTCAAAGAAGAATTGATAGTATTCGTAAGCAAAGAGGTTTAAATGACCAAGAATTCAAGAAGGAGTATAATTCTAAATCAATGGTTGAAAGAGAAAAACAAATTCAAGAAAGGATTGCACAAATTCGTAAATTATATGAGCCTATTTCCTCTAAACCACCACCACCACAACAAAAAGAACAACAAAATCAACAACAAAATCAACAACAAAATCAACAACAAAATCAACAAAATCAACAACAAAATCAACAACAAAATAAAAATCAAAATCAACAACAAAATCAACAACAAAATCAACAACAAAAAGAACAACAAAATCAACAACAAAATCAACAACAAAATCAACAAAGCCCAATTGCAAAACACATTCAATTTGCAAAACAACAAAAAAATCAAAATAAAAATCAAATTCAAAATCAAATTCAAAATAAAAATCAAAATCAAAATAAAAATCAAATTCAAAATCAAATTCAAAATCAAAATAAAAATCAAATTCAAAATCAAAATCAAAATCAAATTGAAAATAAAAATCAAAATCAAAATCAAATTCAAAATCAAAATAAAAATCAAATTCAAAATAAAAATCAAAATCAAAATCAAAATCAAAATCAAAATAAAAATCAAAATAAAAATCAAATTCAAAATAAAAATGAAAATCAAAATCAAAATCAAAATCAAATTCAAATTCAAATTCAAAATAAAAATCAAAATCAAAATCAAATTCAAATTGAAATTCAAAATGAAAATCAAAATAAAAATCAAAATAAAAATGAAATTCAAAATGAAAATCAAAATCAAAATGAAAATAAAAATGAAAATCAAAATGAAAATAAAAATGAAAATCAAAATGAAAATCAAAATGAAAATCAAAATCAAATTCAAAATGAAAATGGAAATCAAAATGAAAATAAAATTCAAAATGAAAATGAAAATCAAAATCAAAATCAAAATGAAAATCAAAATGAAAATCAAAATGAAAATGAAAATAAAAATCAAAATGAAAATCAAAATGAAAATCAAAATCAAATTCAAAATGAAAATCAAAATCAAATTCAAAATGAAAATGGAAATCAAAATGAAAATAAAATTCAAAATAAAAATGAAATTCAAAATCAAAATCAAAATCAAAATGAAAATCAAATTCAAATTCAAAATCAAATTCAAAATGAAAATCAAAATGAAAATCAAAATGAAAATCAAATTCAAATTCAGAGTGAAAATGAAAATGAAATGAAAATTGAACTTGAAAAAGAAATCCAAAAAGAAATCCAAAAAAACGAAGATAATATAATCCCAAAAATTTCAAGATTCCCAAAAACTCATAGAAGTGTTAGTTACGGAAAACAACAAAAACTCAAAATCGGACATCAATTCTTAAATCAACCAACAAACCCAAAAGCTTTCCGTTTTTCTTTAGGCAAAAATGACAACAATATAACTTTCGCCAAAATCCTTTCAATTCAATCAGTTGAAGAATACGAAAACAAAAAAACAAACATTGATTTAAAATCAACAAAAGAAGAAATGACAACAAAATTACTGATTGTTCTCGAATTCCTCCAACAAGAAATCAAAACAGAACAAGATAACGAAGAAAGTCTCAAAAAAATGACAAAACTTTACAAGAAAAACAAAGAACGCCAAGAAAATGCTTTCGCTAGACTCAAAGAAATCCAGCAAAATATCCAACTCTTAACCTTTCTTTTCCAAAAAATTCTTTCAAATATTGTTTATATTGAAATTGGATCAAAAAATACTAAAAATAAATATGGTGTTTTAACACAAAATTTCGAAATTACAACTAAAAATTCCAAATCTTCATTGAAAAAAGGAGATGTAATTGAAATTCAAAAAATTAAAAGAAAAGAATATCTAGGAAAAATTAAAGAAAACCCTTCCAAAGTTCCAAAAAGGCTTGTTGAAATTATTGATGTAAATTAAAATTCATTTTAAAATTAAAATTTAAAATTAAAATTAAAATCAAAATTAAAATTAAAAATTAAAATTAAAATCAAAATTAAAATTAAAATCAAAATTAAAATTAAAATTAAAATTAAAATCAAAATTAAAATCAAAATTAAAATCAAAATTAAAATTAAAATTAAAATCAAAATTAAAATTAAAATCAAAATTAAATTCAAAATCAAAATTAAAATTAAAATCCATTTTGAAAATTCATTTTGGAAATTCATTTAGTTTGATTTTATTGATCCTTCATTCTCAACCCCAATCAAAAAGAAAACCCCCAAAATCAACATCAAATTATCCAAAAACGCAAACTGGAGAGATCTGGAAATATTCTATTTAGATTGCAAAGTAGTTGCCGAACAATTCACAATTTTGGAATTCAGAGAATTCCGTAACATCCAAATCTCAGAATTTCTCAGCGAAGGTTGGATGCATCCCGAATACTCCTTCCTAACCAAAAACATATGCAATATCCATCTCAGATCATCAAGAATATCCGATTATGTTACTTCCGTTATTCTGCGCCAAGACTCACAAAGAAAACAAATCCTTTCCTTCTTTTATTTTGTTGAGTTGTGTCTCCACTTCAAAAACTTGAACAACTTCAACACCTTATTTGCAATTCTTCACGGACTTGGTAACCCAAGTGTTCAAAATCTCCTCGAAAAAAACATCAAAGAATCAAAATATCTTTATGAGAAATACATCGAAATCAACAACATAATGTTCCACGATCCAGGATACACAACTTATCGCAAATTGCTCAAAGAAACAATCGCAAATCACGTTTCTGCCATTCCCTGTCTTCCCATCCATTTTCTTGATGTCGGGCTCATCGAACAAGCAGAAAAACTCTCGGAAATTCCCGATTCAATCAAAAATACAATCAGAGACCTCTTTTTCTTGATCAAAGATATCATCATTCTCCAATTAAGACCTTACCATCTTCTTCAAACTCTTCCTGAATTCCATGATTATTTATTGAACTATTCTGGTATGTATCAAGTCCAATCCTCAAATTTGAATCCAAGTCAAATGTCAAAAATCCAAAAAAATTTAAATCAAAAAAAATGATTAACTTCAAAGAAACAAATTAATTTTTTTTTTGTATCCATTCCACTTTGAGAAAAAAAACCAAATTAAATCATTTAAATAAAACAAACTTTTTATTATCAAAAATAATTTGAAAATTGATTTAAAATTAAAAATTAATCAAGGAATGATTTCAAAAAAGAATTTATTATTAATATTAAATTATTATTATTAAAAATAAAGAAATAAAATTAATCAAGAAATGATTTTAAAAAGAATTTATTATTAATATTAAATTAATATTATTAAAAATAAAGAAATAAATTCGAAACAAAAATTAGATAAATATTTAATTTAATTTTTAATAATAATTAATTTATTATTTTGTAATAAAATTAATCAAAAATGATTTTAAAAAGAAATTTATTATTAATATTAAATAAATATTATTAAAAATAAAAAAATAAATTTGAAACAAAAATTAGATAAATATTTAATTTAATTTTTAAATTATAATTAATTTATTATTTTGCAATAAAATTAATTAAGAAATGATTTTAAAAAGAATTTATTATTAATATTAAATAAATATTATTAAAAATAAAAGAAATAAATTTAATTAAAATATTTTATTTATTATTTTATTTAATTTTTAATTATAATTAATTTATTATTTTGCAATAAAATTAATTAAGAAATGATTTTAAAAAGAATTTATTATTAATATTAAATTAATATTATTAAAAATAAAGAAATAAATTTAATTAAAATATTTTATTTATTATTTTATTTAATTTTTAATTATAATTAATTTATTATTTTTGCAATAAAATTAATTAAGGAATGATTTTAAAAAAGAATTTATTATTAATATTAAATTAATATTATTAAAAATAATGAAATAAATTTGAAACAAAAATTAGATAAAAATTTAATTTAATTTTTAATTATAATTTATTTATTATTTTGCAATAAAATTAATTAAGAAATGATTTAAAAAGAATTTATTATTAATATTAAATAAATGTTATTAAAAATAATGAAATAAATTTGAAACAAAAATTAGATAAAAATTTAATTTAATTTTTAATTATAATTTATTTACTATTTTGCAATAAAATTAATTAAGAAATAATTTTAAAAAGAATTTATTATTAATATTAAATTAATATTATTAAAAATAAAGAAATAAATTTAATTAAAATATTTTATTTATTATTTTATTTAATTTTTAATTATAATTAATTTATTATTTTGCAATAAAATTAATTAAGAAATGATTTCAAAAAGAATTTATTATTAATATTAAATAAATATTATTAAAAATAAAGAAATAAAATTGAAACAAAAATTAGATAAAAATTTAATTTAATTTTTAATTATAATTTATTTACTATTTTGCAATAAAATTAATTAAGAAATGATTTAAAAAGAATTTATTATTAATATTAAATAAATGTTATTAAAAATAATGAAATAAATTTGAAACAAAAATTAGATAAAAATTTAATTTAATTTTTAATTATAATTTATTTACTATTTTGCAATAAAATTAATTAAGAAATAATTTTAAAAAGAATTTATTATTAATATTAAATAAATGTTATTAAAAATAATGAAATAAATTTAAAACAAAAATTAAATAAAAATTTAATTTAATTTTTAATAATTATTAATTTATTATTTTGCAATAAAATTAATTAAGAAATAATTTTAAAAAGAATTTATTATTAATATTAAATTAATATTATTAAAATTAAAGAAATAAATTCGAAACAAAAATTAGATAAATATTTAATTTAATTTTTAATAATAATTAATTTATTATTTTGCAATAAAATTAATCAAGAAATGATTTTAAAAAGAATTTATTATTAATATTAAATTAATATTATTAAAAATAAAGAAATAAATTTGAAACAAAAATTAGATAAAAATTTAATTTAATTTTTAATTATAATTAATTTACTATTTTGCAATAAAATTAATTAAGAAATTATTTTAAAAAGAATTTATTATTAATATTAAATTAATATTATTAAAAATAAAGAAATAAATTTGAAACAAAAATTAGATAAAAATTTAATTTAATTTTTAATTATAATTTATTTATTATTTTGCAATAAAATTAATTAAGAAATGATTTAAAAAGAATTTATTATTAATATTAAATTATTATTATTAAAAATTAATGAAATTATTAATTAAAATATTTTATTTATTATTTTATTTAATTTTTAATTATAATTAATTTACTATTTTGCAATAAAATTAATCAAAAATGATTTTAAAAAGAATTTATTATTAATATTAAATTAAATATTATTAAAAATAATGAAATAAATTTGAAACAAAAATTAGATAAAAATTTAATTTAATTTTTAATTATAATTTATTTATTATTTTTGCAATAAAATTAATTAAGAAATGATTTAAAAAGAATTTATTATTAATATTAAATTATTATTATTAAAAATAAAGAAATAAATTTAAAACAAAAATTAAATAAAAATTTTATTTAATTTTTAATAATTAATAATTTATTATTTTGCAATAAAATTAATTAAGAAATGATTTAAAAAGAATTTATTATTAATATTAAATAAATATTATTAAAAATAAAGAAATAAATTTAATTAAAATATTTTATTTATTATTTTACTTAATTTTTAATTATAATTAATTTACTATTTTGCAATAAAATTAATTAAGAAATAATTTTAAAAAGAATTTATTATTAATATTAAATAAATATTATTAAAAATAAAGAAATAAATTTGAAACAAAAATTAGATAAAAATTTAATTTAATTTTTAATAATAATTTATTTATTATTTTGCAATAAAATTAATTAAGAAATAATTTTAAAAAGAATTTATTATTAATATTAAATTAATATTATTAAAAATAAAGAAATAAATTTAAAACAAAAATTAGATAAATATTTAATTTAATTTTTAATTATAATTAATTTAATATTTTGCAATAAAATTAATCAAGAAATGATTTTAAAAAGGATTTGTATTATTAATATTAAATTAATGTTATTAAAAATAAAGAAATAAATTAATTAAAATATTTTATTTATTTTATTTAATTTTTAATTATAATTAATTTACTATTTTGCAATAAAATTAATTAAAAATAATTTCAAAAAGAATTTATTATTAATATTAAATTAATATTATTAAAAATAAAGAAATAAATTTAATTAAAATATTTTATTTATTATTTAATTTAATTTTTAATTATAATTTATTTACTATTTTGCAATAAAATTAATTAAGAAATGATTTCAAAAAGAATTTATTATTAATATTAAATAAATATTATTAAAATTAAAAGAAATAAAATTAATTAAAATATTTTATTTATTATTTTACTTAATTTTTAATAATAATTAATTTATTATTTTGCAATAAAATTAATTAAGAAATGATTTTAAAAAGAATTTATTATTAATATTAAATTAATATTATTAAAAATAAAGAAATAAATTTGAAACAAAAACTAGATAAATATTTTATTTAATTTTTAATAATAATTAATTTATTATTTTGCAATAAAATTAATCAAGAAATGATTTTAAAAAGAATTTATTATTAATATTAAATAAATATTATTAAAAATAAAGAAATAAATTAAAACAAAAATTAAATAAAAATTTAATTTAATTTTTAATTATAATTAATTTACTATTTTGTAATAAAATTAATTGAGAAATGATTTAAAAAGAATTTATTATTAATATTAAATAAATAATATTAAAAATAAAGAAATAAATTTAATTAAAATATTTTGTTTATTATTTTACTTAATTTTTAATTATAATTAATTTATTATTTTGCAATAAAATTAATTAAGAAATAATTTTAAAAAGAATTTATTATTAATATTAAATAAATATTATTAAAAATTAAAGAAATAAATTTAATTAAAATATTTTATTTATTATTTTATTTAATTTTTAATTATAATTTATTTAATATTTTGCAATAAAATTAATTAAGAAATGATTTTAAAAAAGAATTTATTATTAATATTAAATTAATGTTATTAAAAATAAAGAAATAAATTTAATTAAAATATTTTATTTATTATTTTACTTAATTTTTAATAATAATTAATTTATTATTTTGCAATAAAATTAATTAAGAAATGATTTTAAAACTTTTATTCATTTTTTTTCATTTTTTTGTTTTTTCTAAATTAAAAAATAAAAGAAAATAAAAGAAAAAATCAAATAAAAATTTCAAAAACAAAATTATAAAAAAATAAAGAGAAAATGTTAATTAAAATGTAAAATAATTTATTTACATAATTTATAAAAAGAATTTATTATCTAAATTAATTCAAAATAGATTTAAAAATGAATATAAATTTAAATCAAAAAAATTAAATTTAATTAATTTAATTTCCAAAAATAAAATACTTTCAATATTAAATAATAATATTTAATTAAATTTAAAGTATAAATTATTTTGAAATAAATTAATAATATAAAATATAATTTTATTATTTATTTTCCTTATTAAATAATTAATAAAATAATTTAAACATTTTTAATATAAATTTAATCAAAAATAAAATAATAAAAACAAAATTAAAATGTAAAATAATTTATTTAGATAATTTATAAAAAGAATTTATTATCTAAATTAATTCAAAATAGATTTAAAAATGAATATAAATTTAAATCAAAAATTAAATTTAATTAATTTTATTTCCAAAAATAAAATAATTTTAAATAATATTAAATAATAATATTTAATTAAATTTAAATTATAAATTAATTTGAAATAAATTAATAATATAAAATATAATTTTATTATTTATTTTCCTTATTAAATAATTAATAAAATAATTTAATCATTTTTAATATAAATTTAATCAAAAATTAAATAATAAAAATTAAAATTAAAATATAAAATAATTTATTTATATAATTTATAAAAAGAATTTATTATCTAAATTAATTCAAAATTGATTTAAAAATAAATATAAATTTAAATCAAAAATTAAATTTAATTAATTTAATTTCCAAAAATAAAATAATTTTAAATAATTTTAAATAATAATATTTAATTAATTTTAAAGTATAAATTATTTTGAAATAAATTAATAATATAAAATATAATTTTATTATTAATTTTCCTTATTAAATAATTAATAAAATAATTTAAACATTTTTAATATAAATTTAATCAAAAATTAAATAATAAAAATTAAAATTAAAATGTAAAATAATTTATTTATATAATTTATAAAAAGATTTTATTATCTAAATTAATTTAAAATTGATTTAAAAATAAATATAAATTTAAATCAAAAAAATTAAATTTAATTAATTTAATTTCCAAAAAAATAAAATAATTTTAAATAAATTTAAATAATAATATTTAATTAGATTTAAAGTATAAATTAATTTGAAATAAATTAATAATATAAAATATAATTTTATTATTTATTTTCATTATTAAATAATTAATAAAATAATTTAATCAATTTTAATATAAATTTAATCAAAAAATTAAATAATAAAAATTAAAATTAAAATGTAAAATAATTTATTTATATAATTCATAAAAAGATTTTATTATCTAAATAAATTAAAAATTGATTTAAAAATAAATATAAATATGTTAAAATTAATAATGAAGAAATTAAAATTGAAGAAATATTTAGATATTATTATTAAAGAAAATTTCAAATTTTTTTTGCTTCAAAAATGATTTGAAATTGCTGATTTTATTCAAGAAATAATTATTAAAACAATTTAGAAAATTGAAGAAGATTATTATTATCCAATAGTAAATTATTTTATTTGATTTAAAATTTTTTTTTAATTCAAAATCCAAAATAATTAATTATTTATTTAAAAAAGGAATACAATAGAATTTATCAAATAAAAACTCTCAAAATTTTATAAATTATTTCCTTATATTCAAAAAAAAATAATTTTGAAAATGAAACTTATTATATTAATTGAATAAAATTATGAAACAAAATTCCCAAATCAAAAAATCAAAATTGATACATTCTCTACAAAAAAAGAAATCTAACAATAAATTTCAATTATCAAAAAACAAATGATTTAAATTATCAAATTATTTACAAATTGAAATGAAATTTAAACAAAATTATAATCAACAAAATAAATATATCTCTTCATAATATTTAAAAGAAATCAAATCAAATTTACATTAATTTTGATTATGAAAATTTAATTGCAAAAACAAAAAAAATAATAATAAAAGAAAAAGGAAATCAAATTGATAAATATTCAAGTTTTCACCTTTGTATTAAATCAAAAAAAAATTTCACCAATAACATTATATCTCTTTTCTCAATTCAAAAATAATACAATAAAAAAAATATACATTTCAGTTGATAAATTTGATATTAAAACAGAATTTTTGAATAGAAACACAAAGAAAATAGATTGAATCTAATTGAAAAAAAAATTTGAAATCAATAAATTAAATATCAAGATAAAACCAAATATTATTATGGAATATTTTATAGAAGAAAAAGAAAAAAGAACTTAAAATGGATATTTTAAAACAATTCTACATTTCAAAATCAAAAAAGAATTTAACATAAAACAAACAATAATAAGCTTACTGTATTTTCATAATCTATTTATTGATATTATAAAGAAAAACCTTTATATTCTCCTTTTAATGTTATTTCTTATTCGAAAAAAAAAGAAGAAGAAGAAATTTGTGTAATTAAATTAATAACCAAAATATTTCCTTAAAATCTATAATTAACACATGAAATATTTTATTAATTCTTATTTGTTTCTCTTGCTTTTTTTATAGATCTTATTACAGAATTCATTTTATTATTTGAACTAAATGAAAAGTATTGACATTTAACATTACTGGATATTTTAAAAAGAAATTTAAAAGAAGAAAGAAAGAAAGAAAGAAAGAATTTTATTTAATATAGATTTTTCTATTAAGAAAAAATAGAATAACAATTAAGAGATAATCCACAAATTGAAACATTTACAATAAAAAGAAAAGAAAATATTCTTGATTTCCAAAATATTTCAACACTTATTTGATCTTTTGATATTGAATATACAACAATTTTCATTCATTTCCCTTTCAAAAACAAATTTTCTAACTGTTTACATCATTACATAAATATTTTCTTCCACTTTAATCAATATTTCTCAAATCTCACAATTTTTCAAGATTATTTTATTTTATTTATATTATGAAAAGAAAGAAGAATTTGAATTATTATCAACAACAAAAATATCTATCTTACATATATTCAACAATTTAATCCATAAACAGAAATACTTATTTCCATTTTTATTATTTCAAGAATTTATGAAAATTATTTAAATATCTTCAATTTACTTTTGCATTGGAAACACTTGATACATATATTCAATAACTTAAAATTTTAATTTGAATATTTATTTATTTCTTGAATCAAAATATCACAAATAAACAATTAACCAAATATTGAAATTATGAAAATTTTTCCATTTTCTTGAAACTGAAAAAAAAGATAAAATCAAAATATATTTCTTGAATATTTTTTTTGAATAAAAAATTACTGATATCAATGAATACTTAGTTTCACAAATCTTCACAAAATATTTCTCCTTTTATTTGTAAATATCAATTATTCAAAATACACACAAAAAGAATATTTTCCACAAATATTTTGAAATTGATGATTAATTACAACTTTTTATATTCTAAAACAAAATTAACAAAATTCAACAACATTTTTGAATAATTTATATATCCTTTCTTTAGAAATATTTCCAGTTTCCAGAATATTATTTATTTCCATTTCAAAATTATTATTCAATTATTTTCTTCAAGAAAAAGAATATTAAATTGAATTGAATTGAAAATACATTTCTTAATAATTTCAATAATATTCACAAATTATTTATTTATTTCAAGGAAATATACTTCTATTTAATTTATTCAAAAAAATATAACAGATAGAACTCAATTTTATCAATTTAATTTAATTTAATTTAATTTAATTTAATTTAATTTAATTTAATTTAATTTAATTTAATTTAATTTAATTTATTTAATTAATACAAAATTATTCTTCATTTCTCCAAAATAATTGATAAAATTACAAAATTCCTAATCATAAATATTTATTAATCATTCCATTTTGAAGAGATTTCCATTAATATCAAACAAGAAAACTCTTTTTCAAAATATTAAATTCAATTTCAAATCCAATTTAAATTCACAAAATTCTAAACAATAACAAGTTATTTCTGTTCATTAATCTTAATTATTTAACAACAACAAAAAAAAATTATTTATAAATTCTAACTTCTTTAAAATTGAGAAATTAAATCCTTATTGGAAAAACAAAATGAAACAAATGAAAATAATCTTCAAAATCCCAAAATCACTTTTAAATTTCAATTCTCTTTACTTAAATATTGGAAAATGATATAAATATCAAAATTCTAACTCTTATTGAATTTATTATTTAAATCAATTTAATCAAGAAATATTCAAAATTCTTTTTAAAAACATGATATCTGTTCATTTAATTAATCCAAAATATAATCCAAAACAAATTTGATTTCAAAATATTTCCAAATTCACAAATATTATAGAGATAAATCAATTATTATATAAATACTCAACAAATCTTCTTTAAAATATTTATCTTCAAATTTTGGAAGATTTTATTTAATTCTACTTTTGAATAACTTTGAAAAAACTATTTATTATTTATTCATTTATTTATTCATTCCTTTTTTATTCAACAAAATTTCCAAATTTATTTCCTTTATAAACCTCAAACTCAAATCAAAATATTTCCAAAAAAAGAAATATTTCTTGATTTTTTATTACAAAATATAAAATATTCAAAAAATTTCTTTTTTTGTTAATAGAATTAATATTTAAATTCCAAAAAAAAATAGATAGAATTGAATTGTTTTGATTTAAAAATTATTATTAAATTATTTCCAAAAAAAAAATAGAAAGAAATTCAATATTTAAATAGATTTAATTTATTTATAAATTCTTTCAAAAAAAATATTTTAATTGATTTTTATTTGGAAAAAATAAATAAATTTAATTAAAAAAATTCAAAATTATGATTAAGAACAATTTTATCAATTTTATTTCATTTTTGAAAAAGAAATTAAATAAACAATTTGTTTTGAAATTTATTCAAAACTTAATAAATAAGAAATTTTCTTTTTAATTTCTTTTTTCTTTTTTCTTTTTTTTAATTAAAAAAATAAAAAAAACAAATTTTTCATTTTTTTTCATTTTTTTTTTTCACAAAAGTAAACACAAAGAAATAAAAGTAATTTATTTATAATTATTATTTTACACATAAATTATTTATCTAAATTATTTAAATAATCAAAATATTTATAAATTATTTATTAATATTATTTAATTTCAATTTATTTTATTTATTAAAAAAAAAGGAAAAAAACAAATTAAAAAATTAAAAAATAATTAAATTAAAAATATAAAATTATTATTTTAAACATAAATTATTTATCTAAATTATTTAAATAATCAAAATATTTATAAATTATTTATTAATATTATTTAATTTCAATTTATTTTATTTATTAAAAAAAGGAAAAAACACAAATTAAAAATTAAAAATTAATTAAATTAAATTAAAAATATTAAATTAATATTTTACACATAAATTATTTATCTAAATTATTTAAATAATCAAAATATTTATAAATTATTTATTAATATTATTTAATTTCAATTTATTTTATTTATTAAAAAAAGGAAAAAACAGAAATTAAAAATTAAAAATAATTAAATTAAAAATATTAAATTATTATTTTACACATAAATTATTTATCTAAATTATTTAAATAATCAAAATATTTATAAATTATTTATTAATATTATTTAATTTCAATTTATTTTTATTTATTAAAAAAACATATTAAAAATTAAAAAGTAATTAAATTAAAAATATTAAATTATTATTTTACACATAAATTATTTATCTAATTTATTTAAATAATCAAAATATTTATAAATTATTTATTAATATTATTTAATTTCAATTTATTTTATTTATTAAAAAAAAGAAAAAACAAAATAAATAATTAAAAATAATTAAATTAAAAATATTAAATTATTATTTTAAACATAAATTATTTATCTAATTTATTTAAATAATCAAAATATTTATAAATTATTAATTAAAATTATTTAATTTCAATTTATTTTATTTATTAAAAAAAAAGAAAAAAAATAATTAATTAAAAAATAATTAAATTAAAATTATTAAATTATTATTTTAAACATAAATTATTTATCTAAATTATTTAAATAATCAAAATATTTATAAATTATTAATTAATATTATTTAATTTTTAATTTATTTTATTTATTAAAAATTTAAAAAAAAAATTATTTATCTAAATTATTTAAATAATCAAAATATTTATAACTTATTTATTAAAATTATATCTTTTTTACATCAGTTTCTTGAAAAATGGAAAAACCAGAAATTTGTCCAATATGCTTCCAAAATTATTCACAAGAAAGAAAACCAATGATTATTTGCCAAAAAAGCCACAATATTTGTTCTCATTGTGTTAAAACACTTAACAGTTGCCCTTTTTGTAAAAGTTCATTTAATAAATTCCAACCATTTCCAAATTCTATTTTATTGAAATTTGTTGAAGCAATCCAAAAGAAACCAGAGGAGCAAATCATCCCTTTCATCCCATTATCAGAATTAGAAGTTGAACCAAAACCATTTGCAGTGGGAGGATCAGCTCAAATTTTCAAAGCAAAATGGAAAGAAAAAGATGTTGTTATCAAAAGAATGAATACAATTTATGATCAAAAAGAAAAACAACAAATTGAAAATGAAATAAAATTATCAATGAATTTATCAGATCCCTTAATTATCAAAACATATGGAAAAACTGAAATTGACAATATGATTGGAATTGTCATAGAATTTGCAGAACAAGGGGATTTATTACACAAAATTCCATATTTAACATTTGAAGAACAAATTGATTACTCATTACAAATTATTGAAGGAATAGAACTTTTACATTCAAATTTAATTATTCATCGTGATTTGAAACCTGAAAATATCTTAATATCAAATAATCAACCAAAAATTTCAGATTTTGGAATTTCAAAAATAAGAGAACACACTTTACAAGTTACTTCAGCGATAATTTCATTTGGATACTCTGCTCCAGAACTTTTTCAAAAAGGAAGTTTTTATGATACATCTTGTGATATTTACAGTTTATCAATGATTTTATATGAAATTTTCTCAAAGAAACAAGCCTTTGAAAATCACACTCCTCAGATGATCATTTTTAAATCAATGAAAGGAGAAAGACCTGAATTTCCACAAGATTTCCCCAAAGAATTATCTGAAGTAATTAAAAAAGGATGGAGTTCAAATCCAAAAGAAAGATGTTCATTGAATGAATTTACTAAATGTTTGAATATGATGAAATCTCAAAGTAATTTTAATTTTTTAATCAAAATCAAAACCAAAATTAATTTATTCAAAATTTTGTTTTCAAATAGATCAAAGGCAACCCAAGAAAACAAATCAACAAAAAACAAGACACTCAACGATTTTTTCAAAACCCAATTCAAGAAATCAAAAAGGTCAATCAATGAATTTCAATTCTACGTCATTTACACAGCAATTTTCCCATTTGGAAAAGATAGAACAAGATTTCAAACAAAAATTTGATGTTCCTGATATTGTAAATTATTCAATTTTTTTTAAAACAAAAAAATGAAAGAAAATTGGTTGAGAGAATGATTCAATTTAAAATAATTTCTGGAATTATCCTAAAACAATTTTTAATTCAAACAAATTTTCCTTTATTCATTTATTTCAAAACGAAATTCAAATTTAGAAAATCCCACAATTTCCTGATTCACAAGAAAATATCTACAGTAAATTAAAAGGAAAAGTGGAAAATCTAGAAAAAGAAAAACAAGAAAAACAAAAATTAGAACAAGAAAAACAAGAAGCCTTACAAACTCTTCAACCCTATTTTGAAAAACTTAAAAATTCAATTGAAGAAAATGATAAAGGTATAATTTTTTTTTCAATTTTAAAAACAAAACAACAATTTCTTCATATAATTTTTAATAATCATAAAATTATAGATAAAACAAAAGAATTAATGGAAATTGACCTTTCTTTCATATTTCAATGTATGAAGAATTATCCAACAAATGAATTTATTCAAGAAAATTGTTGTTTAGCTTTAAGAAAATTTACTGATAAAGAAAAGGGTAAAATAATGATTTAATTCCTTTTTTAAATTTGATCACATTTTTTTAATTCATTTTTTTATTTAAATTTTTTAAAAAAAAATCTAAAATAAAATTAGTTGGAATTTCATTTAATCAAGGAAATTTGAATGGATTTTCTTTAATGATTAAAGCAATGGTTAATTTTCCATTTAACAGATTTCTTCAACTCCAATATTTTTTAGTTATTATAAATATTGGAAAAACAAGTGGTAAATCAAAAATTAAAATAAAAACAAAACAATCATTTTAAAAAATTTTTTTGAAGTCAACAAACAACAAATTGAAGAAAATTTTGGAATTGATACAATAATTTCAACAATGGTTAATTTTACAAATAAAGATACTGAAATTTATAACAAAGGAATTGAAACTTTAGGAGTTCTAGGTTTAGACAGAAAAGGTAAATTTCTTTTCATATTTATTATTTCACAAACAAAATACAAAAATTATTTTGATTGGATATAAATTTATTTCAATTTGAAAAACAAATATAAATATTAATTTTTATTAACTTTCATAAAACAAAATAGAGATTCAAAAACTATTGAAAGAAAAGAAAAGTAAAATTAATTAAAACAACAAAACAACAAAATAATTTTTTTTATTAAAATCTTTCTAAATATAAAAAACAAATATAAATACAATTTAATTTAATTTAATTTAATTTAATTTTATTTTTGATTTAGAAATTGTTGAAAAAAGAGATGAAAAGAAATTAAAACCATTAAAGGAGGAATATAGAAAATCAAAACCTGTAAATAATACAACAAAAATTTATTTAATTTAATTTAAAAACAAATTTTCTTTTTTAAAAATTAATTTCTATTTCTTTTTCTTTTTTTTCTTTTATTTTATTAGGGAAGAAAGGTTCATTTTTTTATTAATTCATTTCAAAATATAAAAATATAAAAACATAATTTATTTCTTTTTATTTCAATTTTCATAAACTTCATATTATTTCATAAACAAAAAAAAAATTCAATATTTTCTCTCTATCATAATTATTTTCTCAAATCATAATAATTCATTTTTTTTATTTTATTTCATTATTTTTCTTTGCCAAAAAAGAAAGAGAATAAAATTTTTTTAATTTAAAATTTAAAACTAACATAATATTTTTCATTTTTTTTGCATTAATAACTATTTTCTTTATTTTTGCCATTTTGGAAAAAAACAAACATATTTCTCTTTTCTCTTTCTCTTTTTTATTTTAGGAATTAAATTAAATAAGATTTATTAATTTCAAAAAAAAATTGATTATTATTATTAATTTAATTTAATTTAATTTAATTTAATTTAATTTAATTTAATTTAATTTAATTTAAAAATAACAAATTATAATTTTTTTATTATTATATTATTTTCAAAATTTGAGAAAGTTGATAATAGAAACATTTATCAAATTAATTAAATTTCTTTTGGGAAAATTGAAATGATTAAATTTAAATTAATAATAAAAATAAAAGATTAGAAATATATTTATCAAAAAAAAAAACTAAATAATTCTTATATCAAAAATTATTTGAAAACAAATTTGAAAATAAAGTTTGTTTTTTTTTCTTTCAAAATTTTATTATTAATTATTATTGATTAGATAAGAAATTAATAGAATTCAAGAATGAAGAAAGATTAACAAAAAACAAAGAGATATTTGATTTCTTTTTTAATAATTATTTATTTTTATCAATAATAACTAAATTCAATTCTTTTTTTTATAATAAAAAAATTGATAAAAAATTAAAGAAATAAAAAATAGATATTTATTTGATAAAATTAAATTTTCTCTTTTTGAAAAAAAAATTGAAATCAATAATAATAATAAATATAATACTTTCTCTAATCATTTATTTTCCCAATTTATTTATATTTTCTTTTTTTGATTAGGATATAATTAATTTAAAATAATTTTTGTTTTTTTGATTATTAAATCTAAATTAAATTGTTTTTAATAACAGAAAATTTTAAATCTATTTTATTATTTGGAAATTTATTATTAAAAATCAAAAATATAAATTCAATTTGAAAATTAATTTATTCATCAAAAAAATTTTTTTATTCATAATTAATAATCCAGATAATATCTTTATTTTCTTTTTCCAATAAATAAATAAATAAATTTTGTTTTTCATTTTTGATTTAATGAAAAATTAAAAAGAATGAAGGAAATAAAGTAAAATTTCTAAAGAAAAATTGATAATAATTATTATTATTTATTCATTCTTAATTTATTATTTTTCAATTCCTTTTATTTTAATTTCAAAAAAAAAACACAAATTTAAATTAATTAATTTTGAGTTAATAAAAAATTTAAATTATTCTTTTTTAATTTTTATCAATTCAAAAACAAAAATTATTTAATTTAACAAATTAATTCTTTTTAACTAATTTTAATTTATTCTTTATTTATTTTTTTTATTCAAATTTAGGAAACTTTATTTCATTACTTTTCAAAAAAGGAACCAATTGATTTTGAAATTTTCCAAATTTTATTCAAAAAAAGATCTGAATGGAATAAACAAGATGTATTTATTTTTATTTAATAATAATAATTAATTTTAAAAAAAATTTAATAATTTTGATTATTTTCAAATTTAAATTTATCAAATTTATTAATATTTATCAATATTAATATTAATTTTTATTTTTATTAACAAAAGAAAATTCAATTTTAATTTATTTTAAAATTATTAAATTTTTTTTTCTCAAAATTTATAAAAAATAAAATAAAAATCGGGAAGTTTTTCCATTTTATTTTATTTTGTTGAAATTGAAAAAAAAAATGATAAGAGCAGATAATCAACAAATTAAGAATTATCTGAAATCAATCTCAAATTTATTTTATTTCCCTTTTTTTTTCTGAGATTAAAAATTGAATTATTTCTTTTTCTGATTTTTTATTACAATTTCCTTTTATTATCTTCTTTTTTTTTTTTTCCCATAAAGAAGATATTTATTTTCTCTGATTTTGATTTATTATTTAAAATAAAAAACAGAATTTAAATTTCAAAAATTAGAAAATTTGTTTTTCCCAAAATTGAAAAAATTACCCTTAGAAGAAATTCACAATGAAAAAAAAAGAATTACTTAATCTCTTTAATCCTTTTCATTTTTTTTCTGGTTGATAATAAAGAATTAATTTTGTGGAAAACATAATTTCAAAATGAAAAATATTTTGAATAAAAACATTTTGATACTTTTCTCAATTTTACATATTTTCATTTCCTTTTTTTTTTTTACAAAATCAATATCATTATTTCTCCCTTATGTAAGAAGAAGAAGAAAAAAAAATTATATTGAATTATAATATTGAAATTTTGAGATAGATTTGAGAGAAAAAGGAAAAAAAAAGATTTTATTTTTTTGAAAATTTCTTTCTTCCTTCATTTAATATAATTATCTTTTCGATATCTTTGAAAAAAATTCCATTTAAATGAAGTAATAGAACATTAAAGTGATAAAAATTTCATCTTAAGAGATTCTTTGAGTTAAAAAATTCATAATCAAAATATTCTAATTTGTTATCTATTTTTCAAAAATTTTTATTTAAACATAAAAAAATTTGATGGAGAATTTTCAATTCCTTTAGTTGAATGAAATAATCAAAAAATTCATCAACCAAAAAAAAACAATCATTTCCATTCCTTTTCTATTATCTCTAAAATAATTTTCAAGTTTTCGAGTTACTTCTTCTTCTTTTTTTTGTTCATTTTTTTTTGTAATTAATATTTATTTCAAGAAAACATGAATTAAAATAACAGAAATATATCCTAAATCTAATTAATCTTGATTTAAGATTCAGAAAAAAAAGAATATGAATGAATGAATAAATAAATAAATTTTCAATCCTTATTTACAATGAACTTTTAATAAATTTAAGATTAATTTATTTGTATCTTTTTTTTGAAAATAAAGATTGATTTTTTTTATGTAAATATTTCTTTTCTTTTATTATTGAATGAATTTTTATAAAAATTTGTTTTAAAAGAAAGAAATTTGAATATTTTCAATTCAAAAAAAAATAAAATAATAAAAAGAATTAAGATGTAAAATTTGATTCAAACATTTTAATTATTCATATTCTCATTATTTTTGGGATTCATTTAAATCATACTTCAAAATTAAGGGGAAACAGAAAAAATTATGAAATGAAGAATATCCCTTTTTTTCATCAAGAATTTTATTCTATTTTTATCAACAAATAAATCAATAAATCAATAAATCAATAGATTTACGATGAATATTAATTAAGAAAAAAAATAAGAAATAAGAAATAAGAAATAACAATTTTTTTCAGATTATTTGATTAATGTTACTTATTATTTTGATTTTTGAGAACTTACTTTTCTTCATTTTTTTCTCTTTTTTTTTGATTATCATTTATTTTTTTTTTCATTTTGAATATTATCTTGATTTCTTTTTTTCATTATTGTTATTATTATTATTCTCCAAAAATTCATAAAAATTATCATCTTCAATGAAACTTTCAAATATGAAAATATATTTATTTTGTTAATTATTCACTTAAATATTTGATATTGAAGAATTTTTTATCAGAATTTTTATTTATATTTAAGATATTTCAACTTCTAATCTTCCACTTTTCTTCCATTAATTTGAAAAGAAAAATATTTTTTATTTTTATTAATCAATTAATTTCCCTCATCTCATACTTTGATAATTTACTTTAATTCATTTTTTTTAAAATTTCTGTTAATTATTCTTATAAAAAATGAGGTTCATTAATTTCATCAATTATAAAGAGTAAATTTTACTTTAATTCTGAATAATTAACTAATCAATTAAAAAAACTTTTTAAAAATTTTGAATAATTGAGAGAGATAAATTATGTATCAATTTTGAGAATAAATAAAAATTCAATAAATCATCTACAAAAGATTTTGGAATGTATGATAATTTTTTTTTGTAATTTTCAATAAGTATTGGGAAATTGAATTATTATTTTTTTTATGATTTCTTTCATTTATAAGACTATCTGTTAATTGTTTTACTTCCTTTTCTAACTCTTGATTTATTGATATATCTTCTTTATTCTTTTTTGGATTTGTAAAGAAAATAGATTATATTATCATTATTATTATAATTTTGAAGAGAGATTTTAACATGAACAAATAAAATAAAATTGAATAAAATTGAATACATAAAAATTATCCAAAATTTTGAAAAGAAGAGAATTATTCTCTTATTTTTGAAATTAACAATAAATAATTTCCCTAATAATTCTTTTATTTTTTTTTTCATTTTTTTCTCAAAGTTTTAATCCCATTTTTTAATCAAAATTCCCAAATAAAAATTTAAATTCAATTTTTTTTTTGATTGATTAATTTTTTTTCTCCAGTTGATTTTAATTTAAATAATTAAAGGAAAGATTTATCAATAATCTATTTCAAATAAACAATATAAATTTTTTTTTCATTTTTATTTTTTGAGGAAATTTTTTTATTTAATAAATCAATAAATCTGAATATTGAAAGAATAATTTTCTTTTACAAAGTGAAATAACTTCAAAAGTGATTCTTTTTCTTTTTTTTACAGAAATATTATTTATTTTTTCATGTTCATATTTTGAAAAGAAAATAAAATACAATAATAAATAATAAATCAAATAAACATTATTTTTTTGGAAATATAATTTAATTAAAAAATAATATCAAAATAACAAATTATTATTTTCTAAAATTAAAAATAAAATTAAAATGAAGAATAATATTTTTATTTCAAAACCCAAAAATTAATTTATTTTTTTTAAAATTAATTAAATAGAAAGTATTCAAAAAAATCAAAATCAAAATCAAAATCAAAATCAAAATCAAAATCAAAATCAAAAATCAAAATCAAAATCAAAATTAAAAATCAAAATCAAAATCAAAAATCAAAATCAAAATCAAAATCAAAATCAAAATCAAAAATCAAAATCAAAATCAAAATCAAAATCAAAATCAAAATAAAAAAAATCAAAATAAAAAAAAATCAAAATCAAAAATCAAAATTACAAATCAAAATCAAAATCAAAATCAGAATCAAAATCAAAATCAAAATCAAAAATAAAAAATCAAAATCAAAATCAAAAAATAAAATCAAAATTAAAAATTTTCAAAATTAAAAAATGGAAAAATTAAAAATCAAAAGAAAAAAATCAAAATTCAATTGAAAAAAATCAATAAAAAAGAAAATTAAATGAAAATCAAAAAATTTAAACCTTCAAAATTAAAATTTTTGAATTTAAAAATAAAAATAAAAAATCAAAATTAAAAATAAATTTAAAAATTAAAAAAAATCAAAATATAAAAATTATTTTTAAAATTAAAAATCAAATTAAAATGAAGAATAAAATTTCAAAATCAAAAATTAATTTATAAAATTAAAAATCAAAATCAAATCAAAAATCAAAATCAAAAAAATCAAAATCAAAATCAAAATCAAAATCAAAATCAAAATCAAAATCAAAATCAAAATCAAAATCAAAATCAAAAATAGGATGTAAAATTCAAAAAAAAAGATATTTTTTATTAAATAAAATCAATATATAAATATAAATCAAAATCCAAAAATAAAAAAGGGAGTAAATATACATAAATAAATTTCAATTTAAAATAAACTTCTAAATTAATTAAATTTTTAAAATTAAAAAATTTTTTTTTGGAAAATTTAAAAAACTCAAAAGAAAACACCAATTCATTATTTGATTGAAAATAAATCAATAACAAAAGAAATTATTAAATTAATGATTGAAAACAAAGGAATTAATTTAAACCTTCAAGATGTAAATTATTTTTTGAATTTAAATAATAAATAATAAATAAAATAAACAATTATTTTCTTTTGGAAATATAATTTAATTAAAAATAATATCAAAATAACAAATTATTATTTTCTAAAATTAAAAATAAAATTAAAATGAAGAATAATATTTTTATTTCAAAACCCAAAAAATTAATTCATTTTTTTTAAAATTAATTAAATAGAAAGTATTCAAAAAAATCAAAATCAAAAATCAAAATCAAAATCAAAATTAAAATCAAAATCAAAATCAAAATCAAAATCAAAATCAAAATCAAAAATTAAAAATCAAAATCAAAATCAAAATCAAAATTAAAATCAAAATCAAAATCAAAATCAAAATCAAAATCAAAATCAAAATCAAAATCAAAAATCAAAATCAAAATCAAAATCAAAATCAAAATCAAAATCAAAAATAAAATCAAATTAAAAAATCAAAAAAAATCAAAAAAATAAAAAAAAATCAAAATCAAAAAAAAAAATCAAAAATTAAAATCAAAAATCAAAATCAAAATCAAAATCAAAATCAAAATCAAAAATCAAAATCAAAATCAAAATCAAAATCAAAATCAAAATCAAAAAAAATCAAATGTAAAATTCAAAAAAATCAAAATCAAAAACAAAAAAAATATAAAAAAAATCAAAAAAAAAAAAAAAATCAAAAATAAATAAAAATTTAAAAATAAATAATAAATAAATCAAAAAATTTAAAAAAAATTTTTGAAAATTAAAAATCAAAAGAAAAAATTAATTAAAAAATCAAAATTTCAAAAACTCAAAAAGAAATTTTTAAAAAATTTAAAAAAATCAAAAATCTTTGAAAATAAAATTCAAAATCAAAATAAAAATCAAATCAAAATCAAAATCAAAAAAATCAAAAAAAAATAAAAATCAAAATCAAAAAAAAAAAAATCAAAAATCAAAATTAAAATCAAAAAAAAAAATAAAATCAAAATCAAAAATCAAAATCAAAATAAAAATCAAATTTCAAAATCAAAAAATAAAATTCAAAAAAAATCAAAATCAAAATAAAAAAAATCAAAATCAAAATCAAAAATCAAATTAAAAATCAAAATCAAAATCAAAATCAAAATCAAAATCAAAATCAAAAATCAAAAATAAAAAATCAAAATCAAAATCAAAATCAAAATCAAAATCAAAATCAAAATCAAAATCAAAATCAAAATCAAAATCAAAAATCAAAATCAAAATCAAAATCAAAATCAAAATCAAAATCAAAATCAAAATCAAAAATCAAAATCAAAATCAAAATCAAAATCAAAATCAAAATAAAAAAAATCAAAATCAAAATCAAAATTAAAATCAAAATCAAAAAAATCAAAATCAAAATCAAAATCAAAAATCAAAATCAAAATCAAAATTAAAATCAAAATCAAAATCAAAATCAAAATCAAAATCAAAATCAAAAATCAAAATCAAAATCAAAATCAAAATCAAAAATCAAAAATAGGATGTAAAATTCAAAAAGATATTTTTTATTAAATAAAATCAATATATAAATATAAATCAAAATCCAAAAATAAAAAAGGGAGTAAATATACATAAATAAATTTCAATTTAAAATAAACTTCTAAATTAATTAAATTTTTAAAATTAAATTAAATTTTTTTGGAAAATTTAAAAAACTCAAAAGAAAACACCAATTCATTATTTGTTTGAAAATAAATCAATAACAAAAGAAATTATTAAATTAATGATTGAAAACAAAGGAATTAATTTAAACCTTCAAGATGTAAATTATTTTCCTTTTTTTATTTAAATTTCAAATAATTTTGAAGCAAAAAGGAAATTTTGATTTTAATTTGATTTCATTATTAATTTCCTGAAAATATATAAATTAATGATCCATTTCATAATTAATGATTTAATATTTAATTCTTTTATTCATTAATTTATTTATTTGAAATTTAATAATTAAAATTGAATGAAGAATTATTGAAAAAAAATATTGGTTTTGAATTTAATTTTCAATTCCTTTTTATTTTTTTTTGGAAAATTATTTATTTAATTAGAAAGTAAAGAAAATCAATTTCCTTTCATTTTCTTTTTGACAATTTTTTACAATTTCCTTTCAATTTCCTTTCTTTTTGAAAATAGTTTGTAAAATCAAAAAATCAAAAAAGAAAAAAACATTTTCTAACCAAAATATTGACCTAAATCAATTTAACAAATTAACAAATTAACAATTAACAAGGGAGTAAAAAAAATCATAATTTAAATTCAAAAAAAAATAAATTAATTTAAAGGGAAAAATAACAAAAAAAAATCAAAATGAAAGAAAACTCCTTTACATTACTTATACCTCAATCCTTCCGTAACAATGGAGATTATTCAATTCTTGATAGACAAAGGATATTTACAAGAAGTAACAAAATTTATGATTTTTTTTCCTTTTTGTTTTAATTTTTTTTGAATAAATTTCAATTTCCAAAAAAATCAAAATTAAAAACAAAAACAATTAAAACAAGAAATGAAATTGGAATATAAATATAATTTGAGAATAAGAAAAAATAAATTTAATTCATGTTTTATTTTTTTAATTAAAATTCCAATTTATTTTTTTCTTCTCTAAATTTTTATTTTCTTTATTCAATTTTTAATAATTCTTAATTCAAAATAATTTTTAATTTTAATTTTAATTTTGATTTTGATTTTAATTTAGAATTTTTTTTTTAAAAAATTTCAATTTCTGAAAAGATAATTATTAATATTCCTTGATAATTTGAAATAAAATTATAAGAAATGATAATTATTTATTTACAAAATTTAAAATTAATTTTCTTTTTCTTTTTCATTTGATTTTGAAATTTTTCTAATCATTTCCATAATAAATTGCAAATTAAAATCAAATTTTAACACATAAAAATTTACAAATTTGAAGATCAATCCTGTTGAAATTGAAAAGGAATTAAAGCTCTTGGATGATGAATTTAACAAATCATATTATGTAATTCAAACAAAAACAAAAACAAAAACAAAAACATTTTTAATTTAATTTATTTTAATTTTTATTTTTAAAAAATAAATTTAGAAAAAGGAGGTTTGAATTATTTTTTTGATTAAAATTAACAACAATTAGTTCTTTAATTTATTAACTCATTTTTATTATTTAAATTATGAATAATTTATTTTAATTCATTTATTTTTTGAATTATTTTGTTTTTCCAATATTAAATTTAAAAACAAAAATAAAAAAGAATGGAGCAACTTTATTACATTATTTTGCACAAAAGGAACCAATTAATAAGGATCTTTTTAATCATTTTATTAATTCAGGAGCTGATTGGAATAAACAAGATGTAAAATAATATAAAATTTTTCAATTTAAATTATATTTTTATTATTCAAAAACAAAAACAAAAACAATTAAATTAAATTATTTTATTTAAATAATAAATAAATATCAAAAATAATCAATTTTTATTTTAAATTGAATAATATTAAATTATTTATAATAGAAAGTAAAAATAAATCAAAATCAAAATTTACTTTTTTTTCTTCTTTTTCTTTTTTTTGAAAAAAATGAATTATTTATTGAATGAAAATTTGTTTTTATTTTATTTTGAAAAAAAAAATAGTATGTAAAAATAAATTTTTTTGTGATTTTTCTTTTGAATAAAAACAAAAACAAATTTCCCAAATAAAATAATATTTATTTAGTTCATTTGGAAAAAAAATAATCTAAATTTAATTTAATTTAATTTAATTTAATTTGAAATTGGGGAAATATCAAATAAGATTTTGATTTTTGATTTTATTAAGAAAATCATAAGTGAGATTTCTACATGTTTTTTTTGTGTTTTTTTGAAGTAATTTTGATAAAAAGAAAATAAAAGGAAAATGGAATAATTCATTTTTAAATTAATTTTTATAATCATATTCTATTTAATCTTTCAATTAAGAATAATTTATCAAATAATCTGTATAATATTCTGATTATTCTTTTCATTATTTTGATTCTAACTCTAATTCTGATATCTTTGTTAATTTATATTTCCAAATATTCTTTGTATCCTTTCTTAGATTTATTTTCTTTGTTATAATTTATTTTCTTTGAATTTTTCTTTCTTCTTTGAATTTGTTTTTATTTTTGAATTTGTTTTTATTTTCAGAATTATCCTTATTATTTATCTTATTAATTTTATTATCATTATTGAATTTGATTTTGAATTTGATTTTCTTCATTATTTCTCATTTTCTATTCATCTTTCTTATATTATATTCTATTTCCCATTAACTATAAATTATGATATAATTTCAAATATCTTCTGAATATATTCTATTGTTGTTTATTTTTTTCATATATTTACCTTCTGTTAATTTCTTTTATTAGTTTTTTTTGTTTATTTATTTAATTGAATGAATTGATTTTTATTCATTTATTTCTTATTTCTTGATAAATTTAATATTTACAAATAAAGAAAATAATTTAATATTTCTTTTCTTTTCTTTAAATAACATATATATATATATATTTCATATTATTATTTTTTCATTTAATAAGTATATTTATTGATTCCATTTATGAAAATTATTAATTTTAGAAGAATAATATTTTTGATATTTTAGATATTTTTATTCTTTGATTTTTTTTTGTTTATAATTTAATTATTTCTAAATAAGTTATTTTTTTTCTATCCTTGATTCATTCTAATTTATTTTTATCTTTCTAAAAATAAATATTCTTTGAATTATTTTGAAATATTTTGTATTCCTTATTTCTATCTTATTTATAAATATTGAATATAATTTCTTGAATTAAGATTTTCTAATTTTATTTTAATTTTTCTATTATTTTTCTATCTTCTTATATTTATTTGAATTATGAAATTAGAAATGTTTATTTCATTCAAAAAGTCAAAATATATGAATATAAATTAATTTTTAAATAAACTTGATTTAATATTTTTATTAACCATTAAATTTATTCTTTGATATTATTTCTTTTTATTAATAATAATAATAATATTAGGAGTTTTTGTTACATAATATAATTATGTAAGAATTGTTATTTTATAAATAATTATTTTATAAATGATTTGAAATATTATTTAAATTGATTATAAACCTTAATTAATTAATTAAAAATTGTTTTTCTTTCTCAATTTTTGAATATTATTTTCAATATATTTATTTGAATTAAGAATAATTTCAAGATATTTAATATTTTCCTTTTTATTTTTATTTTTATTTGATTTTAATTCATAATTTTCAAGAATTGTTGTTAATATTATTTGAACTTTAAATATAATTTCTATATATGAAAATTTTTATATCAATATAATCATATAATCAATAATAAATTTTATCTCTTCAATAATAAAATGATTAATCATTCCAAATATTAAAAAGGGATAAATAATATATCTCTTTCTGATTTATTCCATATTTATTTACCTTATAATATTTTATTTAAGAAGTTTTAAATAATAATAATAATAATAATAATAATAATAATAATAATAATAATAATAATAATAATAATAATAATAATAATAATAATAATAATAATAATAATAATAATAATAATAATAATAATAATAATAATAATAATAATAATAATAATAATAATAATAATAATAATAATAATAATAATAATAATAATAATAATAATAATAATAATAATAATAATAATAATAATAATAATAATAATAATAATAATAATAATAATAATAATAATAATAATAATAATAATAATAATAATAATAATAATAATAATAATAATAATAATAATAATAATAATAATAATAATAATAATAATAATAATAATAATAATAATAATAATAATAATAATAATAATAATAATAATAATAATAATAATAATAATAATAATAATAATAATAATAATAATAATAATAATAATAATAATAATAATAATAATAATAATAATATCAATAATAATAATAATAATAATAATAAATAATAATAATAATAATAATAATAATAATAATAATAAAATAATAATAATAATAATAATAATAATAATAATAATAATAATAATAATAATAATAATAATAACAATAATGTAATAATAATAATAATAATAATAATAATAATAATAATAATAATAATAATAATAATAATAATAAATAATAATAATAATAATAATAATAATAATAATAATAATAATAATAATAATAATAATAATAATAATAATAATAATAATAATAATAATAATAATAATAATAATAATAATAATAATAATAATAATAATAATAATAATAATAATAATAATAATAATAATAATAATAATAATAATAATAATAATAATAATAATAATAATAATAATAATAATAATAATAATAATAATAATAATAATAATAATAATAATAATAATAATAATAATAATAATAATAATAATAATAATAATAATAATAATAATAATAATAATAATAATAATAATAATAATAATAATAATAATAATAATAATAATAATAATAATAATAATAATGATGAAATTTGATAATAATTTTTCTAATTAATTTTTCTAATTAATTATATCAAAATATTTGAATATTTATATTTATTATATAAGGTTATTTTTTATTTATATTAATTTATTTTGTAACTTTAAAATTTCTATTCTTATATTCATTATTTTTCTAAATCCAATTTATTTATACAAGATATATTCTCATAATAATTTAATTTATTCAAATATTCTTTTCAAAAATAATAAATATTCTTATTAATAAATTATTTATAGATAAACATAATTCTTCTTGAAAACATTTAATTTATTACTTTTGGATTCATATTCTTTATTTATTCTTTCATTATTCTGTTTATTTATTTAATAAATTGATAATAATATTTTTGAATTTTCTTTTTCAATATAATATAATAAAATATAATAATTTTTGATAAATTTTTATCTTATTATATTCATAAATTGAACTATTTCTTGAATTTTAAATTATTTTTTTTATTAATTTGTTATAAGGAATTATTTATTTAATTTATTTAATATCAAATTGTATGATTATTATTTTATTTTCTATTTTTTTTTATTTTATTTAAATATTGATTCTTTAACTTGTATTTTAATTTCATCAATAATTTATTTAAATTATTTTTATTTATTATTAAATATAATATCTTTTTCTTTTTCTTTTTTTTATTTTTTCTTTTCATTTCATTAATTTATTTATCTATTTTTATTATCTATTTTTATTCCTCAAAATATTTTTATCAATATTATTTACTTTTTTTTTGAATTAAATTATGTTAAATTAATTCCTATCTTAATTTTTTTATCTATCTATTTATATTTATAAATTTTCTTTTCTTAAATTTATTATATTTTATATTTCTAATTATTGAAATATTGAGAATTGATTTCTGATTTAATTTTTTTTTGATTTCTTAATTCTTCTCATTATTATATCTTGAAATTATTATTTTATTGATTGATAATATTTCTTTTTTCTTTTTTTTCTTTTTGATTAATATTTATTTTTGTTTTTGAGATAATTTTTATTTTAATTTAATTTTAATTTTTTATTTCCAAAAAAAAATGATTTATATTTCTTATTACATTATTTTGAATATTAAATATGATTTGAGTATTAAATCATATATGTTTTTTTTTCAATTTTATTTGTTTATTTGATTAAAATATCCTCATCTTATTATATATTTTTATTTCCTTTCCTAATTTTTTTTCAATTATTTAATTTATTTTATTCATAATTTGATATTGATTTATATATTTCATATATTCTCTAATAACATTTAATTCTTCTATTTTTAATTTATATTAATATTTTTATTATAATTGTTAATTTATTGAGTATATTTATATATATATATATATTATTTGATAAATATTTTTATTCCTCTTTGATTTATTTCTTAAATTAATAATAATTTTCAAAATATATTCTTTTTCTCAAATATATTTCTTGTATTATGGAAATTGTTATTCTTTATTTTAGAAATATATTTTTAAATTTATTTCTAAATTTTTTTTTTGAGTTTTATTTATTCTATTTAATTAATTAATATTAATAAATAAATTATATTTTAAATTTAGAATTGATTTATTTTTGTGAATTTAATTCATTTTATTATTTCAATTTTCTTTCTTTTTTAATATTTTTAAATAAATTTTGAATATTTTTTTTATTTGATATTTTATTCTTTTCATTTTTAAAATTTCAAAAAAAAAAGAGTTAATATATTATTTTTATTTTTATTTTGAATAATTCCTAATAGATGAAAATTGATAATATTATTAATAATATCAAATATATTAAGAAATGATTTTCTGATAATTAATTTATATAAATTTAAAATTTGTAATATTTTGTTTTAATTAATTTTTAATTTAATATTTTTGAATTTCTATATTTAATTTGATTTTTTTTTTCTTTAAATTTATATCTATTTCCTAATTTTATAAAAATAAGAAAAAAATTTTGATATTTCTTGTTATAAATTATTTATTTATTATTTTTATTATAAATTTTTAAATAAGAATAATTAACACTTTTATTTATAAATTATTCAAAATCTTTTTATTTTTATTTGAATAATTTTAATTTAATTTTAATTTAATTTAATTTAAAGAATTACTTTTTTTTTGTATTATTTCTTTAATCTTATTTAAAATATTATTTATCATATTTTTTTTATTGATTAGATTGAATATTTTCAATTTCTTTCTTTCTTTCTTATTAATTAATTAAATTTAATTTTTTTGATAAATTATTTTTATTATTTTGATTTTTTTTTTCAAATTGAATTTATCTTGTTTTGTAATTATCTCTTATCTTAAATATTTTAACTAAATAAATATAAATATAAATATAAATATAAATATAAATATAAATATAAATATAAATATAAATATAAATATAAATATAAATATAAATATAAATATAAATATAAATATAAATATAAATATAAATATAAATATAAATATAAATATAAATATAAATATAAATATAAATATAAATATATAAATATAAAAATATATAAATATTTCATCTTATAATTATAAAAATATAAAATATCTCTATATATATTCATAACCTTATAAATATAAATATATATTATTATAAAATATCTTCAATTAATTTAATAATTTAATAAATTTAAATATATTTATTAAATTAAATTAAATTAAATTAAATTAAATTAAATTAAATTAAATTAAATTAAATTAAATTAAATTAAATTAAATTAAATATATTTGGAAATTAATGGAAAATCTTAATAAATATACAAAATTTCCCCAATTTAATTATTTTATTTTTTTTTCAAAAACAAAAAACAAAAAACAATTTAAATCTAATCTTTTCTTTTTAAATTAAAAATAAATAATAAATTAGAGAGTAATTTTATTTATTATTTTAATTTGATTTTCAAAAAAAACACAAAAAAATATTATTTCAAAAAAAATTATAAATTTTTTTAATTTTAAATAACAAAAAAAAATATAAGAGAAAATTATTTAAAATATAAATTAAAGAGAAATTTATTTTTTAATTTAATTTAATTTAATTTAATTTAATTTATTATTTCAAAACAAAAAAAAGTGGTCTCCAGTTCATTATTTATGTAGGAATGAATCAATTACATTTGATATGATTAAATTATTAGTTGATAATGGAGCTAATTTTAAATTAAGTGGAGTAAGTTTTTAATTAATCAATTAATTTATTTTCTTTTTCAAAATAATATTAATTTTATAAGAAGATATTTCATTTCCATTTTTAAATAAACATAAACATAAACATAAACAATATTTTTATTTCAATTATTTTATTAATTAAAACAAAACAATTTTGAATTTTTTTTAAAATTAATAAGAATATAATCAAAAAAAAAGAAATAAATTTTAATTATAATTTTAATTATAATTTTTATTCCAAAAAAAAAATCAAAATAATATTTATGTTTATTATTTGATTATTATATTTCAATTTATTTTAATCAAAAATAAATAAATTCAATTTCAAATTCAATTTAATATTCAATTATTTTCCAAAAAAAAGAATGTTTTCTTTTTAATTCATTTTTTTTTTAAAAATTTTCAACTTTAAAAATTTGAAAAGAAAAAAAAAAGAAAAAGAAAAATTTAAAATTAATATTTAATTAATTAATTATAATTCCTCTCTCTTTTTTTTATTTTGTTTTTATTTTATTCAGATTTACAAATTTAATTCAATTTTGTTTTATTCTCAATTCAAATTCTTCTTTCTTTTTTATTTTATTTTATTTTATTTTATTTTATTTAAAATTTTGGATATTAAATCAAGAAAAGAAATTTATTAATTTATTAATTTTATAATTTTAGAAAAAAAAAACAAAAAGGAATTGAAATAATATTTTCCAATTTAATCAAAAAAAAATTATTAATTTAATTTAATTTAATTTAATTTAATTTATTTTTTTTATTGAAAACTTCAAAATTAAACAAAAAAAAATTAATTCAAAAAAAAATTTATTTTTATTTTTGTTTTTGTTTTTGTTTTTTTCAAATTTTATACATTTTTTTTTGGTTTCTCTCTTGTAATACAATAAAATTCATTTTTTATAAAACTTCAATTTTTCATTTGGTTTTTTTTTCCCTTTTTGAAAATAATTATTATAAATTGAAATTTGAATTGTTTTAGTGAATTAATTATATTTGACAAAAATATTGTTTTATAATGAAAAAATAAATATTTTTTTTCTTTACAAGAGTTTATTGATAAATTATTACACAAAAAAAAGGAAAAATCTTCAAGAATCAAATCAAATTCTATTTTCAGTTATTATTTCTTTAGTTATTTTATAATTCATTTTTATTGAGATTAAAAATATTTTGTATAGAAAAAACACTTCTCATACTCTAAATATGTATAATTATAATAAATGATGTTAAAAAAAATTGTTTTTAAATTTAAGAGAGTTATAATAATATTTATTTAAACAGTATAAAGACTCAAGAATAAAGAGATGATATAATTTTCTTTAAACATAAAAAAATTTAACCATTTTTATTTATAAACCTCTTTTTAATATTCTCAATATAATGATTTATATCCAGTTTAAATTTAAATTTGAATTAAATATCTAATAATGATTGAATTGAGTTTCTATCCTTATCATTAACAATTAAAGAAATTGATATTTTGTCTTTCCATTTAGATGTAAAATTATTGATTTATTCTTTATATTCTTATTTATTCCTTTAAAATATTCTTTCCTCAAAATATGAATTGAATCAAAAAAAAATTTTGTTTTTTCCAGTTTTTATATATTCAAAAATTATTATTAATTCTCTTATATTGAAACCTTTTCTTGATAAATCACAAATGATTTGTAATTGAATATTCATCAAATCAATTTCTAAATAAATTATTATTAAATTATTGAAAAAAAAATACAACTTTTCAAATAATTCCTTATCTTTTCTATTGTAATTTAAATTATATTCAAGAGTTACTAAAATTTCTTTTTCAATATCTACAGTTATTTTCTCAAATTGATTTTCAGTTAAAAAATGAATATTAATTAAACTAAAAAATTTACCTATAAGAATTGAAAAAAAAATAATAAACTTCTTAAAATGAAATAATTTTTAATCAAATAAATATCCAAATTATGAATATTATAAAGGGAAATATTTGGAATAAATTCATTAATTTTATTCAGAAAAGAAGATATCATTTCTTTAATTTTTTTTTGTAAATTATTAATTATCTAAATAACAAGAAAAAAAACAAAAGATGAAAATTGATTTTTTTTTGATTATTATAAAATATTATTTAATTTAATAAAATGATCTCTTTCTTAAAAAATCAATAAATCTCTTATTATCCTGATCTAAAAAAAAATCTAAAAAAAATAATTAAATAAAAATTAAATGATCTATATTAAGTTTTACATTAGTTAATAAATTAGAATTTTTTATATAAATTTTTCAATTTAGATATTGAAATTTTTTTCTAAAAGAAAACAAATTTAATAATTGAGGATTATCAAGAAAAACTAATCTCTTTCATCCAATAAAATATTTTATCCAAATTATAATAATTTGATTAATATTTTTCATTATATATTTTGAACTAAGATCTCAAAATATTTTTGAAATAAAAATTATTATAATTTCTATTTCTTCTTAATAATTCAATTTTTTTTTGGAAAGATGAAAATTTTATTGATTTCTTTTTTTTTGATTTCATTTTTGTTTTTGTTTGAAAATAAATTTAATATAGAAAATTTGAGTTTCCACATATATATTTTATTCAAAGGAATGAAAAAAATTTTCTTTCTTTTTTTTTTCAATAAATTGAGACTCATTTAACATAATAATAACAATATATATATACTTTCTTCCAAATAAAAATATTTATAAAATAAACAAAAAAATTTTTATTTCTATTCAAATCAAAATTTAATTCACTTCATTTTTATTTAACAAAAGATTAACATTAAATTCAGAAATTAAAATTTTATTCTTTTCTTTTTTTTTCCAAACAAAAATTAAATTTAAATTAAATTAAATTCAATTCAAAAATAAAATTTATTTGTTATTGTTTTTGATAATGAAAAATGAAAATGGAAATTAAATGAAAATTAGTTTTATTTAATTTTTCTTTTTTTTCAAAAATCACACACATAAAAAAAATTTAAAAAAAAAACAAAAATTTATATTTTTATTATCTATATTTTACATTTAATTTTGGATTATTTTTATTTTCAAAAACAACAACAAAAACAAAACAAAATTTTTATTCTTTTTTTTTTTCCAAGATTAATAAAATGAATAAATTATTTAATAAATTTACTTAGAAAAAATAAAAATATAATTATTATTATTATTATTATTTTAATATTAAATCAAATTTAAATAAAGAAAAATAAAAATAATTTGATTTATTTATTTTTGAAATGAAAATTTAAATTATTTTCCTTTTTCTTTTTCTTTCCAATTTTATTAAATAAATCAAATTTAAATTTAATTTTCTTTATTCAAAATAATAATAATAATAATAATTTATTTATTTAAATAAAAAATAATAGAGAGTAATTATTTCCAAAAAAATTAAATAATAATCAAAATTATATTTTTTTTAAATTTAAATTGTTTTTTATTTTAATAAAATTTTATTTTTAAAAATAAATCTAATAATAATAATAATAATAATAGTGGGTAAATTTTATTTAATAATTTAATTTTCCATTTTATTTTTAATTTGGAAAACAAAATTTATGAAAATTAAAAACAAAAATTTTTGAATTTTTCTAAAACTTTTTGAATAATAAATAAAATTAAATAAAATAGGCTGTAAAATATTAATAATAAAAATTAAATAATAAATTTATTAGATATTATTTTATAAAATTTAAATATGTAAAAAGAAAGATTTGAATTATATTTTTTTTTAAATATTTTCTTTTCTCTTTATATTTAAATTTTTATTTTTTCTTTTCAAAAACACAAGTTTTACAAAATAATTCATTAAAATTTAAAATTAAAATTAAATTAAATTAAATTGGAAAAGAAAAGAAAACAATTTTATTTTTTGAATTTGAAATTATTATCTTGTCTTTTCTTTTGTAAAATTTTTTTAAAAAAAGAAGATAATTTATTATTATTATTTCATTTTTTTGATTATTTTCATTTTTATCATAATTTTTATTTTTATTTTTATTTTAAAAATTAAAATGAATTAAAATGAATTAAGGAATAAATATTATTTTCTTTATTTGTAAATAATATTAATAATATTAATAAATTTAAAAAGAAAAAAAAGAACAAAAGAATAAGATGAATGAATATGTATTTATTTGAAATTTTTATTCAAAATAATAATAATAATAAAAGAAAAAAATAAATTTTATTCAATTTTTCTTTATTAAATTTTGTTTTAATTTAAATTCCAATAAGAAAAAGAAAAAGAAAAATATCAAATTTATTTTCTTTTTTTTCAAATTTAAATTTCAAAATAAAAAATGAATTTTTCTTTCTTTTCATTTATTTATAATATAAAATAAATCTCTTACAAGAAAAAAATGGATTTTTTATTCAAATTTTTTTTTAATTCTTTTTTTTAATTCTAATTAATATCTTTAAATTCCAAAAAAACAAAAAAAAAAACAAAAAAATAATTATTAATAATTAAACAAATTTTGATTTTAAAAAAAATAGTGAGTAAATAAATAAATAAATAGAAATTATTCAAAACTCTTTTATTTCTTTTTTATTTCTTTATTTTTTATTTCAATAATAATTTATTATTAATTTAAATTTAAATTTATTCATAATCCAAAAAAAAAAAGAAAAAAGAAATAAATATTTATTAAATTAATTATTTTTTTTTTGAAATTATATTTAATTAATATTTATATTTATAATTATATTTATATTTATATTAATATTATTTTATGTTAGATAAATGAAAATAAATTGAATTAACTTTATAATTTTAATTTAAAAACAAATAAACAAAAATATCAAAAAAATTTATTAATATTAAATAATTTCTTTCTTTACTTTTTTTTTATTAATTAAAATAGCATGTAAATAATAATAAAATTAAATTAAAATTTTTTGTTATTTTTATTTTCTTTTCTCCAATTTTTTTTTGAGAATAAAATTATTATTATTATTTAATCAAATATATATAAATATCATTAAATCATTTCATTCTGAAAGAAAAACAAAATGAATATTATTCCATTTTATTTTAATTAAAATAAAATTATTTATTTTTTTTTACTTTATCAAATCAATAAATTATTATAAATTATTTTTTTTTTTGAAGTTTTATAATTTAATAACATTTCTCTAAATATATAAATATAAATATATAAAATATTTTGAATAATTTTATTTTTATAAATAATTAAAATAAAAATGAAATTTTCAAATCAAATCAAATAAAATTAAAATTAAAATTAAAATTAAAAAGGAAATTTTTTTTTCAAATTAAATTAGGATAAATAAATTGTTTTATTTTTATTTTTATTTATTTATTATTTCCCAAAAAAAAATATAATTAAATTTTTAAAAATAAATAAATAAAAGAAGAATTGAATTAAAAATTAAATCTAAATAAGTTTTCTTTCATTTCTTTCATTTCTTTTATTTTAGAAAAGAAGGAAAATAATAAATTTTTAAATATAAATAAATTAAATTATTTTATAAAACAAAAAATTTTAAAAACAAAATTGAAATTAGATTTTTATTAAATTTAAATAAATTTGTGGAAAAAAAAAGAATAAGAATATTAAATTATTCTTTTTTTTTCTTTTTTTCTTTTGTATTTTTAATTTACAATAATCAAATTAATTTTTTTTTAAAAGAAAATATTTCATCAATTTATTAATTACAAATAAAGATATTTTCAAATAATTTATTTTAATAAATAATCATAATAATAAAAATAAATAAAAAAAAAAAAAGAAATTAATAAATAATATAATTTCATTTCTTTTTCCCAAATTTAATCTAATTTAATTTAATTTAATCTTTTTCTTTTTCTTTTTCTTTTTCTTTCAAAAAAAAAATAAGAAAAAAAAAATATTTTATTTTCAAATTTGAAAAGAGATTTATTTTTTAAAAAAAAAATAAGAAATTAAGAGAAAAAATATATTAATATTATTAGGGATTGGGATGTATTTGGTTTGCATCCGCTGAAAAGTATATGAATCCGCTTTTTCAATATCGAATGAGCGGAAAAATCTTTTTCAGCTTATTTCGACTTCTTCGTCGAAAAAAATAAAAAGAAATTGAAATGAAATTTTGTTCTTCATTTTTTTTTCTCAAAGAAGAGAATGAAAGAAAAATTGATCAAAGAAAAATTGATCAAAAAAAAATTGGAAGCCAAAAAATTTCAAAAAGAAAAAAAATTTTGATTTTGCTTCTCAGAGTGGATTTCCATTTCTGATATGATAATTGGTTAGAGCTGCACATATCCCAAAAGTTGTAGAGTATAAATTTACTCTTTCTCCTCTCCAAACTTGATTCATCGAACCCCAAAAATTTTTCATCCTTGCATAATAATGTTCTATAACAATGCGAGTTCTTGCAATTGTTGCATTGTAAAATTCTGATTCGAGATCTAAATTCCCTCCTCGAGGTTTTTTGAAAGGAATTTCTGCTTGAGTAGAATGTTGAATCCCAATATACCCTTTATCTGCCATAATAGAATAGGATTGGAACATAGCACTTTCTCCAGAAATTTCAAAGATTCTTAGATCATGAATAGAACCTTCCACTCCAGTGAAGAAAGACATACACAACCCAGAACATGAATTAATCGTTTGAGATTTTATCACATGGCATTTTTGTGTTTTTCCACTAAAATACTTCTTTTGTTCGAATCGATCTTTTGGTCTTTGACACCTTTGACAAGTCACATCCACAATTCCCAATACATTTGGAAATTCAGCAAATGATGATCCTTGAGCTTCTTGTTCTGCTTTTCCAATCCATCTTATCTGATCTTGAACAAGTATGGGTTCAATTCTTTGAAGTATTTAAAAAAATTAAACAAGATCTCTTGCCCAAGTTTGAGATATTCCAAAATCACTCCCAAGACGATTCCATGAAGGATAATGTTTTAACCAAACTAAAGTCATCAGAAGAGTTGTTTCATCAGATAAAATTGTTCTTCTTGCTCCTCTACCCTGTACCTGAAATGCTTCTGCAACAAGATAAAATAGTTGTTGCAATTCTGTAAGATCGAAATTCGTTAAAATCTTCATCCGATTATCGTCTGAATATTCATCCAAATTCTCATAGCTTATATAACCTTCAAATTGATCATCATCTGAATCAGATTGTTCTTGAATCAAATCGGGCTGGTTATTTTGCTCATTTTGTGAATAAAATTCATCAATTTCTTGCATCAAAAAAAATTCAAAAAAAAATTCTTGCGAAAAAAAAATGATCTGAAGTTGGTTGATTGATCTTTATATATTCATCAAAAAAAAAAAAAACAAAAAAAACAAAAAATTTTGGACGAATTTGTCACAATGAGCGCCTTTGTATTCAAATAAGCTTATTTGAATAGGAAAAAGCTTTTTTCTATATGAATCAGCGGAAAAGTCACCAATGCATCCCAATCCCTATTAATAATATTAATAAATTTAAGAAATGTGAAAAAAAAAATATTTATTTTAAATATTATCATAAATTCTCCTATATTTATATTTTAAGTAAAACAAAAATTTTCAAAAAAAAAATAAAAAATCAAATTATTTCTTTTTCTTTATAAATATTATTATTATTATTTATAAGAAGAAAATCTTATTTAATTTTTTTTTTGATTATCAATTTTTGTTTTTAAAAGAAAAATAAAAATAATAAAAATAATAAATGAAATGTAAATAATTTATTTATTTATATTTACAGAGATAAAAATAAAAATTGAGAAATAAATAATTTCTTATTTATTTTTTTATTTAAATTTAAATAAAAAAAAAATTTAATTAAAATACCTAATAATAATAAAAATAATATAAATTACAAAACAAAAACAAAAAACAAATTTTCTTTTGTTTTTCAATTTTTTATTATTAATTTTAATTAAATTTTCAAATCTAAAATAAAAAAAGAAAAAAAGAAAATATAATTTTGTTTTTGATAAATTATTTTTCCAAAATTATTATTTAATAATAAATAATAATAAATAATAAAATCCTTTTATTTTTATTTTATATTTTAATTTATTAATCATTTCAATATTTAAAATTTTTCCTTTTTTTTATTTTTAAAAACAAAAACAAAAATCAAAATCAAAACTAATTTTTTTTTGATTAACAAAATTTTTTAGCCAGTAAAATAATAAAATTAAAAAATAAAAACAAAATTTATTTATTTTAAATATTTTTCTCTTTCTCTAATAATAATAAAATTTTAAATAATTTTATTTAAAAAATTAAAAAAAAAGGATGTAAAATAAATTTCAAATCAAAAATCAAAACAAAAAAATTATAAATATAATTATAATTATAATTATATTTTTATATTTAAAAAATTGAAAAAATTATTTATTATTATTAAAAAAATAGTGGGTAAAAAATAGATTAATAATAATAATAATTTAATAAGAAAAATTTAATTTTTATTTTGAAATTAAAATAGGATGTAAAATATTAAAATTTTTTTATTTAAAAAAATAATTTGATTATTATTATTATTATTTAAAATAATTTACATTTTGAAATGATAAAAATATTTTTTAATTATTTGTTAATAATATTTAAATAGTTTGTAAAAATATTAAAACAAAATTAATTTTAAAAAGAGAAATAGATAATGAAAGAAATAAAAAATTTTACTTTTTTGTTTTTAAATTTGAAAAATAAAATTTAAATTGAAAAGAAAAATTGAAAAATTTTATTTATAATTAAATAATTAAATACATATTATTATTATTATTTGATATTAATTTTATTTGATATTTTTTTAATTATAATTTTCCATTTTTAATCAAAAAGATTATTTTTATTACTTATATATTATAAAAAGTAAATAATTTAAATTAAAAATTAAAATTGAAAAAAAGATTAAATTAAATTAAATTAAATTATTGATAAATATTTTTATAAATAAAAAAATGAAATAATTTAAATGAGAAATAATCAATCAAAAATATTTTATTTATTCATTTATTATTCATATAAAAAAATCAAGAAAAAAGGAAAAGAAAACAAAAATTTCTTAAATATCAAAAAATAAATGAATAAAAATAAAAATGATTTAATTTAGATAAATAATCATTTAATTTTTTGTTTTGTTTTTAATTAAAAAAAAGTAAGAAGAAAACAAAATTGATTATTAGAATAAATATAAATATAAATATAAATATAAATATAAATATAAAATATAAAATATAAATATAAATATAAATATAAATATAAATATAAATATAAATATAAATATAAATATAAATATAAATATAAATATAAATATAAATATAAATATAAATATAAATATAAATATAAATATAAATATAAATATAAATATAAATATAAATATAAATATAAATATAAATATAAATATAAATATAAATATAAATATAAATATAAATATAAATATAAATATAAATATAAATAAAAAATAAATATAAATAAAATATAAAATATTAATATAATAAATATAAATTATAAATAAAAAATAAAAATTTATAAATATTTAAATATTGATTTAATTTATAAATATAATTATTAAATATTAAATGATAAATATATTGATTAAATATAATTGATTAAATATGATTAATTGATTGAAAATTGATTGATTGATTGATTATTTGATTTTTGATTTTCTTTTTGTTTTTTTTTTTTTTTAATTTTTATTTAAATTTAAAAAAGAAAAAGAAAAAGAAAAAGAAAATATTTAATTAAATTTAATTCCTTTCCTCTTTTTTAATTGAATTTTATTTATTTTGAAAAAAAAAATATAAAAAATATAAAAAAATAATTTTTGTTTTTTGTTTCCAAAAGGAAAATAATTAATTTTAAATTATAATTATTTTATTTTATTTTTTTAAAATTATTCTATTCTTATTTTACTCTCTTTTCAATAATATTTTATTATTTTTATTCAATATCAAAACTTAAGAAAAAAAGAAATAAATTTCTTTTTTTCAATTTAAATTTTTTTATTAAATTTAATCTTTATTTCCCATTTCAAAAAAAAATTTTATTAAAATAGTATGTAAATAAAAATATAAAAATTGATTTCTTTTCTCTTTTATTTTCCATTTTTTTTTTAAAAGAAAAATTAATTTTTCAAAATTATTTAAAATAAATATAATTTAATTTTGAATATTAATATAAAATTTATTGTTTTTATTTTTAATTTTTTTATTAGAAAATTTTTGAATAAAAATAAAAAAAAATATTTAAATTTAATTAATTAAATGAATAAATTTTTTCTTTTTAAATAATTTTATTATTTTTATCAAATTTAAAATTAAGAAATATTTTATCATTTCATTTTATTTTTATTACTTTTTAATTAATAAATTAATTTAATTTTTTGTTTTTATTTTTTAAAAAAAATGAATAAAAAAGATTTTTTGGGAATAAAAATAATAAAAATAATAAATAATAAATAATATTTTGGTTTTTTTTAAAACAAAAATAAGATATTCTTTTACTTTTTATCTTTATTTTATTTTATCTTTATTTTCTTTTTGAAATTAAATATAATAATTTTATTCTTATTTATTTTATATTAATTCCAAAAAAAAAATAATTAGAAAAAAAAAGAAAAGAATTTATTTAAATTAAAAATGGAATGAAGAAAAAAATTTAATTATTTTTATTCCTCTTTTTTTGTTTTTGTTTTATTAAATTTATCAAAAAAATAATTAATATTTAATAAATCATTATCTTTGAGAAATAAATTAAGATAAAGAAAGAAAATCTAATTATTAATTTATTTTCCATTTTTATTTTCATTTTATTATTTTAGAAAATAAAATAATTCAAAAAAACAACACAATTTAAAAATAATAATAATAATAAATTTGTTTTAATTTTAATTAGGAAAAAAATTAGAAAAAGAATAAAAATAAAAATAAAAATAAAAATATTATTAAATTATCAAAATTAAATTAGATTTTAATAAATTATTTAAATAGATATTTTTTTTTATAAGAATAATTTCATTCTTTAAATAAAAATAAAAATAATAACAATTTAAATTAATTCTATTTTATAAAAGAAAAAAAAATTTATATTTATTTATGTATTTATTAAATGTTTTTTTTTTTTTCTCTTTAAATGAAAAATAAAATAAAACAAAATTATATATTTTCATTTTCATTTTCATTTCTTTAAAGAATATAAAAAGAAATCAAAAACAAAAAATTTTATATTTGATATTAAAATTCTCATATATATTTATTTTTCTTTTTATTTCTTAATTTATTTTCAAAAAATAAATAATGTGAAATATTTTCTTTTATCTTTATTTTTTAATCTATTTCTTTTCTTTTTTTCTAATAATTTTATTATGTTATCAATATCTTAAATTCTTATTTTTATTTTTATAAATTATATATATATAAATAAATGATTTTAAATTGAAAATAATTATATTATATTTATCAAAACAGAAATATTTTAGATTTATTAATTCATAAATTTGTTTGATTTTATCAATTTTTTATTTTGAATTTTTTTATTTTTTATTTTGATAAATTTAAAATATATTTGAATATATAAATATAAAGGGAAATTCCTTTTATTTTGAAATTTTTGATTTTATAAATTTGATATTTATAATAACACAAAAAAAAAGTATAAACAAAAAAATAATTAAATAAATAAATATTCCAAATTAATTATATTCAAAATCATCTTTTTTTATTTATTTCAATAAAAAAGAGAGAGTTAAAAATATTATTATTCTATTTCTATTTAATTTAATTTAATTTAATTTAATTTAATTTAATTTAATTTCTTTATTTTTGAGAAATGATTAATTATTAAATTATTTCTTGTTTTTTTTTGTTCTTATTTAAGGTAAATTTAAAACAAAATTTACATAAATTCCTTAATATTTTATTGATAAGGATAAATCCCAAATTTAATATTTTCCTTCTTCATAATTTTTTTGTAATTACTTTTATATTCATTTTTATATTTTCAATTCTTAAGTTAATTAAATAATATTTTCTTTTTTTTTGTGTTTTTTTTGTATAAATTAATAATATTTAAATTAAGAAATTGTAAAATTTACTCTTAAAAAATATTGGGAAAATTGAATTTATAAAATTAAAAAAAATTTGATAATAATAATATTTTTAATATCCTTGATAATTATGAGAAATTCTTTTTCTTTTTAGAAATAATTTCAATTTTTTTTTTAAATTGATTAATTAATAAATCTTATAAATTTTCTTTTGTAAATTGATTAAGATAATAAAATAAGATTTAAATTCCTTTTTCTTTTTTTTTCTTTTAGTTAATAAATAAATAAATATTTTTATAGATTTAATTTTTATTTATTAGGAAAATATTTGATTTATTTTTTCTCTTCTCTTTTTTTTTTCAATTTAAATTTGTTATAAATTTAATATGTTATTATTTTAATTAAGGAAGAGAATATCTTCAAAATTTATTAATTAATCAAATTAAAAATTAAATTAAATTGATTGAATATATTTCTTCTGAAAATTCATTTTATTATTTTTAAAAATTTGAAAATTTCTTATTAAAACAAAAACAAAATTTTATTATTATTATTTTTTATTTCTTTAATAATTTTATTTGAAAATATTTTTATGTTAAATTTCTTTTCTTTTGAATTTAATATACTTAATTAATTTTATTTTTAAAAAAAAAGAAAGAGAAATTTTTTAATATTAAATTTAACTTTCTAAATTCCCTAAGTTGAAATTAATTAATTAATTAATTAAAATTTGATATTGAATTATAATATAGATACATAATTTTCACTTATTATTATTATTGTTCTTTTTTTCATAATTTAATCAAAAAAATATTTTATATCATTAATATTATATAATTTTGAAATATCAAATATTTAATTTATAATAATTTTATTAATGATATTAATTATCAAATTTTTTATTTTTCCAAAAATAAAAATAAAAATAAAAAATTTGTGTTTTTTCTCTCAGATTAATATCCTTGTTTATAATATAAAAAAAAAGTTGTTTTTTGTTTTGTATATAATTACATTTATTACATAATTTAAATGTGAAAAAAAAATGTTCAAAATTTAATTTCAAGAGTTTTTGTTTTGTTTTGTTTTTTTGATTTAATAAATTTAAGATTTAATTAGTAAATTTTTGGAATTAATTAATTAATTAATGAATGAATATTGGAATAAAGAATTTTATGAAAAAAAAATGAATTTGGAAATATTGTATAATTTTATTTGGAAAATAATTATATAAATAAGATAATATTAATATTATCAAGAAAATATTTATTTTTATATTTATTTTTTTATTAATTTATATAATTATTCAAATTCTTCTATTTGAAAAAAAAAAAGAATATTAAATATTTTTTTCTCTTACTTAAAAAATAATTTCAAGATTTTACATAAACAAAAATAATAATAATAATTATAATTAAATATTTAATTTCAGAATATTCAATAATTTGATTATCAATTTCTAAATTTTGATTATTTTCTTCTTAAATAAATTCTAAATTTTCCAAGATTTAAAAAATTTTTTATTTCAATTAATTTTTATTTTGGATTATTATTATAATAATAATAATAATAATAATTTATCAAAAAAAAATTGATATAAAAAAATATTAATTTATTCAAGAAACAAAATAATATTTTTATAAAGAAAAAACAAATTATTTAAATTTTCTTTCTTTTTAATTTTAATTTTAATTTTAATTTTAATTAAAAAAAAACTTTAGTATGTAACAAAAAATTGATTTTTAATAATAAATAAATAAAAATTTTTTTAATTAATTAATTAATTGTTTTTATTTAAAATATATTTTTGATTTTTATTCAATTTAATAAAATAATATAAGGATGTAAAAAACAAAAAAATAAATAGAAATAATTTTAATTTTTTTTTGATTTAAAAAACAAAAACAAAACAAAAAAAAGTATACACCTTTACATGATTTATGTCAAAACACTTCAATTACAAAAGAGATGATTGAATTATTATTTGATAAAGGAGCTGATTTTCATATTCAAATTGTAAATAAAATTTTGAAAAAAAAAACATACAAAAAAAAAGAAGAAAAAGAAAAAATAAGATATTTTTAAATTTAAATTTAAAATAAATTATTGAAGAAAACAAAATAAAAAAAAAGAATTGATTGATTATTAATAGATTTATTTACATTTAATAAATTATTTAAAAAAGAAAATAAATTTCTCAATAATTTTCCTTTTATTTCCTTTTATACAAATTTTCTCAATTTTTTTTTTCTTAATCATATTAACATCAACTATTTATATTCAAAATTTAAGAAAAATCAAAAAATAAAATCAAAAAATCAAAAACAAAAAAAGAAAATCAAGAAAAGAAAAATAAAAAATTTTTTAAAGAAAATCAAATTTAAAAAGAGTTTTTGTTTATTTTATTTTATTGAATTTTATTTCTTTTTATTTTATAAGAGATTGAAGGAAAAAAATGTTATAAATTGGAGAAATTTAAAATTTGGAAATTTGTTAATTTTTCTTTTCTTTCAATTATTCTACTTTTTTTTTTAACAATTATCCTTTCTAATTATATCTTTTTGATTTTATTTTTAACCTCAATATCTTAATCAATAAAAGGTTTTTATTTTTATTTTTTATTTTTTATTTTTTATTTTTTTATAAAAATATAGATATTCATATTTCAATTCTTTTATATTTTGTTTAATAGTTATTTTTTTGTTATTAGATTTTATCCAATGAATATTATTTTTAAAATATAATATAATATAATATTTGTAATATTCTTTCTCTAAATAATATAAGAAATATCTCAATAAATATCTAAAATGAGTATCTTTATAATTTAATGTTTTGAAACAAAATGTATCAATTTATTGTGAAATATCAACTTAATATTCAATTTTGATTATATTTATTTTTCTAAAATTATAAACAAATATTTTAATTTGAAAACAAAAAAAAATCAAGAAAAACTTTTAATTTCATATTTTTTGTAAAATGAAATGTGAATTATTATTTAATTTTGATAATTATTTTCATTTTTAATATAATTATTATTCTTAATTTTCATTTAATTTTGATTATCATTATTATTATATATTTTTTTAATTATATTTTTTGATTTTGTTATAATAAAATATATATACAGGAAAAGAATAAAATTCTTGAAGAATTTCAATAACATTACTAAAGTTTAGATGTATAAATTTTTTTATAAACTCTATAAAATTAGTATATTCTTCTTTTAATATTAACCTAAATATTGTTAATCAATTAATTAATTAATTTAATTTTATATAAATTCATCTCTTTCTTCTTTTTTCTTTTTTCTTTTACAAATTTAATCTAATCAAAACTTGAAATATTACAACCATAAAACATTTATTTCATGAGTTTTGTATTCCTTTCAAAATTAACTTCGAAACACAAGAATTTAAATTTTGAGAAAATGAAATGTGTAAAAAAAATATGAAAAAAATTTTTTTGATTTAATAATCAATTTATCTGTTTGATTATTATTAGTTAATTTAACATCTTCTAATTTAGATTGATTTTGAGAGAAAGATAAATTGAAATTTTGAAATTTCTTTTCTTTTCTTTTTATCTTGGAATATTTAAGTTTTGTGATTAAATTTATTCATTTTCATTTTAACTTGAATTTTCAATATAATAATTATAATTATAATTAGAATGATTTGAAGTAATTTATTGATATTTTTTACTTATTTGAGATTTTTTGTATTTTTTTTTTCCTTTTTTTTTTAATTTAAAATTTGAGAAAGTTGTATAAAATGTAAAAATATTTCAGTATTCTTATAATTCTCCTTAATAAACATGAATTAAAAATTCTAAAATATTTTACTTC
>JAPDFW010000108.1:0-203776 GCA_028826165.1 Anaeramoeba ignava
ATAGAGATACACACGTTGTTGGAGGAATTGATGAATTGGAATCATTAGCTTATTTTCATTATCTACCAAATTGTACAGATTTCAAACAATTTAATCATTTGGATTTATAGATTTATATGAATTTTCCGAATGTGGCTGTTGCCTTTTAGATTCTTCTGTCCAAAATATTTTATTGGATTAATGATTCAAATGTCAACATAATACTTAGCTTACAAGCATTGAGATTTGAAGACCAATCATAATTAAATCGTTTATAGATTTCCATGAACATCATCATCAGCATCATCAGGAAGGAGTAGTGTGCAAGTATCATCAACAATACAATAATACAATGTTAAAAGTAAGAATTGATAATCTAAATCAAATTGGTTTGTCATTGGCATATGTTGACGATTATTATGTTTGGATTCATTTCTCAAATTAATTTTACTTGCATTGAAAAGTCAATTGATAATTTGGCATAATAATAATAAACATGATGGCCTTCTTTCACAGACACAACGCCATCATTTGGTTACAAGATGAAATGGAGAGAGACTTGATTGATTTACTAATTACTCAATGTAACAGTACATGAGTAAATCTGTGAAATTTCCAATCTAGAAATAATCTCCAAAATTACATATATACATATGAAATTTGACGACAAATGCAACCTGGCTGAACAAATGTAGTGTGAAAATGAGTAGCACCATTGATCCACTATATAAAATCTCAACTAAAGCTCCAACAACAACACCAAATAAAGAAATAATAAGAGCATTGTAGATGGAAGAAAACCCAAACATTTGGCCAATGGATATTCCTCTCTAACGACAATAGTGGTGGTGTGGTGGTGGTGCAGGTAGGTGAGAGAACAGTGCAGAGTACTTGAAATTCCCTAATTCCTCTCCAAATTTTAGATTGTAAATAATAAATATAAAGGAAATTTCTTGACAAAACAAATTTCTAATTGCATAATTTGACATTTGTCACGAGATTCTTCATGATTTATTCATGTACTGAGTACACTTATTGATTTCTCACTGACCAATCATTTGAATTAAACGGTGAAACGGTGTTCTCTTCTTCAATTCAATCAAATCACTGGATTTTCTGCATCAAAACACCACACCAATCACACACAATGACAGACACAAATGTGTGGGTGGTAGGTGGACCAAAAGGGTGGGAATCACTCAACACAACACACTACAAGACACGCACAGACACATAATAGACACACATACCTTTACATAAAAGTTCTAAAATCAAACTGCGTGCGTGCGTGCGTGCAAAAGTGCGCAGTGCGCGCGCAGCAAATCGGCAACCACACATTTAAAATAAAATGAAAAGAGAACAAATTAAATTGTCTCCTTCCATCATCCACTGACTACTGATGATGAATGATGGATGAGGATGAATGGGAATGGGATAAACTAGATAATAAGAATGGTGAGGTGGTTATATGTAGACAGATTGATTTTCACATGGCATTCTCTTTTAATACTTCAATTTGCTTTTCAGATTTAACTAATTATGTTATGCTTCTCTTTATAAAAGAATACAATATAGCATTTATTCATCATCACCAATTATTGGGCTCAAATAGATATGAATCTTAACTTAGGGTAGGGAAATTATTGTTAGTAGAGGTGTGGGAAGTTTGGTCAATATTTTCTTCTGCTTGATCCATCAACATACATATTAAGAAAGATATTATGATATTCCACGACCACTGACGCGCAGATGAAGGAAAACGATATGCCGATTATTGATCCCACCTTAGTGTGCGCGCGGCGCGTGCGCGCGCAGCGCGCGCGCGCGCGCGCGGCGCGCGGCGCGCGCGAGCGCGCGCGCGCGCGACGCATTATCTTCTTCCGCCTTCCGACTTTCCTTCCAGAATGGGAGGGAACTAATCCGCCTGTAACCAACCCAACCTAGAACTGAATCAACTAATCAGATCTTCAAGTATATATAAGTATAAAGGAAAACAATAACACTAATTATTATTCTTTCAATTGATTTTGTTGGAGATGATGTTATTTGGAGATCACTTACAATTATTTTACTTTCTACTTTTTTCATTTTTACATTTGGAGTTGCAATTAGATATTTACTTGAAGGAACAAAAGTGAATGAAGATAAAATTGGAATTAAGTAATTCTTTTCTTTATTTTCTTATTTGGATATTATTAACTGATTATTTCAAAAACAAAAAAAAATTAGTTTGAATTTCTTCAAATTTCCAAATGAAACTATGCTTTATTCTTTCAAACCTTTTACTGCAGAAGTAAATTATTATTTTTTCTTTCATTTTTTCATTTTATTTTTTTATTTTTGATTTTAGTTAAGAGTTTCCAAAAAATATAAAAGTGATGGAATACAAAATTGTAAAGTAACTGTAAGAGGATTTCCTTTAGATTCTAATCAAATTTATGAAACAAATGATTTGAGTTTGATTCAAGTGAAAGAAAATATCAAAAATGAAATTATAATATCAGGAGATACAATTCAATATTCTGATGAAGATGGATTTGTGAAATTTTCAAATCTTTCAATTATTTCAGGTCCAAGTATCACAATTAATTTAACATTTTTTGCAGAATGTGAAATTGAAAATGAATTCAAAATGAATGGACCTTGTAAATATTTTGTTTAAATTAATTAAATTTTAATTTCAATTTGAAATATCCTTTTTGATAAAAAATTTATTTTGAAAAATTTTCTTAATTTAGCTGAAAATATTCAAATAGAATCAAATCTTCAAACTGCTCAAGATTCTTTTCCCCTTATGATGTTGCAATCAGGTACTTAATTTAAATTCAATTCAATTCAATTCAATTCAAATCAAATTAAATTCAAATTTTCTTTCTTTTTCTTTTTCTTTTGAAGTTGAGGGTTTTTATTTTTTAGAAAATGAAACATTAGATACCCAAAAATACAATTTTGAAGAAGAAATTTCATTATTTTTTGGAATTGATAAAGATCCATATTCAGAAAGTTTCTTTGATTGGAATAATATTATCTTCTTTCCTCTTCCAGGAAATAGGACTTGGTCTTTTCCTGAATATGAACCTTATTGTAAAAATAAATTTCCTTTTTTTTCTTTGAATATTTAAATTTGAGGAAAAAGGAAATATTTATTTTCAAATTAAATCAAAAATTCAAATCCAAAATCAAAAATTATTTAGTGTTTACAAATTTAATTTCATCTTCTCTTTTCCCAAATTCCTTATTTGAAACTGTTAAAATGAATTATTTATTCAGTGGAGCAACTTCAAAAAGAATGAATTTAACAACTTTTTATCAAGGAAATCAAATGAAAATTTATGGTGATTCACAGTTATCTGATTCCTCTCGTTATTTTATTTTGAATTTTGAAACAAATGGTTTGCAATTTATTATTTCTTTTTTTTATTATTTTTAGATTTAAAAATTAAAAATTTAAAATTTAAAATTAAAATAGTTTCCAAAATTGAAATTATTGAAAATGGATCTTTTAGTGTTAAAGAAGGAGAAATATTTTCAAAACCTTGGGAAATTAAAATTCAAAATAATGAAAGTATTCCAATTCAAAATAAACCAATTTTTGCAAAAATTTCCAAACAATGTGATATTGAAATTTCAGAAAATCAATCTCCTATTCAAAATTCTAAAGTTCTTTTAAATCCTATTGCTTTTACAAATGAATTTGGAATGTAAAAAATTTATCAAAAAAAAAGAGAAAATTAATATAAAAATTAATACAAAAATTAATATAAATTGATTGATTTAAATTGAATAATTTTAGAGCAACTTTTTCAGATTTAAAATTTTCAGTTTCAGGATTAACAAGAAATAATTGTTCATTTAAAATTAAATTTATTTCAGATGGAATTTCTATTGAAACTGATAATATTCAAGTTAATTCATCAGTTAATAGATTTATTTTTCCTTTAACTGATTATTATTTTTGGATTTATTTGTATTCTAATGGTACGCTTGATTACCTTTTATATTGACTATATTGTTCAAGTTCAAGATGAATTTGGGAAAGCAATTCCAAATAAATTAATTACTTTAACTTGTTCAAATTTTACATTTCAACCTTATCAATTTATTACAGATCAAAATGGATTTGTTGTTTTATATTTAGATTATCCTTTAATTATTTCAAAAGATTTTGAATATGATGATGACTATTATTATTCTTATCAAAATTGTAGTGTTATTTCTGATGATATCAAATCAGATGAATTTACAATATCTTTGGAAATGTACGGAGAACCTGAATTGAATTCAACTTTTATTGGAAAAATCAATATAACAAATTGGAATGAAAATATAACATCAGGAGAATTGATAAATTTGAATATTTCTATTCATAATCATTTTGGAAATGTAATTTCAAATGAAAGTTATAATTTAACAGGATTTATTAATCCAGGAGATTTACCAATGGGATATTTAATTTATCCTGAAGAAGGATATTGGAATATTACAAATGGAGAAGGAATAATTTCAACAAAAATTTATGGAATTTCAATGAGAACTGAATTATGTTTATTAATTGGAAAAGATTATATTCCTGATTTTGAAAATTATGATTGGAAAGAATGTTTTGAAATGAGTTTATTAAATGATATTGAAAAAGTTGAAATTTCACATTTTCCAAATCCAAATCAAATGTTCATACCTGGTCAACTTTTTGGAAATGAATCAATTAAATTGAAAGTAATTGGAAATAATATTTCAGAAACTAATTTAACTGTTCATAGTCTTGCTTTAAATGTAAATGATTATTATGAAGAATTTTTTGGAATAAATTCAAGTGAAATTATAAAAAATGAAACAAATAATTTATTTGAATCTATTTATCAATTAAATGGAACAGGTTTGTATTATTTAATAATAAATATTATTTAAATTCTTTAAATCCAAAAAAAAAATTAATTTTATTTATTTAAATTTAAAATTTAAATTTAAATTAGATGAATTAATTTTGGATAATTTTAGAATAAATCAACAATCAATTTATGATTCAAAAAATGAAGAATTTAATCCTTTCAATTTAATAATTTTTGTAAATGGAATTCCTTCAAATTCCGAAATTCCTGTTAAACTTTGTTTTCCTCATAAATCTTTGAATTTAAATGTAACTTGGAATACATCTATTCCATTTGTATCAGGATATAAGAGAATTCCATCTCAACCAATTTTACAAATTACTGATTCAATAACAGGAAATCCAATTCAAGGATATTATGCTTATTTTTCAATTTTGGATGATTCAGTTGAAATAATAGATTTTAATACAGGAATAATTGGAGATATTTTAAGTACAACACCTTCAGATATAAATGGATATGTTACTTGGAATATTTCTTTTCTCAAAATTACAGAATCAAAACAAATTCAAGGAATATTTTGGATTTCAGATTGTGAATATCAATCACCTTATAATAATATTAACAGTAAATTCGTTTATTTCAATGTTTCAACTGAAGAATTTGATTGGAAATTTTTTGATATTCCTTCTGAAAAGTTTGGGTCTCAACCTTCCACAGCTTCTCCTCAAGTATTTGTTTTTAATCCAACTACACATCAACCTATTCCGAATAAATATGTTACCATTGACTATATTGGTTATTATGAGGAATATTTTTATTCGAGAACAGAAATTACAAATGAAAATGGATTTGCAATATTTTCAGATTTAATTATTAATCCAGATACATATTGGAACGATCAATATCTCGTTTTTGGGTGTGATGAAAAATCCAATGAAGTGGAAATATCTCAAGTGTGGATAACTGATTTGAACCTTTTATCCTTCATTTCTTTTCCAATAAGTGGAATTCCCAGTTATTCATGGGTCATTCGGGATCTTCCAACAGTTAATGGAAAAAGATATTTTGGTTCATATATTGTTCAACTTTTTGCTTCCTCAATTCCAGTTTCTGGAGAACCAATAATTGCTGAAACTTATTCCTACGATCCAGATCAGCCAAGCACTTGCAAAATAGATCCTTCAACTTCAATTCAAACAACTGATGAAAATGGAATTGCAGTTTTTAATTTAATCATCGAATCAGGAACTTCAGAATATTGTGAATTTCGTTTTTCTTATTATGATATTCTTTATTCTGGTTCCATTGGAACATATATCTCAAATCCGATTGAAAAAGTAATCATACAATCTGAAAATATCCCAAATGAATTGGAAATGGGAGAAACTTTTTCAGTAAAAATTGAACTAACATTTAAGCAATATTATGAAAAGATGAAAAATATTTCTTTTCCAATTCAAATTATTACAAAATGTTCAAATGCTTCTTATTCAAGTGATAATATGATGACAAATGTAAATGGAGAAACAATTTTAAACAATTTAAAATTTTATTCAGTTTCAGGAGATGCAGAATGTTTAGATAAAGAAGGAAAAGTAAAAGCAGAAATTGCATTTTCAGTTTTAGGAATTCAATCAAATTTTCAAACAATTTTAATTCCTTCTCCTGATAAAATTGATGCTAGAAAAGCAATGAATTCACTTAAACAATCAATTCTTTTTTGGGTTGTTAGTTTATGTCTTATTTTTCCATTTGTTCTTAATTCAACAAAAAATCATAATATTATCACATTTATTGTTGTTATTGGATTAATTGCAGTTTTACTTGCATTTATTACTAAATTAATTCCAAAAGCAGATAAAATTGAAACAAGACAATTTGTTGCTTTATCAGCTTTTGAAGCAATTCTTATTAGCATTTCTCTTTTGATTTTATTGATTATTATTTTATCAAGATTTATTCCAAAATTTAGAAAATTAATTGAAAAAACATTTTTTACTCATGAAAGAATATCAAATTATTTTATTCTTTTCAAAAGATTACTTCCAATAGGAGCAAAAAAATCATTAAAATTTAAAGAAATTGAACAACTCTTTATTAATAAAAAAATTTATTCAGAATCAGAATCAGATAAAGAAAAAGATAAAGATAAAGATAAAGATAAAGATAAAGATAAAGATAAAGATGAAATTGAATTAGAATCTTTTTCAGAAAATGAAAAATTGAAAGAAAATATTAAAGAGAAGAAATTTTCACAATTAACAGAAACAGAAATTCAATTTGTGATTGAAAAATATTCTCAAAATTTAGAAAATCAAAATCAAAATCAAAATCAAAATCAAAATCAAAATGAAAATGAAAAGAAATCAAAAAATAAATGTTCAATTTTTTGGAATTGGATTGTTGGATTATTTAAAAAATTAATCAAAAAAATCAAATCAAAATTTGAAGAAAAACCAAATCCACATAAAGAATATGAAAATTATTTTGATTTTTATTATCCACAAAGAATGATTGCTTCATTTTGGCTTTGGATTGTATTAGTTATTTTATTGATTTTACTTGTAACAAAATTAATAAGAAATGCATGTTTAAGTGTTCAATTATATAGACAAGAAATTATTTCAAATGTTCAACAAAAGTAATTGTTGTGAAAATATACCAAATTTAGATCTTGATTATCAATATCCATTTTCATTTTATGGATTTCAAATACTTCAAGAACTTAATTCAAGTTGTTCGACTAATCCAAATCCTTTTCCAAATTCATTTTCAAGATTTGTTTATCCATTTTCAAGAACAAAAACTAATCAAATTATTAATTCAATTTCAATTATTTCAGGAATTTCAGCATTAATTGCATTTATTATTCTTCTTTTACTTTGGAGATCAATTTTCAATTTATATAAGAAAAGAATAATGATTTTAAGACAAGGAAAAAAACCATTTCCAGAATTTAATACAGCAAATCCAGTTAAAGTAACTTCATATACAAATTTACAAGTTTGGTTAGGATTAATTTCATTTCTTTTAGCTTGGATTTTTGTTTTCATAATTTTGTTTATTATTCCAGCAATTTATTGGTTTGTTTCAAAAGAATTTCTTTATATGTTATTAAGATATTTGTTATATTTTATCATAATTGTTATTGTTTATCAAATCATTTTTGGAATTCTTATTCAAAAAATAATGATGAAATATTTCACTGATAAAAAGATAATAATTGATAGAACAGCATTTTCAATTTATGATTTTCTTAAATTTTTTATGACAATATTTTCAGGAGCAACTTCATCAATTAAAAAATTATTTGGAATTGGAGGAGGATCAATTTTATCAATATTCAGACTTGATGATAAAACAAAATTTGATGAATCTTATGCAGCAATGATGTTAATTGATCATCAAACAAATAATCCAATCCTCAGAATTTTTTCAAATTATTTAATTCAATTTGTTAGTTCAAGAAAGATAATATTTCAAAAAAGAATTTCAAAAGAAAACAATGAAAATCTTGAAGATACAGAACAAGAACAAGAACTTAATGTTATTAAATATCATCCAATTACTCATGAACCAATTCAAAAAGAAAAAATTAGAAAAATATTTTTACTTCTTCTTACACTTTCATCAAACAAAAATTTAAAAGAATTAAGAAAAAAAGCAATTAAAATTGAAAAAAGAAAACAAAAATTCCAGAATGAAAAAGAAGAAAAAATGCAAAGAATGGTTCAAAAAAATTTAAAACAAAAAGAAGAAAGTAAAAAAGAGAAATAATTTTTTTTTCTTTTTTTCAAATTCCACTTTTTTTTTTTTCAAATTTTCAAAAAGAAAATAAAAAGAAAATAAAAAGAAAATAAAAATTATTTTTTAGTTCGATTTAAACATCAAGTTTAATTTAATATTTAATTAAGAAATAAATTTAGAAATAAATTTAAAATAAATTATTATTAATTATTATTAAAATTAAATATTTATTTTTATTAAAATATTTATTCTACTTTTTTTAATATATTTTATTTTGAATTAATTAATAAATAAAAATATTAATTTAATAAATAATATTATTATTTTAAATTAAAATAAAATAAATTTAAATTAAATTATTGTTAATTATTATTAAAATTAAATATTTATTTTTATTAAAATATTTATTCCACTTTTTAATATATATTATTTTGAATAAATAAATAAATAAAAATATTAATTTAATAAATAATATTATTATTTCAAATTAAAATAAAATAAATTTAAAAATAAATTATTATTAATTATTATTAAAATTAAATATTTATTTTTATTAAAAATATTTATTCTACTTTTTAATATATTTTATTTTTGAATTAATTAATAAATAAAAATATTAATTTAATAAATAATATTATTATTTTAAATTAAAATAAAATAAATTTAAATTAAATTATTGTTAATTATTATTAAAATTAAATATTTATCTTTATTAAAATATTTATTCCACTTTTTAATATATTTTATTTTGGATTAATAAATAATTAAAAATATTAATTTAATAAATAATATTACTATTTTAAATTAAAATAAAATAAATCTAAAATAAATTATTATTAATTATTATTAAAATTAAATATTTATTATTATTAAATTATTTATTCCACTTTTTAATATATATTATTTTGAATAAATAAATAATTAAAAATATTAATTTAATAAATAATATTATTATTTTAAATTAAAATAAAATAAATCTAAAATAAAGTATTATTAATTATTATTAAAATTAAATATTTATTTTTATTAAAATATTTATTCTACTTTTTAATATATTTTATTTTTGAATTAATAAATAAATAAAAATATTAATTTAATAAATAATATTATTATTTTAAATTAAAATAAATTAAATTTAAAATAAATTATTATTAATTATTATTAAAATTAAATATTTATCTTTATTAAAATATTTATTCTACTTTTTTAATATATATTATTTTGAATAAATAAATAAATAAAAATATTAATTTAATAAATAATATTATTATTTTAAAATAAAATAAAATAAATTTAAAATAAATTATTATTAATTATTATTAAAATTAAATATTTATTTTTATTAAAAATATTTATTCTACTTTTTTTAATATATTTTGAATTAATAAATAAATAAAAATATTAATTTAATAAATAATATTATTATTTTAAATTAAAATAAAATAAATTTAAAATAAATTATTATTAATTATTATTAAAATTAAATATTTATTATTATTAAAATATTTATTCCACTTTTTAATATATATTATTTTGAATTAATAAATAAAAATATTAATTTAATAAATAATATTATTATTTTAAATTAAAATAAAATAAATTTAAAAATAAAAAGTATTATTAATTATTATTAAAATTAAATATTTATTTTTATTAAAATATTTATTCCACTTTTTAATATATTTTATTTTTGAATTAATAAATAAATAAAAATATTAATTTAATAAATAATATTATTATTTTAAATTAAAATAAAATAAATTTAAATTAAATTATTATTAATTATTATTAAAATTAAATATTTATTTTTTATTAAAATATTTATTCTACTTTTTTTTAATATATTTTATTTTGAATTAATAAATAATTAAAAATATTAATTTAATAAATAATATTATTATTTCAAATTAAAATAAATTAAATCTAAAAATAAATTATTGTTAATTATTATTAAAATTAAATATTTATTTTTATTAAAATATTTATTCTACTTTTTTTAATATATTTTATTTTGAATAAATAAATAAATAAAAATATTAATTTAATAAATAATATTATTATTTTAAATTAAAATAAAATAAATTTAAAATAAATTATTGTTAATTATTATTAAAATTAAATATTTATTTTTATTAAAATATTTATTCTACTTTTTAATAAATATTATTTTGAATAAATAAATAAATAAAAATATTAATTTAATAAATAATATTATTATTTCAAATTAAAATAAAATAAATTTAAAATAAATTATTATTAATTATTATTAAAATTAAATATTTATTTTTATTAAAAATATTTATTCTACTTTTTAATATATAATATTTTGGATTAATAAATAATTAAAAATATTAATTTAATAAATAATATTATTATTTTAAATTAAAATAAAATAAATTTAAATTAAATTATTATTAAATATTATTAAAATTAAATATTTATTTTTATTAAAATATTTATTCTACTTTTTTAATATATTTTATTTTGAATTAATAAATAAATAAAAATATTAATTTAATAAATAATAATATTATTTTAAATTAAAATAAAATAAATTTAAATTAAATTATTATTAATTATTATTAAAATTAAATATTTATTTTTATTAAAATATTTATTCCACTTTTTAATATATTTTATTTTGAAATAATAAATAATTAAAAATATTAATTTAATAAATAATATTATTATTTTAAATTAAAATAAAATAAATTTAAAATAAATTATTATTAAATATTATTAAAATTAAATATTTATTTTTATTAAAATATTTATTCCACTTTTTTAATATATATTATTTTGAATTAATAAATAAATAAAAATATTAATTTAATAAATAATATTATTATTTTAAATTAAAATAAAATAAATTTAAAATAAATTATTATTAATTATTATTAAAATTAAATACTTATCTTTATTAAAATATTTATTCTACTTTTTTTAATATATATTATTTTGGATTAATAAATAAATAAAAATATTAATTTAATAAATAATATTATTATTTTAAATTAAAAATAAAATAAATTTAAAATAAATTATTATTAAATATTATTAAAATTAAATATTTATTTTTATTAAAATATTTATTCTACTTTTTAATATATTTTATTTTGAATTAATAAATAAATAAAAATATTAATTTAATAAATAATATTATTATTTCAAATTAAAAATAAATTAAATCTAAAATAAATTATTGTTAATTATTATTAAAATTAAATATTTATTTTTATTAAAATATTTATTCTACTTTTTAATATATTTTATTTTGAATTAATAAATAAATAAAAATATTAATTTAATAAATAATATTATTATTTCAAATTAAAATAAAATAAATCTAAATTAAATTATTATTATTATTATTTAAAATTAAATATTTATTATTATTAAAATATTTATTCTACTTTTTAATATATATTATTTTGAATTAATAAATAATTAAAAATATTAATTTAATAAATAATATTATTATTTTAAATTAAAATAAAAATAAATTTAAATTAAATTATTATTAATTATTATTAAAATTAAATATTTATTTTTTATTAAAATATTTATTCTACTTTTTTTAATATATTTTATTTTGGATTAATAAATAATTAAAAATATTAATTTAATAAATAATATTATTATTTTAAATTAAAATAAAATAAATTTAAATTAAATTATTGTTAAATATTATTAAAATTAAATATTTATTTTTATTAAAATATTTATTCCACTTTTTTTAATATATTTTATTTTTGAATTAATAAATAAATAAAAATATTAATTTAATAAATAATATTATTATTTTAAATTAAAATAAAATAAATTTAAAATAAATTATTATTAAATATTATTAAAATTAAATATTTATCTTTATTAAAATATTTATTCCACTTTTTTTAATAAATATTATTAAAATTAAAAATAAAATGAAAATGAAAAAAGATTATGTTTCGGTTTTTGTTTGTAATTTGTGATTGTTTAATTATTCTTTTGGTTAAATCCTAAAAAAGAAAAAAGAAAAAAGAAAAAAAAAAGAAAAAGAAAAAGAAAAAGAAATTGAAAAAAGTGTTTTTTTTTTGATTCAGAAAGTTATTTGAGAAGAGCATGGCAAGCAGAAAGTCTTGCGATTGGGATTCTGAAAGGAGAGCAACTGACATAAGTCAAACCAACATCAGAAGCGAATTTAATAGATCTTGGTTCACCACCATGTTCACCGCAAATACCGATATCCATACCAGGTCTTTGAGTGCGACCTTCAGTGACGCACATTCTAATGAGTTTTCCGACACCATCAGTATCGATTGATTTGAAGGGATTTTCAGGAAGAACACCGAGTTGGAGATATCGCATAAGGAAACCACTTTCTGCATCATCACGGGAGTAACCGAAAGTCATTTGTGTGAGATCGTTAGTGCCGAAGGAGAAGAACTCAGCAAGATGGGCAATCTCGCCTCCAGTCAGAGCTGCTCTTGGTGTTTCAATCATTGTCCCGAATTTGTATTTGATGTCGAGCTCGTATTTCTTGAGAACTTCGGCGGCAACTTTTTCGAGTTCGGGCTGGATTTGTTTGAGTTCGGCGATGTGAGAGACGAGCGGAATCATGATTTCTGGGATTGGCTCGAATCCGCGTTTCTTGGCTTGGCATGCACCTTCAAATACTGCTGTGATTTGCATTTGAACGAGTTCGGGCTTGACGATTGAAAGTCTGACGCCTCGAAGCCCAAGCATTGGGTTTGATTCGTGCATTTCCTTGACGTTTGTGAGAAGGTTCTCTTTGTCTTTGTCTTCGACTCCTTTGGCTCTCAATGTGCTGACTTCTTCGATTAAATCGGTTAAAGTGGGAAGGAATTCGTGGAGCGGAGGATCAATGAGTCGGACAATAACGGGCAAGCCTGTCATTTCGACAAAGAGTTCTTCGAAGTCTTTTGTTTGGAGTGCTTGCAATTCGGCAAGTGCGTTTTGTTTTTCTTTTTCTTCTTTAGCAAGAATGAATTTTCTGAGGATGAGCGATCGATCGCCAAGGAACATGTGTTCTGTTCTGCAGAGACCGATTCCTTTTGCGCCGAACATGCGCGCTCTTTTAGCGTCTGCGGGATAGTCTGCGTTAGCCCAGACTTGGAGTCCTTTTGACGGCATATTTTCTCCGCTTCGCATGCCTTCTTTGGCGCAGATTTCGTCTGCCCAGGAAAGAAGCTTGGTGAGCTCAACTTGCTTGGTGAGATCGGGCTTGATTGTTTCTAATTTGCATGCGAAAATTTCTCCTGTTGTTCCGTCAACGGAAACCCAGTCGCCTTCTTTAAGAAGAATGTCGCCAACTCTAACGGTTTTGTTTTCTTGATCAATGATCGTTGCGCTGGCTCCAACAACGCAAGGAATTCCGAATTGTCGTGCCACAACGGCTGCGTGGGAAGTGGCTCCGCCTTGATTTGTGAAGATTCCTTTGGAGACAAGCATTCCATGGACGTCGTCTGGTTTTGTGAATGTTCGAACCATGATCACATCCTGGTTTTCTTCCTTGACCTTCTTCTCGCAGGTGTCTGCCTCGAAGTAGATTCTTCCAACGGCTGCGCCAGGTGATGCTGCAACTCCCTTGGCAAATAACTTTCCGCTCTTGCGCGCTTCTTCTTGGGATTTCTCGTTGAACTGGGGATGCAATAGCGTGTCGACATCATCGGGGGATACTCTTAAAATCGCTTTTTCTTTTGTGATCAATCCTTCTTCAACAAGATCAACGGCAATCTTGACTTTTGCTCTTGCCGTTCTTTTGCCGTCTCGGGTTTGGAGGAAATATAATACTCCTCTTTCAACAGTGAACTCGATGTCCTGCATTTCTGTGAAGTATTTCTCAAGCCGTTGGGATTCCTCGATGAATTTCTTATAAGCTTCGGGTATTTTGGTTTCAAGTGAAACAATTGGATCAGTGTTTCTTATTCCTGCAACAACATCTTCTCCTTGTGCGTTGAATAAAAATTCTCCATATAATGCCTTTTCTCCTGTCGATGGATTTCTTGTGAATGCAACTCCTGTTCCTGAGTCTTTTTCTCCCATGTTTCCAAACACCATTGTCACAATATTTACTGCTGTTCCAAGATCATCTGGAATATTTGCTTTCTTTCGGTACACTTTGGCTCGGTCGCTATTCCAAGATGCGAAAACTGCGTGGATTGACAATCTGATTTGTTCAATTGGATCTTGTGGAAATTCTTTTCCGTGATCAATAACAATTTTCTTGAATTTTTCGGTCATGACTTTCCAATCTTCAGCTGTAAGTTCGTTATCGAATTTCATGTTCTTTTCTTTTTTGTATTCTTCAAGTGGTTTTTCGAAGATTTCATCTTTTAATCCGAGAACAATGCATGCGTATCCTTGAACCAATCTTCGATATGAATCGTAGACAAATCTTTCGTTGTTTGTGAGTTTGATCATTGCTTGAGCTGTGACATCATTTAATCCGATGTTAAGGACTGTATCCTATATAAATATTAAATAAAAATAAAAATATTAAAATATTAAAAATATTAAAATTAAAATATTAAATAAAAATATTAAATAAATATTTAAAATATAAAATTATTAAAATATTAAAATATTAAAATAATAAAATATAAATAAAAATATTAAATTATTAAAATATTAAATAAAAATATTAAAATATTAAATAAAAATATTAAAATATTAATAAAAATATTAAATTATTATTAAAAATATTAAAATATTAAAATATTAAAATATTAAAATATTAAAATATTAATAAAAATATTACCATCATTCCAGGCATAGATTGTGCTGCTCCAGATCGGCATGAAACTAATAAAGGATTAACAGTATCTCCAACTTTTTTTCCTGTTTTTTCTTCAATATGTTTTAAAGCAACCATTGTTTGATCCCACATTCCTTCAGGAAATTTCTCATTAACTTTGTAATATTCATTACAAGCTTCAGTTGAAATGGTGAATCCAGGAGGAACTGAAATTCCTAAACTTGCCATCTTTGCTAAATTTGCTCCTTTTCCTCCAAGAAGCAATCTTACTGCATTCCAAGAACCTCTTTCTTTTTCAACTTCATTTACTTCTTCAAATAAGAAAACCCACTTCTTTGACATTTTTAAATAATCGATTTCCTATTTTTATTATTTTTTATTATTTTTTATTATTTTTTATTATTTTATAAATGATTAATTAAACTCCCCCAAACAAATTAAAAAAATAAAATAAAGCAAAAATAAAAAAATAAAATAAAATAAAGCAAAAATAAAATAAAATAATAATTGCTTTATAATTAAAACTTACAAAAATTAAAAACCGAAAAAATGAAAAAAAAAAAAATTAAAAAAAAAAATTATTTAAATAAAAAAAAATTTTTTTTTTTGCTTTTTTTCTCCTTTTTTTATTTTAAATTTTTTTTTCTCCTTTTTATTTTTTTTTTTTTTTCCTTTTTTTTTCATTTTTTCTTTTTCCTTTTTTTTTTAGTTTAGAATGTCTTATATTTTTTTATTCCTTAATCCAAATGAAATTCAATTAAATCAAACAGAAAAAATTCTTATAATTTTCCAAAAATTTTTATTTGAAGATCATAAAATGATCCAACTTAAAAAACCATATGAATACATTTGGCAATATTTTGATCAAGAAGATCAAAACAAAAAATTTAATTTTCAATTTGCTCTTGTTGATGAAGAAATAATTCAAGCAAAAGAAAATGAAAATCAATTTAAAAATCAAAATCAATTTAAAAATCAAAATCAATTCAAAAATGAAAATCAATTTAAAAATCAAAATCAATTCAAAAATCAATTTGAAAATGAATTTGAAAATGAAAATCAATTCAAAAATCAATTCAAAAATGAAAATCAATTTGAAAATCAATTTGAAAATGAAAATCAAAATGAAAATCAACTTGAAAATGAAAATGAAAATGAAAATCAATTCAAAAATGAAAATCAATTCAAAAATCAATTTGAAAATCAATTTGAAAATGAAAATCAATTCAAAAATCAATTTGAAAATCAATTTGAAAATGAAAATGAAAATCAATTCAAAAATGAAAATCAATTTGAAAATCAATTTAAAAATGAAAATCAATTTGAAAATCAATTTAAAAATGAAAATCAAAATGAAAATCAATTTAAAAATCAAAATGAAAATGAAAATGAAAATCAATTCAAAAATGAAAATCAATTTGAAAATCAATTCAAAAATGAAAATCAAAATGAAAATCAAAATGAAAATCAATTCAAAAATCAATTTGAAAATCAATTTGAAAATCAATTCAAAAATCAATTCAAAAATCAATTCAAAAATCAATTTGAAAATTTTCAATCAAAATTATTCCAAAAAAATAATCAAAAATTCCATTTTTTTATTCATACTCAAGAATCTTTTTTCAATTTAGATTATATTCATTTTACAGATGAAATAGAAAGAAAAATTCCAGAAAATGCAGTCAATTCATTTTTTGAATATAAAAATCACACTCTTTCTTCTCAATCTCAATTAAAATTTCTTGATTATTTAGTTTATAACGAAATTCCAAATCAAAAAACAAATCGTTCTGTTAAAAATTTTCAAAAAGATTTAGAATCACTCCAAATAACAAATAAAAACGTTTCCGAATGGTTTAAAACACAACAATTTCACTCCAAAAAATTTCATACATTAATAGTTTTGAAGTTACTTCTATTGAATCAATTCCATTTCAATAAAAAATTATTCTACAAACTTTTGCACTATTTCCCAACCATTTTTCGGTAATTTAACCAAACTTCACAACTTATTTTCTCCTTTATTTACTCAAATGATTCAAAACAGACAAGAAGATGAATCATTAATAACAGAAGTTGTTCAAATTTTACCCATTTTAGTCGAATATAAAATTGATCTTCAAATTATCCAATCCAATTATGAAATCCCAACAAAATATTTCCAACGTTTCCTCAAATTTTTCTCTCAAAATGAAAAACAAAAACAAAAATAATGAAAAACAAAATAATGAAAATATTCAAAATCGTTTGCAATTATTCAATTCTTCATTGAAACAATTTTTCTTTCTAATAAACAAACACCCTTCTGAATGGCTCAGAAAACTTAAGGAAATGGAAATGATTAATAAAATTCCTGACGAATTTTTCCTCCATTTCCTTGAATCAATCGATCCAAATTTAATTCAAAAAGATAAAGAAACAGAAACAGAAAACCAAATTGAAAATTTCATCTATTTTTGGGAACCTCTTTTCCCTTATATTTTGAAATTGGAAGAAAGAAAAAAAAGAAATAAAAATCAAAATCAAAATCAAAATCTCAATAGAATCAAATTGCTTTGCAAAAAATTCTTGAATTTAAACACAAAACAAGAAAAAGATTCAAAATCAATTTTCCACAATATTACAGATCAACTACAAAAATCATCACAAAAAAATTTTCCTCAAATTTTCCTCAACATCTTATTAGAAAAAGCTAAAAATCTTTATCAAAATCTCCTCGAAAACAAGGAAATGACAACCGAATATCTTCATAAAATTCCACAAACTGATATTATTTCTTGCTGGCAAAAAGTCTTTGAAAAAGACAACAAAAACACCTTCTTTTTAAAACTCACAGAAAAAGATGATCCTGTTGCAATCTTTCTTAATTTCTCTTGGGAATCCTTGGAAAAAGAGATTGATTTATGGATTTATTTGAGAGAAATAAGTCTCAAAATTGATGATAACATTGCTAAACACAAACCTTTTCCTAGTCTTAAAAATGACTGGGAAGTAGTTGAAAATATCGTGAATCAAATCCAAAAAAAACAAATCTCAATCCGCAATTACGCAAAAATTTACGATAACCCACATTTCAAAGCAATTGCAACTAAATTCTTTTCAGAAAAATATACGAAAGCCAATCGAAAAGCAATAAATCATTATGAAACATTCAACAAACAAAAAGAATCTATCAAAAACTTTATCCAAATCTATAAAAAAGACGCTCCCTATTTGAAGTTCGGAATTGAAGATAAACTTGATAGCGAATCATCTAGTATAACAATAAATAAACCACTTAAATATTTTGATTTGGAATCTAGTCATATTACACAAATTGAGATTCTTACTGAAATATACTCAAGCCATTGGATACAAGAATTTGTATGGAAGGAAATGAAGGAAAATGCTCAAAAATCTCTTTCTGTCAAGGAAATAATTGAGAAAGCACAAACAGTTTTTAAACAAATTCATCAAATTTTATTTTCGAAATCCTCCACCTTTGAACAGATCAAAGAATACATCCCTAAAAAAAAAAAATGGGAATGGATCGCTACACATTTGGGTCATTTAGAGAAAGTGACCAAAAAGAAACCCAATTTGGAAAAATACAAACAATATGCCAAAATTCGTGATTTCCTTAAAGTTTCCAAAACATTCATTTTCTTCTGCAACCAATTTGATTTCAACGAAAAGACAGACTTGGAAATTTTGAGCAACAGATTCGAAAATCCAAAACTTTCAGATTTCACTTTTAAGACAATCTCGAAAGACTTTGATTTGCAACAAAGATTCATCGCAAACATTGACCACAGCTTCTTTGTTTTTCTTTCTCATCTTTTCCGTTCCGAAAAGGAGCCAAAACCCAACAAAAATCTTTTCGAATTCATCAAATCAAAAAATAGTGAGTGGATGGATGTTATGGAATTGATTGACGAGGAGTTTCTTGACTACGAACAAACACTCAACTCAATAAGAAACCGTCTTACAAAAATTTTCTCAATCAAAAAATTCGACGACTTAGTTCACTTGACAACGGAAATAGCCAAAAATGAAAATGACTGGAAACAAAACAAGGAATCAAACATATCCACAATATCGGAAAAACAACAAGAGGAAGATATCGAAAATCTCTTTTCAGCTCTTCCACTAATTAATCAATGGATCGGCCAAAAACTGCAAACTTCCAAACAACTTGCAAAGGAAAATCTCGAAAACATTGCGCGATCGCCAAAAAAATTCCAATTCGAAATCCAAGAGAAAATTTCTTTTACTTGTACACTTCTTACTCTTGACGAAAAAAAACACAAAACAACCTTCACTTACGAGGATTTCCTTGATATCAATATGCTTCTGTTGGAGGAAGAAAAAAAAGAGGATGCGCTTGTTAGTAAACTAACAGACATGTTCCCACCAATCCAGGAAATGATCAGCATCCTCAATCACTTAAAGGAATCCATTCACCCAATTTTCCGGAATGGATATTCCAAAGAAATTCTTATTCCCGATAATCTTATGGAGAAAACCAAAGAAAATCAACAAAACTCTCTTGATTTGGAATTGCAAAAAATACACGATTTGCAAAAAAGATGGGAAATTTTCCAAAAGAGTATTGAAAAGGAATATTCTTATGTTTTCGTCTATTCTTTTGATCAAATCAAGATCCTCTACCAGTCGCTCATTTCATCTTCTCCAGACAAAGCCAAAATATTCAAGCCACTTCTTCATCTTGAAGATCTGGGTTCCAAATTCAAATGGAAAAGAGAGAAAGGTCTTCCTGATTCAATATCTCAAATAGATGATGAAAAAATTCAGAAAGATTTCTGTTCCTTTATTGAAGAACTCAACAAGCAAATCAAAGACAAAGAAACCCAAAAATCTAGAAACAAACATAATAAGAATAATAATAAGAATAAGAAAATGGGCTTCAATAACACTCACCAATTATTCCTTAGATATTGGCCTCACGAAAACCTTCCCCCAATATTCGTTGTTCAGATTGAAGATGAATTATCCGTTTATGAAACAATCACAACCCTCTATCTCACTTTCACTAACAATTTCCCATTGAAAGAACAAGTGCTTTTTTGCAACAAAACAACATCAAAAGACGACATTTTAAGATTTGCTAATCTCTTCCAAAACCAAAAGCAAAAACAGACCAACGAGATATTCTCAATCATTTTTGCTGATCATCTTTCCAAAAAATTGCAGAGCGTCCTCATCTCAAACCTCCAAAAAATCAATCCAAATCCAAATCCAAAACCCAAAAATCTTCGTGTAATCACAATTTTCTCTCACAAAAACGAAAGTCAGACACAAGTTCTTCTCAGTTATTTCCAATCCACTTTTTCGCAAAGTACTCTCTGCAAATCCTTCAGTTTGCAAAAGAAAACCAAAAACATTTTCATTCAGCAACATTTCCAAAACAAAATGGCGTCTTGCTCAAAGAAAATGAAGGCTTTTACTTCTAATTTTTCAGGTTGTGGAAAAACTTTCCAAATTCGAAAGGATTTATTCAAAATAAATTGCGAAAACGAAAATATAAACGACAAAAAATATCAATATTATCACATCAAAATGAAAAATACAGACACAAAAGAGCTAATCCAAGAGCTCGTGAGCCATGAAAAAGGCACAAAAATTTGTTTCCACTTTGATTTGTCATACAATCTTGAAAGTGACTCGTGCGAACTTCTCTGGTCATTATTGATGTTCAGAGTGATTGAAGACAAACGATGTGCTGATCCAAGTGCCTGCGCGTTTATATTCAAACCCGAAAAGCATATGATTTATTTCGAAATTCCAAGCTCTCGCGTCGTCTCATCAGAACAAGGACTCAACAACTTTCCTCCTCTTAAATTCATCACAAACATATCTTGTATTGTGGATAGCAAAAGCTTGTGCACCAAAAATTACGAAGTGAAAAATCATGAAATTGTGGAAACTAAAAACACAAAATTGGAAACTGTTCAAAATTTCTTTAAAAATAATAATATTAACATCACGCAAAACGAAAAGCAAATCGACAATCTGTTCAGTTTTTTCGACAATGAAAATCACAGCCAAACTTATTCATCACTTAAAATTTTCTGGACTCTCTTATATTTCTACATTGATTCCTATCGAAAATGGAAGAATTATCCGAGATCTTTCAATCATCAAATTTTCCAAAAAGAGCAATTTGAAGATCAAATGAAACAACTGATATTCAGCACAACATTACAAATCACAACACGCTCTTTCGAATGGATGACTGAGATCCAGGATTCATCTCAAGTTAATAATTTCAGAACTTACTTGAAATGGAAAGACAAAATACACAATTTGATTTTAGCCTTTTTTTATGACGAAAACAAAAAAGGAGAAATCAAAAATTTCGCAGTTTTTTCTCGTGATGGAAATAATCTCGGGATTTTTTCAAATGAAGATGTTAATTCCTTAAAAGCAGCTAATATCCATTTCGGACCAATATCTCCTTCCCAAAAATACCCCATCTATTTTTTACTGCAAATTGGCGATTGTTGGCACAAAAGAATTCCATTTGTCGACACAATCCTTAACGAGAAAAAATACAGAATAACAGAAGACAACTTCCTCAAATTCATTGTGATTCAAACTCGCTTATCTTGTGGTTTACCTGTTATCATCATTGGCGAAACTGGATGCGGAAAAACATCCCTAATCAACTTTTTGATCAAACAACTCTATGGAAAAAAACTCACAATCTTAAATATCAACGGTAGTACAACAATTGAAGCAATTAAAGATGAAATGAACAAATTAATTCATAGCCAAATAAATCAAGAAGAAAAAATCATTCTCTTCGATGAATTCAATACAGCGCCAAAAGAATGCATTGCGTTCATGAAACAGCTATTTTTCGACCGTGTATTTAATGGAGAAACACTTCCTCAATCAGTCAAATTTATCGCACTTGCAAATCCTTTTCGGAAACAAGATCAAAAAGATGACCAAAATTTGGATTGCGGATTACTTTATGATTACGGCGAAAAAACAAAAGATTTCAAAAAAATAGAAAACGCAATCTATCGTGTGCATGAAATTCCAGACTCCTTTTTTGACCATATCTATGATTTCGGCGCTCTTGACGAACAATCAGAAAAACATTATTTGGTGCAAATGATTAACAAAGCTCTCGGAAAAACTTGGGGTCTTATACAGTCCCAAAACGAGCAAGTGGTGGAATTCTATAAAGAATTACTTTTCCGTTCTCATCGGTTCACAAGACAAAATTCCATCGATCCAGAAAGTGCTGTTTCTCTTCGTGATGCCTCTCGCGCTTTGAAAATTTTGAAATATATTATCGATAACAAAGAGGTTTATTCCTTTTTTCTTTCTGAAGGCGAGTTGAATGAATTGAAAGAAAAAAAATCAGAGCTTCAAATCGAAAAATTCAAGATAATAATCGGTATTATCCTTTCCATTTTTGTTAGTTATGGTTGTCGTTTTTCTGCTGAAACTCGCAAAATATATTATACAGAAATTTTACAAAATAACCCTATTCCTTTCTTTCTTAAGGATTCTTTGAAATTTCCTGAAACAGAAAAAGATTTTTCTCGTAAAATTGGTGATTATCGTGAAAAATTATTTCAAAAAATTGATAAAGAAGGTAAATTGAAGGATAATGCTATCGCTGCTAATGAAGCTTTAACAGAGAATTTACTTCTTGAGTTTATTTGTCTTCAGAATAAGATACCGTTATTTATTATTGGGAAACCAGGTAGAAAAATTTAATAATAATAATAATAATTATAATTATTTAAATATTTTTAAATATTATAAAAATAGGAACCTCAAAATCTTTATCAATCGAAATCCTTAAAGATTGGCTCAGTCATACCTCAAATAACCCTCAAATCAGAAACCAAAATATCCGCCCAATTCGTGTATTTCCTTTGCAATGCTCGCCTCAAACAACTTCAAGATCGATCCAAAAAATTTTTAATCAAGCTAAACATTACCAAAAACAGCAAAACGAAAGAGAAAATACTTCATTTGCAAAAAATCTTTCAGTTGTTCTTCTTGATGAAGTTTCACTTGCTGAATTCAATCCAGACTTCCCATTAAAAGTGCTACATGAAGAACTTGAATTCTCAGATAAAGAATCCACAAAAGAATCAGAAAAAATAGCAGTCATTTCCATCTCAAATTGGAAACTTGATGCAAGCAAAATAAATAGAGGAGTTTTCCTTCAAAGAAATGATCCTGATCTTGAAGGACTTAAAGAAACAGGAAGAATTATTTTTTCATCAATAATGAGAGAAACTTTTCGAAATGACAAAATAGACAAAAAAATACCAGAAAATCTCGCAACTATTTCCCAAGAGATATTCAAAAGACAAAATGAATCGAATATAATTCGAAACAACTTCTTCGGATTAAGAGACTTCTACTATTTAGTCAAAATGGTTGCTTTTGAACTAACTGATAAAAAGAAATCAAAGCAACATCTCAAACAGCAAGTTATTGAAGACGTTGTTTTCCATTGCTTTTTAAGAAATTTTGGAGGCGTTCCCGAATTTTTCGAAACAACCATCAAGGGATTATTGGAAGACTATGGATACTATAATGAAGAAACACAATCACAATCAAAAAAAGAAAGATCAGGAATTGACCTGGTTCTGAGCAATTTGAATTTGAACCAAAGCGAAGACCGAATCAAATCAAGACATGTCATGATTCTTTGCGAAAATCTTTCAATTCTCCCCATGATTATGGAAAAACTGCAATCAAAAAACTCACAAAGAAAAATCAAGCTTTTATACGGTTCAAATTTCCCAGAAGACAAGAAAATCCAAACTTACCACGACTTGAAAATGATCGCCAATTTCATGAGTGATCCAAACATCTTTGTTCTTTGCAATCAAGAGCAACTATTTGAACCTCTTTATGATCTTTTGAACCAAAAATATGTTTTTATTGATGGAAAGTTTATTTCAACAGTTAGTATTGATGTCTCAACAACCCGCATATTTGTTCATCCTTCCTCGCGTATTGTCGTTATAATGGAAAAGAGTCGCGCATACAAAGACCTTTCTCTTGCTGTTTTAAATCGTTTTGAAAAACAGCTTGTTCTTTCAACCGACTTCTTAAATGAGAACGGCAAAACTTTGACGTCAAATTTACAGAACTTTTTTAAATCAATAGAAAGTCTCGTTCCAAAAACAAAAATAAGTGATTTACTTGTTGCATACCACCCAGATTTGATTGTTTCTCTTGCGTTCAAACTGCAAGACGAAAACCCAACCATTCAGGAAAATTCGAAGAGCATTTATTGGCATAAAATCGCTAATTTGGCTGCAATGTGTAGAATCAAGAAAAACTTGAAAAAAATAAAAAATGCACTCCAAAAAAATAACGATCTACAGGAGCAAAATTCGACAAATAATCCGAATAGCAACCCCCTTAAGAACATCACAGAAAATATCTGCAAAGATGCCGAAAAATATTTCCGAAATGTTCCTTCAAGTTTGAAAGACTTGTATAACAAATTATCTTCAAAAAATTCATTAGTATTAAAGCACGCAATTATCCTCACAAACTCACCTCCATTTCATTTAGATGACTTTTCAAGTACACTAAAAGATGCCCAACTCATTAAGATTTCGGAAATTGGAAAAGTTTCCGAATTCAGGAAACAACTCGAAAAAAAATCATCTGCAAAAGTTCGTTTTGTTCAATTCCAAGAATCTCCTGAAAAATACAACATCAAAACTTTTCAGCACATCAAATCAGTGATAGAATCCCTGGATGCCTTCAAACAAAAAAACCAGCTCATTATCTTATGTGCACATTTACTTTCCGAAAAAGGAAAATCATCGATTCTCACAACCTTTGAATCTCACTGGGATATTTATTATCTCGATGATTTTAATCCTTCAATTTCTCTCCACACAATGTCAGATCTCCCGTTGCACGAAATATATAATAATCTACTCCAAAAAGAAAACAAAAGGAGAAAAAAGAAAAAAAAAGATTTCCCCGATATGTTCAAAGAAGTCTACAATATTGCTCTCCAAAAAATAAACAAAAAGCATCTGTTTGTAGAATTGCTGAACAAAGAATTTTACAATATATTCATTTCCATCCTCCAGAAAGAGGCAATCATCTCCCAATGGGAAGAAATCACAGAGTCAATTTACAGTAATCCAAGTCAAAAATCTTTTGAATCAATCCAGTCCAGTTTCCATCGAAGACTCATTGATTTTTCTGCGACTCAAATCTCCTTTTTATTGAATGAGGTCCTCCAATTTGAATATTCCAAAAATGAGATACCAAATTTCCCAAAATTATTCGAAATTTGCTTGAGAAATTTTTCTCCTTCCACAAAAACTAATTTTCGCTGGATAAATATCCATAAATATACTTTTCCTTTCAGTTCTTATTTTTATGATAACCCAAAAGAAGCTCAAAAAGTATTCAAAAAAATCGACAAACAATTAGCCAATAAAGTTCGCATCTTCTTTTCTATGTATATTGACGACTTTATCAAACTCAATTTACTTCATGATCAAATTGAATTTTTCGAACAAAACAAAAAACCTTGGTTTGAATATTTTTTTATTAAAAACAAAAAATTTACTTCTTTTGTTGAATTGCATCGACACATCCAAGAAATACAAATGAAAAATGATCCAACAGAAATAATTTTGCAAATCAAATGCTTTGAATTGCTTGACAATATAGAATCTTTAGATGAATTTCCCTCATTAAAAGATATCAAGGATATCAATGATATCAATAGTCTCATTCAACACACTATCACAGAATTAGAAAAAATAAAGCTTTTGCAAAAGCATTTAAAATTAAAAATACCTCAAAATTTGCAGAAGATGAAGAAAATTATACAAAAATGGAAAACAAACAAAACAAAGAAATTAAGGATTTCTCAATAAAATTTCGCTCATTGAAATTAAAATAATTTTGAATATCATCGGGTTGACTAATTCAGATTTAAAAGGGGTAGAAAAGTACAAATTAAAAGATCCTTATTTCTTAATAAATATTGGGAAAATGTGTTATTCAGATATTTCAAAAGAAAAATTTTTCGCTAAATGGTATAAAAGAATAACAAGAATTATTCTTGATACACTTTGTTTTGATAATGATAATAATAATGATAATAATAATAATGATGATAATGATAATGATAATGATAATAATAATAATGATAATGATAATGATAATGGCAATAATGATAATAGTGATAGTGATAGTGATGTGAAAATTGATCAAATAGATAATGATAGGAATCCTTTGAAAGAATACTTAAAAAATTTTGCCAAAAAAATCTTCGATTCTAAATTGCATGAAAAAAAGAAGTTATTTTTGGATATTATTCGATTTATCTTTATTTACTCAGCTAGCAATGATCCTCATTTCTTTAAAGATTTAGTCTCATCTCCAAAAAATAATTTGGAGTTAACATATGATAATTTTTTATCAGAGAAATACATTGAATATATCACAAATTTCCCACAAAATATTCCCGATAAAGAAAATTATAAAATCTCAGTTAAACAAAAAATTAAATTTGAAAACGAAGATGATGAAATTTTTCCTCAAGATATAACTGCACTTGTGCATCATAGAAATAATTTAATTAACGAAAATCAAAAAATGGATTTAAGTGATATTGAAACAGATTTAATCACTTTACAATCTAATCTCGTTTATCCAAAAAAGAAAATCTCACAAATTTTTTCATTTCTGGATTTATTAATCCGAATTATTCAAACAAAAGGAACGCCTATTCAAGAACATTTTATTCAAAAATTTGAAATTATCTGCCGAGATTTTAAAGAACATTCATTACGGGGAAATCAAGAACTGAGAAAAATTCTTCCTTATATTTTTGCAAAAGATGAACGAGAATTTCAAAATGGTGAAGAACTATACCAAAAAATTATAGAAAAAGTTAACCAAAAATTTATTCCTACAGAAATTGATAGTTGGTGTTTCTACTCTTTTCATACTATCGAAATTACCTTACTTGATAATTTATTCAGCAATATTTTAGAAAAAAATCGAAATCGTTATCCTATTAGTTTTTTTTATACTGAAAATCGAAAACATTTTGAATTGTTATGCAAATTCCCTAATTTTTTTCAAGCAATGAATTTAATTTTATCATCAGATACAAACATAAATACAAATTCAACAAAGCCAAATTCAAAATCAAATTCAAAACCAAAATCAAAATCAAAACCAAATTCAAAACCAAAATCTAAACCAAATTCAAAACCAAAATCAAAATCAAAATCAAAACCAAAATCAAAACCAAAATCTAAACCAAATTCAAAATCAAAATCCAATTCAAATTCAAAATCAAAATCTAAACAAAATACAAAATCAAATTCAAAATCAAATTCAAAATCAAATTCAAAATCAAAATTAAAATCTAAATCAAAATTAAAATCAAATTCAAATTCAAAATCAAAATCAAAATTCAAAATCAAAATCAAAATCAAAATCAAATTCAAAATCTAAATCAAAATCAAAATCAAAATCAAAAGTAAAATCAAATTCAAATTCAAATTCAAAACCAAAATCAAAATCAAATTCAAATTCAAATTCAAAATCTTCAGGTATCACAATTGAAGAATTTTTCTTCAGTCAAAATATTGAAGATGAAAATATTTTGGATGATTTTTGTGAAGTTTGGAATTATGATTTCGATATGAAATTTGAAAGGGAAAACAAATATTCCATAAAAACAGAATTAAAATCATTTAAAAAGAATTTTCGATTACATGAAATTTTTGGATATTTAATTGAAATTTACAATGATTTATCAACAAAAACAATAGAATTATTTGGAATGGAACCATCAAATTTAATAACTCAAAAAATTGATTTAGAATCAAATGAAACAAAATTTCCGCAAATAATCCAAATATCAGAAAAAGAAGTCAGAGATTTTCTTGCAAAAAACGTAATTGAGGAATCTAAATCATTATTCTTTTTGGAGGAATTTTTGACAAAAAAAATTAGAGAGAATACTTTTTTCAATTTAGAAATCAAAATTCCTGATATCAAAGCAAGTGAAATTCAAATAAACAAAAAAGATTTACAAGTCGTAACAAAGCAACTTGATAATAAAAAAATATCGATTGAAAAAAAAGAAAAGATAATTCAAGAATTAATAGAATCAAGAATATTATTAAATTGTGCTTACTTTTTAAGAGTGTTAATTGAGCATATTGCTGCAAATCCAACAGAAAATTCTAATGATCCAAAAAAAACCATCGTTTCATTTCTTTCAAAAGACAATAAATCAGAAGCGAAATTGAATGAAATCCCTTTTTTTGAAGGATTATACTCTCAGATCCAGAAATGCCCTTCTTTTAGTTCTTTTCTAATGGAAGATTTAATTGATTTGCATCAATCTTTACTTTCTTATATTGAAGATCCAATTCAATCAATAGATTCTCATTTTAAAGAAAGAATAATCGGTGAATTAAGAATAGATATTGAAACCCTTTTTGAAAACTTAGATTCCTATTCGCAAAAATTCTTGTTAAATTCTTTGCATCAATTAATTTCTCAATTACAAAATTGTGATCCAAATGATTTAATTTTTGATTATTTATCAAATAAGATTGAATTCGATAATCTTTCAAGATTTGAATCTTTTCAAAATCTTAAATTAAAGTTAAAATTTGTTATAGAATTATATCAAATTTGTAAATCAAAATCTGAGAGAATAGAAGAAAACAAAAATTAAAATTAAAATTCAAAATTAAAATTTCAAAATTATTTTTTCATTTTTTTTCTTTTCAAAAAATGAATGATTGTTTATTTTTTGGTTTAAATAAAAATCCAAAACTTTTAAAAAATGAACCAAATCAAATAACAAAACCAATTCAATTTAAATTTGAAAATGAAAATGAAAATGAAAATGAAAATGAAAAACAAATTAAACAAATTTCATCAGGTTATTTTGGAACAATTTTCCTTTTTAAAAATGGAAAAGCAATAGAATATTTAAATCAAAAAAATCCAAAACAAAATCACCAAAAAATCCAAATTGAAAATATTCAAAAAGTATATGTTTGTTATTTAAATGAAGCTATTTTAACAAAAGAAGGAAATGCATTTGCCAAAGGGAAAGATATTAATCCAAAAAATACAAAAGAATTTATCAATATTTCATCATTAATTGAAGATACAAATGATAGAATAATTGAAGATATTGTATCTGGAAATAGTTCAATTTATTTATTAACTTCAAATCAAAATGTTTATGGAATTGGTTCAAATTTATTTGGTCAACTTGGTTTTGATTCTGAAAAACTTTATAAAACAGAAAAACCAATTTTAATGATGAAAAATGTTTCTAAAATATTTTCAGGAAATTTTTCAACTCATGTTTTTCTTTTAAATTCAAATCAAGAATTATTTGGATGCGGATATAATTTATATGGTCAACTTGGATTAGGAGAATCAAGAAAAGAAGAAATAAAAATCCAAAAATTAACCAAAATCCAAAATATTCCAAAAGGCAAAATAATTGATATTCAATGTGGAGATGCTCATTCGATAATGTTGATTGAAAATGAAAATGAAAATGAAGATGAAAATCCAAAAAGAAAACTTTATTCATGTGGAAGATATTACTTTAATGGACTTGGCAAAAAATACCAAAATACTTATGAATTTACTGAAATTAAATCATCTTTATTTGAAAATGATGATAATAATATTCTTGATTTTTCTGTTGGTTTCTCTCATACTTTGATTTTAACATCCAATTCAAAATTGATTGGATTTGGAAGTAATGAATATGGTCAATTAGGAACTGGAGATACTTATTTTCATCAATCAATTCCAATCCAAATTGAATTTCCTAAATTAAGATTTAATGAAAATATTTCTAATTATCATATTTCTTGTGGATATGATAATTCATTTCTTTATTATTCTCCTTCTTCTTTTTCCAATCTTGAAGAAGATTTGATAAAACTATTTGAAAGAAAAGAATTTTGTGATATTTTATTTAAAACCAAAAATGGAGAAATAATTGAAGCTCATAAATTAATATTGAAATATAGATTAAATCAAAATGAAGATGAAAATGAAATCGAAAAACTTCAAGAAATTATTTCAAAAAAATCAATTCAAGAATCCAATCAAATATTTGAAATGATTTATTCAAACAGAATAATAAATCCAAAATTATATTCTGAAATTAAAGAAATTATAAATTCAAATGAAAAAATTGAAGAAACAATGAAAAGAATTTATTTAAATGAAAATGAAAATGAAAAAGATTTTATAATTGAAAGAAAAGAAAAACAATATAAATTTCCAAAATTAATATTAATAATGAGAAGTGAATTATATCGAGGAATGTTTTTATCTGTAACAAATGATACTTCTAATAAAGTTACAGATTATAGTGAATTAAGTAATAAATCATTTCAAATATTTGAATATTGGATTTATTCAAATCAAATTAAAGATGAAATTCAAATTACACAAGAAATAATTGATGAAATTAAAATTGGAATTGATTATTTTCAATTAAATCAAACAAATCCAAATTTATTTGATTTATTAATTAACAAATTTAATAATCAAAATTAAAATTAAAATTAAAATCAAAATCAAAAATCAAAATTAAAATCATAATTAAAATCAAAATTAAAATTAAAATTAAAATTAAAATTAAAATTAAAATTAAAATTAAAATTAAAATTAAAATTAAAATTAAAATTAAAATTAAAATTAAAATTAAAATTAAAATTAAAATTAAAATTAAAATTAAAATTTCATTTTTTCATTTTTTTTCTTTTCAAAAAATGAATGATTGTTTATTTTTTGGTTCAAATTATTCACCAAAACTTATCAAAAATGAACCAAATCAAATAACAAAACCAATTCAATTTAAATTTGAAAATGAAAATGAAAATGAAAATGAAAATGAAAATGAAAATGAAAATGAAAATGAAAAACAAATTAAACAAATTTCAACAGGAGATTATTCAACAATTTTCCTTTTTGAAAACGGAAAAGCAATAGAATATTTAAATGATTTAAATCAAAATCCTTCAAAAATCCAAATTGAAGAAAATATTCAAAAAGTAACTGTTGGTTTTCACAATGAAGCTATTTTAACAATAGAAGGAAATGTATTTGCCAAAGGAGAAAATATTAATCCAAAAAATCCAAATGAATTTATCAATATTTCATCATTAATTGAAGATACAAATGATAGAATAATTCAAGATATTGTTTCTGGAGAACATTCAATTTATTTATTAACTTCAAATCAAAATGTTTATGGAATTGGTTCAAATTTATATGGCCAACTTGGATTTGATTCTAAAATACTTCCAAAAACAGAAAAACCAATTTTAATGATGAAAAATGTTTCTAAAATATTTTCAGGAAATTTTTCAACTCATGTTTTTCTTTTGAATTCAAATCAAGAATTATTTGTATGCGGATTTAATCAATATGGTCAACTTGGATTAGGAGAATCAAGAAAAGAAGAAATAAAAATCAAAAAATTAACCAAAATACAAAATATTCCAAAAGGTAAAATAATTGATATTCAATGTGGAGCTGCTTATTCAATAATGCTGATTGAAAATGAAAATCAAAATGAAAATGAAAATCCAAAAAGAAAACTTTATTCATGTGGAGATTGGAGATATAATGGACTTGGTAATGAATATAAAGATACTTATAAATTTACTGAAATCAAATCATCTTTATTTGAAAATGATGATTATATTCTTGATTTTTCTGTTGGTTATGATCATACTTTGATTTTAACATCCAATTCAAAAATGATAGTATTTGGATATAATTATTCTGGTGAATTAGGAACTGGAGATACAAATACACAATTTATTCCAATTCAAATTGAACTTCCTAAATTAAGATTTAATGAAAATATTTCCAATTATCATATTTCTTGTGGATATGAAAGATCATTTCTTTATTATTCTCCTTCTTCTTTTTCCAATCTTGAAGAAGATTTGATAAAACTATTTGAAAGAAAAGAATTTTGTGATATTTTATTTAAAACCAAAAATGGAGAAATAATTAAAGCTCATAAATTAATATTGGAATATAGATTAAATCAAAATCAAAATGAAAATCAAATTGAAAAACTTAAAGAAATTATTTCAAAAAAATCAATTAAAGAATCAAATCAAATATTTGAAATGATTTATTCAAACAGAATAATAAATCCAAAATTATATTCTGAAATTAAAGAAATTATAAATTCAAATGAAAAAATTGAAGAAACAATTAAAAGAATTTATTTAAATGAAAATGAAAATGAAAAAGATTTTATAATTGAAAGAAAAGAAAAACAATATAAATTTCCAAAATTAATATTAATAATGAGAAGTGAATTATATCGAGGAATGTTTTTATCTGTAACAAATGATACTTCTAATAAAGTTACAGATTATAGTGAATTAAGTAATAAATCATTTCAAATATTTGAATATTGGATTTATTCAAATCAAATCAAAGATGAAATTGAAATTACAAAAGAAATAATTGAAGAAATTGAAATTGGAATTGATTATTTTCAATTAAATCAAACATATCCAAATTTATTTGATTTATTAATTAAAAAATTTAATAATCAAAATTAAAATTAAAATTAAAATTAAAATTAAAATTCAAATTAAATTTAAAATTAAAATTAAAATTAAAATTAAAATTAAATCCAAAATTAAAATCAAAATTAAAATTAAAATTAAAATTAAAATTAAAATCCAAAATTTTTGAAATCCATTTTTTTCTTTTCTTTTCTTTTTAATTTTTTTTTTGTGTTTTTTTATTATTTTTAGAAATAATTTTATGAATATCGAATCAAATATTGTATATCCAAATATTGAAGATAAATCAAGTTTAACTAACATTAGATTTTGGAAAATTTACACTGGTAATCTACAATTTTGTTTTAATGGGAAATGTGTAACAGGACCAGATATTAAAATGTTAATTGTTACAGAATTTATTTACAATATTCCAATGCTTTTATATCTTTTCCTTGATTCTTGGAAACTGAAAGAATTTATATCTTATTATGTTTTTGTTATTTCAGCTATTTTATTTCTTGGTACAAATATTTCCCTTATTTTAACTGCATTTGTTAATCCAGGAATTATTAAAAGATTTCCTATTCCTTCTTTAAAAGTATTTAATTATGTTTTTTTTTAATTCAAAATTAACTATTCAAAAAAAATTTTTTTTTGTTTCTACTTTTTGATTCAAAATTAAATCAACTCTTCAATTCTCATTTTATTTTGAAAAGTTAACTGATTATCCTAATTTTGAGCCTCAGGAAACCCAATCCATTGAAATGCAAAATTCCACTTTTAATTTAAAATATTGTAGTAAATTTTATAAAATTCATATAAATAACAAAAAATTCATTTGTAATATTTTTTTGGAAATAAAGAAACTTGTAATATATATAGACCACCAAGGACTTCACATTGTTCTTATTGTGATAATTGTGTTGAGAAATTTGATCATCATTGTAAAAAAAAATCAAAAAAGAAAAAAAACTATTTTATTAAAAAAATCCAAAAAACATACATTTTGATCAATTAGGTCCTTGGGTTGGAAGTGATGTTGGATTAAGAAACTATAAACATTTTCTCTACTTCCTTTTCTTTACATCCATTTCTATATTGTTTACATTGGCATTTTCATTGACTCATCTCATTCTAGTGACGAAAAGAAATCTCAAAACAAAAAATGGAGCTGATGCCTTTTATTCGGCTTTATCGGAATGTCTTAGCAGGTTATTTGAATTCAAATCATCTCACACAAAAAGATTTGAATTGTATTAATTATTAAAAACATATTTATTCTATTTATAACATATAATTCCCAAAAATAGTATTGTTGTTTTCTTTTTCGCACTGTTTTCTGCTTATCCAGTTATTTCTCTAACATGGTTCCACATAGGACTTGCTTCTAAGAATCTCTCAACACACGAATATGTATGCAGAATATTTATAATGAATTTTTATTGATTGTATTTAAATACATTTAAATTGGTTTATTTTTTGCAAACAAAAAAAGATCAAAGGAATTTATGATGATCAAAAAAACCCTTTTGATAAAGGTTGCTGTTTAAATTTTAAAGATGTTTTCTGTCGCAAATTCCCAAAAGCTAATTTTAGTTTAAGAGATTTCGCAACTGAACATGAAATCAATTCTTTATTAGTTCAACTCCAACAATCAAAATCAAAAGAAAAATCATGGATGAAATCTGAATTGGAAGAAATTATTGCTAAAATTCCAAATTTTTTGAATTATAATGATTTAGAAAATCAACAAATGATTTCAAATGAAAATTCAAATGAAAATTCAAATGAAAATTCAAATGAAAATTTAAATGAAAAACGGAATGAAAATATTTTTGATTCTTCAAGTGAATTTGAAATTGGAAATCAAAATCAAAATTTAAATTTAAAAGAAATTAAAACGAAAAAATCAAAAATAGTTGATGAAAGTGAAATTTCTTTATTAAAAGATAAATAGAAAAGAAAAGAAAAGAAAAAAAAAATTTTTTTTTTAATCAAATTAAATTTGGAACTTTAACTTTAAATAATTTTCTCATTATTTTTTTTTTTTCATTTTTTTACTTCCTCAAACAAATTAAAAATGAATATTTGGGAAATTATTGAAAAAAAAGATATTGAAAAATTAAAAGAAATCAAATCCATTCCAATAAATGATTTAGAAAAAAATGGAAAACCAATTTTACATTTTGCAATAGAAAAAAAAGTATCAAAAGAAATAATTGATGAATTAATTACAAAAGGAGCAAATCCTAATTCTGTTAATCAAAAAAGAAAAAATTGTCTGCATATTGCTTGTGGAAATAACTCAGAAATAGAAATAATTGAACATTTGATTTCAAAAGGAATTGATATTAACGCAAAAACGATTTTCAATGAGACAATTTTACATCTTGCTTGCCAAAATAAAACATCAATAGAAATGATTGAATATTTAATTTCAAAAGGGATTGATGTTGATGCAAAAACAATTTTTAACGAAACAGTTTTGCATTTTGCTTGTCAATATAATTCAATAGAATTGATTGAATATTTGATTTCAAAAGGACTTGATATAAATTACAAATCAGGATTTAACGAAACAGTTTTGCATTTTGCTTGTCAATATAATTCAATAGAAATGATTGAATATTTGATTTCAAAAGGAATTAATGCTATTGAAAAAACAAATACCAATGCATCAATTTTACATTATGCTTGTCAATATAATTCATTAGAAGTTATTAAATATTTGATTTCAAAAGGAATTGATATTAATGCAAAAACAGCCCAACGTCAAACAATTTTACATTTTGCTTGTCAATATAATTCATTAGAAGTGATTAAATATTTGATTTCAAAAGGAATTGATATTAATGCAAAAACAACTCAAAATCAAACTGCCTTACATTATGCTTGTAGAAGAAATTCATTAGAAGTGATTGATTATTTGATTTCAAAAGGAATTGATATCAATGCAAAAACAACTCAAAATCAAACTGCATTACATTATGCTTGTCAAAATAATACACTAGATGTTGTTAAATTTTTGGTTTCAAAAGGTCTTGATATCAAAGCAAAATCTCTTAACAACCAAACAACTTTGCATCTTGCTTGTCAAAATAATTCATCGTTTGAAGTAATCAAGTACTTAGTTGAGCAAGGAGTGAATATCGATGAACCAATAACTTTTTTGCAGATAAAAACTTTCCATATTGCTTGTGAACATAATTCTCTGGAAGTTATTAAATACTTAATCTCAAAAGGAGCAAATATACATGAAAAAACAGGTATCAACCAGTCCGTTCTGAATCTTGCTTGCCAACATAACTCGCTTGAAGTAATCAAATTTTTGGTTGAACAAGGAATTGATATCAATGAAAAAGATCTGATGGCTCATTCACCTTTGCATATCGCATGCCAAAACAATTACTCATTTGAAGTTATCAAGTATTTAATTGGAAAAGGAGCTGATGCTAATTCAGTAACAAACTTAAGTCAAAACCCACTACATTTTGCTTGTCAAAACAACACACTTGAAGTTATCAAATATTTAGTTGAAGTAAAAAAAGTGAACATTCATGAAAAAACATTCCAGAACGAAACACCCTTGCATTATGCCTGCCAAACTAATTCCCTTGATGTGATCCAATATTTGATTTCAAAAGGAGCAAATGTGAATATAACATCATCACTCAATCAATCAATTCTCTATTTTGCTTGTCAAAGTAACTCACTTGAAGTTGTGAAGTATTTGATTGAAGAAAAAGGAATAAGTACAGATACTAGAACTGTGAGGAATGAATCCATTTTACTCGGTGCTTGTCAAAATAACTCGTTTGAAGTTGTGAAATATTTGATTGAAAAAGGATTTGATATTCATGAAAAAGCACTCAGTAATCAAACCGCTTTACATTTTGTTTGCCAAAAAAGCACTTTTGAAAATAGTCAGATGATAATGGAAAAGGAATTTGATCTGAGTCCAAAGACAAGAAGGCATTGGCAAGACTTACTTGCCATGAGCAAAAGTAATTCATCTGATTTCATCAAGTTTTTGATTCAACAAGGTCTTGATATAAATGCAAGAACAGATATTTATCAAACACCTCTTTCATTAGCTATTGAAACAAGAAAGTATCCAGCAATTATTTTATTGTTAATGAATGGTGCAAATGTTTTTGATTTGAAGGAAGAACAAATTACCAAATTTTTTGTTCCAATTTTCCAAAGAGTTTATTCAATCAATATAGATTTGAACAATTTATTGAATTCAAATGATAATGATAGTGATAATTTTCCTGATTACCAAATTCAATCAAATGATTCTTCGAAATTTAATGTTCATAAACTCATTCTATTGACAAGATTTGGTAATAATGAAGGAATTTTACAAAAATTCAAGGAAATTTGTTCTCAAAAACCAAAAGAAGATGTTCAACTTGCTTTAAATTTCATTTACACTGGATTTCCTGATTTAACTGAGTTGATGGAAAAACTAAATCAAAAAGTGACTAAAAATCCCCAAAATTTACCAAATTCAATGCATTTTTATATGATGATGCCTGGTTTGCAACCGAAAATGTTTTATCAAGAAAATGAAGAAAAAGAAGAGAAAATTGAAGAATTTTTCAAAGAGATTGGATTTGATTCAAATTGGATTGAATCCAAAAAAGGAAGAAAAGGAATTTTAAAGGATTTCCATCATTTATATCAAGAAAATGATTCCCAAAAAGATTTCACAATCATTTGTGAAAATGAAAAAGAAATTAAAATTCATAAATTAATATTATTAACAAGAAGTGATTTATTTAAAGGAATGTTTTTAAGTGTTCAAGATTCATCGAATAAAGTTCATGATTATTCAGGAAAATCATTTGAAACAATTCAACAATTAGTTTATTTCTTTTATCATGATGAATTTGAAGAAAAGAAAATTAATCAAACAAATTTTGAAGAATTTCAAGATTTAAAAGATTATTATCAATTAAATCAAAATTCAATTTTAGATTTAATTTTAAAATAAAAAACAGAAACAGAAACAGAAACAGAAAATAATTTGGATTAGATTTTATGTTTTGTTTTTTTATTAAAAAAAATAGAAATTGCGAGAAAATTGTTCTTTTCCATTTCTAATTCTATTTGGAGGATCATTTCCTCCTTTTGCAACATAAAGTAAATATGAACTCGGAAGTTCAATAAATTCCAATTTGTTTAATTGACATAAATTCTCAAAATCTAATTTTTTTGGATAAAAATTATTGCTTCCCAGATTCAAAGTTTTCAAATTAACCAATTTTGAAATTATGGTTGGGAAATTTTCAAAGTGATTTGATTCAAGTGATAAAGATTTCAATTTAAATAATTCTCCAAATGTATTGGGTAAACTTTCAAGGAAATTACGATCCAAATCCAATATTTTCAAATTACGGAAACTTCCCCAAAAATTTGGAATATCCTCAAGTAAATTATTTGAAAGTCTCAAAACTTTCAAGTTTCTTAATTTGGAAAGATTTTCTGGTAAATCATCCAAAACATTAAATTCTAGTGATAAATATTCGAGTTTTGTAAGTTTTCCAATTCCTTCAGGAATTCTTGATAATCTATTATAAAATAATTCCAATTTTTGCAAATTTGTGAGAAGAAAAAACTTCTCGGGAATCTTTTCAATTAAATTTCCTCCACAATTTAAACTTATTAAATTCTCTGAAAGATGCCAAATACTTTGTGGGAGAATTTTTAGCGAGTTTCCTGCAATAAAAAGTTTTTTCAAAGTTGTTAAAAACATGATTGAATCAGGAAACAATGAGAAGTTGTTTTGTGAAATTTCCAATTTGTTTAAATTTGTTAATAGTGTAATTTGTATAGGAAGTTCTTGAAGTGAATTCCCAGCAAAATTCAATTCTTGGAGATTAGTAAGAAATTGGATTGAATATGATATTTTATCAGCTCCATTCCCAGCATAATTTAGACTTTCAAGAGTTGTTAATTTTCCTAAATATTGAGTAAAATGTGTTAAATTATTGTTTGATAGTTCTAATTTTTTCAAATGTTTTAGATTTGCAATTTCTCGACAACAAGAAGTGCTCATTCCAGGGCAATTTGATATTATTAATTCCTCCAATTTTGTGCACAATTTTGGTAATTCCAAAAACTCTTTTTTTGTAATTCTTTTGTTATTTGAAAATTCCAAATGCCGAAGATTTACACAATCTTTTTTTTTTTTGTTTTTTGAAAAAAATGAATAAATATATTTAAATAAATTAAATCAAATCTAACTACCTTTCATAAGATAACTAAATGCCAAAGGAGAAATATTATTATTCTTTGGAATTGATAAAAATGATAAATGTGGACCAGAAAGATTCAAAATTCTTTTTACATGTGAATCATTTACATTTGGTATTTTTAAAAGAGAAATTCCAGACCATAAATAAGGATCGAAAACAATATAATTCCAATCAGAATTAACAGTTGCACACAAAAGTTTTTCTTTTCTGTTCAGATATTTTAATATATATAATGCTAATTCTTCAGGTAATTCTGTTATAAAATCAATTTTTTCTCCTTCTTTTAAATTTCTTAATTTTCTATCAAATTGCTTCATATAATTGAATTCTAATTGGAAATCCCTTTTCTTTTTCATTCTTTTTTCTTTTTCTTCTTGGATTCTTTGAATTTCAATTTCAGTAATTTCTGTTGAGTTTTCAATTGTTAATTTTGTAATTTTGGGTTTTTCATCATTCTCTATTTGAGAATTGATATTTTGATTCAAATTAATTTGGTTAAAAGAGTTTTTTATTGGTTTTTTTCTTTGTTTTCCTTTTCTTTTCTTGTTTCTTGGTGTTTCTCTATTTTGTGAAATTTGTTCAAAAAAGATATCACTTAAAGAAATTTTATCAATTCCTTTTTCAAAAAATTCAATTTCATTTTGATTTTGATTTTGATTTTGAATTTGATTTTCATTTTCAATTTCATTTTGATTTTGATTTTGATTTTGAATTTGATTTTGAATTTCATTTTCATTTTGAATTTGATTTTGAATTTGATTTTGAATTTGATTTTGAATTTGATTTTGAATTTGATTTTGAATTTGATTTTGAATTTGATTTTGATTTTGAATTTGATTTTGATTTTGATTTTGATTTTCATTTTGAATTTGATTTTCTTTTGAATTTTGAATTTGATTTTGAATTTGATTTTGAATTTGATTTTGATTTTGATTTTGATTTTGATTTTGATTTTGATTTTGATTTTGATTTTGATTTTGATTTTGAATTTCATTTTCATTTTCATTTTGATTTGAGTTTTGAATTTCATTTGAATTTTCATTTTGAATTTGATTTTGATTTTGAATTTGATTTTGAATTTGATTTTGAATTTGATTTTCATTTGAATTTTGATTTTGTTTTTCATTTTGAATTTCATTTGAATTTTGATTTTCATTTGAATTTTCATTTGAATTTTGAATTTGGTTTTCATTTTCATTTTGATTTTGGTTTTCATTTTCATTTTGATTTTCTTTCTTTTTAAACATTTCCTTTACAGCATCTCCTTCATTAATTAAAATATCAATATAATAATATAAATCCTTCATTATTTCTTTATTAATTATATCAAAACCTGGAATATATTCTGGTAACATTAATATAAATTCATCAGAGAATTCATTCAATGTTGAATTTTTACTTTGTTCAATCATATATCTTATTTTATTTTAAATTATATTAAGTTTTATTTTAAGTTTTATTTTAAGTTTTATTTTATTATTTTATTTTATTATTTTATTTTAAATTTTACTCCCAAAGATAATCTAAAACTGTTTCATCTACTTTTTTAATAATTTCATAATCTTTTTTTTCTAATTTTTGTTCAAAAAAATAAAGAAAATAACTAATATTAAAATTTTTTGAATTCATTTGATGTTTTAATGAAAAAATAAAATGAAAAAAATGAAAAATGAAAAATGAAAAAAAATTTTTTCCTCAATTTTTTATTAAAAAGATTTTTTGTTTAGAAAAAAAGAGAAGAAAGAAAAAGAAAAAGAAAAAGAAATGAAAAAAAAAAATGAGAAAATTTGTTTTAGAGGAAAATTAAAAAAGAAAGAAGAAGAAAGAAGAAGAAGAAAATTAATTATTTTCATCTTCTTTTTGTGAATCATGACTATCACTATCACTTGAAGTATCACTTGTTGATTTTGAATCACTTACTTCTTTGTTTTCATTTGGAATTTCTGCATTATAACCTTGATTTGGTACATAATTTTCTTGATCATGAAGTTTATCAGTTTCATCTCTTTGATTTGGAATTTGATCATATTCTCCAATATGTTCATCTTTTTGTTGTGTTTTGGATGAATCAAATCCTTTATATCCAGCTTCTTCATGTTTTTCAAATCCAAGATTGATGATCATTAAAGCAATCTTTAAATTAATTTTAATTTTTAATTTTATAAATGAATTTTAATTTTAATTTTAATTTTAATTTTATAAATGAATTTTAATTTTAATTTTATGAATTTTAATTTTAATTTTAATTTTAATTTTAATTTTAATTTTAATTTTAATTTTAATTTTAATTTTAATTTTAATTTTAATTTTAATTTTATAAATGAATTTTAATTTTAATTTTAATTATATAAATGAATTTTAATTTTAATTTTAATTTTAATTTTAATTTTAATTTTAATTTTAATTTTAATTTTTTTAATTTTTTAATTTTAATTTTAATTTTTAATTTTAATTTTAATTTTAATTTTTAATTTTAATTTTAAATAATTTTGATTTTAATTTTTAATTTTTAATTTTAATTTTAATTTTAATTTTAATTATAATTTTAATTTTAATTTTAATTTTAATTTTAATTTTAATTTAAATAATTTTAATTTTAATTTTAATTTTAATTTTAATTTTTAAATGAATTTTAATTTTAATTTTAATTTTAATTTTAATTTTATAGAATTTTAATTTTAATTTTAATTTTAATTTTAATTTTAATTTTAATTTTAATTTTAATTTTAATTTTAATTTTAATTTTTAATTTTAATTTTAATTTTAATTTTAATTTTAATTTTAATTTTAATTTTAATTTTAATTTTTATTTTAAATTTAATTTTAATTTTAATTTTAATTTTAATTTTAATTTTAATTTTAATTTTAATTTTAATTTTAATTTTATAAATGAATTTTAATTTTAATTTTAATTTCAATTTTGATTTTAATTTTAATTTTTAATTTTAATTAATTTATAAATTTTGAAATTTTAATTTTAATAATAATTTATAAAATTACAAAAGCAATAAATTGGAAAAGAATTCCAGCAGTAAATGTTTGAGTTTTATGTTCACATTTTCCACCATTAGCTTTGGGAATAGCACAATAAGGAGTATAAACGCCATCAATAGAAATAACAATTAATCCAATAAAAACACTAATCAAATAATTAAAGAATAAAGAGCATCTATATCCATATTTTCCAAGTACTTGAAGAGCAGCCATAATAAGAGAAATAATTAATCCAAATGCTGTAGTAACAAAATAAAGTCCAAGAAGTTTTCTTTCATCTGATTTAAAGTTTTATTGCTAATATAAATCCAAACTATTTTCATTTCAAAAAATATATATTTAATTATAAATTTAATTATAAATTGTGTTAAATTTAATTATATATTTTGAAATAAATTTAATTATAAATTTAATTATATATTTTGAAATAAATTTAATTATAAATTTAATTATAAATTTAATTATAAATTTAATTATAAATTGTGTGTTAAATTTAATTATAAATTTAATTATAAATTTAATTATAAATTTAATTATAAATAAATTTTAATTATAAATTAAATTTAATTATAAATTTAATTAAAATTTTAAATTTTAATTATTTTAATTATAAATTTAATTTAAATAAATTTAATTATAAATTTAATTATAAATTTTAAAATAAATTTAATTATAAATTTTAATTATAAATTTAATTATAAATTTAATTATAAATTTTTTAAATTTAATTATAAATTTTGAAATAAATTTAATTATAAATTTTAAATTTTAAATTTTAATTAATTATAAAATTTATTATAAATTATAAAAATAAAATTATAAATTTAATTATAAATTTAATTATAAATTTAATTATAAATGTTAAATTTAATTTAAATTTTGTATATTTAATTATAAACCATTAAATTTTTGGTATTTAAATAAAGCAAATATAAATTTAATTATAAACGCCATCAATTAGAAATAAACAATTAATTAATTATAAAAACATTAATTAAATAATTTAAAGAATAAAGAGCATCTATATTTAATTATAAATTTAATTATAAATTTTGAAGAGCCATAATAAATTTAATTATAAAAAAATAATTTAATCCAAATTTGAAATAAAGTCCAAGAAGTTTTCTTTCATCTGATTTAAATGATCCCAATGCACTTATTGCTAATATAAATCCAAACTATTTTCATTTCAAAAAAATATAAGTTTTGAAATAAATTTAATTATAAATTTAATTATAAATATAATTATAAATTTAATTATAAATTTAATTATAAATATAATTTAAAATTTAATTATAAATTTAATTATAAATTTTGAAATAAATTTAATTATAAATTTAATTATAAATTTAATTTAATTATAAATTTAATTATATTTATAAATTTAATTATAAATTTAATTATAAATTTTAAATAAATTTAATTATAAATTTAATTATAAAATTTAATAAATTTAATTATAAATTTAATTATAAATTTAATTATAAATTTAATTATAAATTTAATTATAAATTGTGTGTTAAATTTAATTATAAATTTTTAATTAATTTAATTATAAATATAAATTTAATTATAATTATAAATTTTAATTATAAAATTATAAATTTAATTATAAATTTAATTATAAATTTAAATTTAATTATAAATTTTGAAATAAATTTAATTATAAATTTAATTATAAATTTATTAATTATAAATTTAATTTTGAAATAAATTTAATTATAAATTTTGAAATAAATTTAATTATAAATTATTTTAAATAAAATTTAATTATAAATTTAATTATAAATATAATTATAAATTTAATTATAAATATAAATTTAAAATTTTAATTATAAATAAATTTAATTATAAATTTTTTGAAATAAATTTAATTATAAATTTTGAAATTTAAATAAATTTAATTATAAATTTAATTATAAATTGTGTGTTAAATTTAATTATAAATTTTGAAATAAATTTAATTATAAATTTTGAAATAAATTTAATTATAAATTGTGTGTTAAATTTAATTATTAATTTAATTATAAATTTAATTATAAATTTAATTTAAATTGTGTTAAATTTAATTATAAATTTAATTATAAATTTAATTATAAATTTAATTATTATAAATTTAATTATAAATTTTGAAATTTAATTATAAATTTAATTATAAATTTTGAAATATAAATTTAATTATAAATTTTGAAATAAATTTAATTATAAATTGTGTGTTAAATTTAATTATAAATTTTGAAATAAATTTAATTGTTATAAATTTAATTATAAATTTTGAAATAAATTTAATTATAAATTTAATTATAAATTTAATTATAAATTTAATTATAAATTTTTAAATTTAAATTTAATAAATTTAATTATAAATTTAATTATAAATTTAATTATAAATTTAATTATAAATTTTGAAATAAATTTAATTATAAATTTAATTATAAATTTAATTATAAATTTAATTATAAATTTAATTATAAATTTTGAAATAAATTTAATTATAAATAAATTTAATTATAAATTTAATTATAAATTTAATTATAAATTTAATTATAAATTTAATTATAAATTTTGAAATAAATTTAATTATAAATATAATTATAAATTTAATTGTTAATATTTAATTATAAATTTTGAAATAAATTTAATTATAAATTTCAAAAGTTTTTTTATTTCTTTTGATTTTATAAAAAATTCGTTGTTGTTGGAAAATTAAAAAAATTTTGGTTTTTCTTTTTTAAAAAAATAAAAAAGGAGAAAAAAAAATTTTTTTTAAAATAAATTATTTAAAAATAAATAAAAATTACAAAATTTAAACCATGTAAAACAAGTGGAGTGTATTTATGCATTTCAAATTAAGAAAATAAGAAAAAATGAAAAAAAAATGAAAAAAATGAAAAAAATGAAAAAAAAAAAAAAGAATTCTTTTCATTTCCAAATTTTAATAACTCCATCTCGAGAAGAAGAAATCAAATAATTATTTGAATCAATATCAAAAAGTTTCAAATCCGAAATGGAATCTTGATGAGAATTTTTTGCTTGATTTTGATTTAAATGAACAATTGAATAATCTTTTTTTTCTGAATTAGGAAATAATGAAAAAAATACAAAATTTTGATATTTTTTTGATTTTCCAGAAATAACATAAGAATTTGAGAATTTTTTCAAATCCCAATAAAGAATTGATTGATCAACTCCTCCAGAAATCATAAACTCGTTTTGATATGAACAAATAATTTTACGAAATTTTTCTTCTTCTTTTGGAATTTTTCCCGAATCCAAAAATTCTATTGCTTCTTCAATTTTTTCAAGATCCTGTTTATCCATTTGCGTTTGCGGTTTGAGAAATTTATTGGAAATCAAGTTCTCATTACTTTGCTGATCTAACTCACTATTCAGTTGTGAATATTCAAGAAAACTCAGTGTGTTTTTTTCTTGATTTGGGAAAAGTGAAGAAATTTTCTCTTTAATTGCTCGTGGTAAAGTGAAGTGAGTTGGAGTCTGTGTTTCGTTTGCCTGAGATACAAGCTTTGTTATTCGGAAATCGTGATTAGCTTTTGAATTGGAAATGTCCAAAATGGTAATTTTGTTTTTTTCGGATGAAATTGCAATATTGAATGGATTTTTTGGATCATGAAAATATTGAATATCCATAATTTTCGAGTTTGAGTATTTGAGAATCTGAAACGGGAAAAGAAACCTCAGATCATAAGAAAGCACATATCCTCGATCCGTACCAATAGAAACCCAATTCCCTTCTGGTTCTACCATTAGAGATGTAAGTAATCCATATTTTCCTGAAATTGAGAATTTTAAATCTGTATCTTTTCCAAACGGATTGAAATCAAGACTGTAATCATGCGCTCGCAAATCAACGCGATGCACATCTCCTCGTTGTGTTGCATAGAGTATTTCTTTGCTATATTCTGTTTTGTTGTAAATGTTCTTGATGTCTATGATTGCACTTTGGGAATTAGTTGAAATATTTTTGATTGATTTTTCGGAAATTGGATTTCTTTTTGGATCGAAATCAAGACCATAATCGTAATCTATTGGATAAAAAGAAATTGTTCCTCGATCATACCCCAATGCAATCATTTTGAGGTTATCGAAAAATTCCATGCTTGTGATTTTCCCAGTTTTTGTGGATAATGTTTGTTGTGAGATCAAGTGCTGTTTTTTGAAAAATGTTCCGATATTAAATAACTTAACTGTTCCATCAGTTGAATAACTTGCAAGAAGTGATTGATCGGAACTGATTGCAATTCTCGAAACATTTGATTTGTGTTCCGTGTTTGTTGCGATATTGATTCCTTTGATTTTACTTTTTTTTTTCGCCAATTGGCTCTTTTGTGAGTCTTTAAAATCTTTTGAATATGGATTTAATTGAGATTCTGTTTTTGCTATTTTTGTTGTCGATATTTTGTATTGAGATAGGTTTGAAGTTACTGAATCAACTTTTTTTGATTTCAGTTGGATTTTTTCTGGGATTTTCATTTGGAAAAATTCGCCATTCTCCAAAATTCTTATTTTTGGATTTTCGGTTTTATTCTCTTTTTCCTTCATATCTTTAATTTTCCGCTTAATTTCTACCTCTATTTTGGGGTTTGAAGATGCTTTGATGATAAATTGTTTTAATTTTAAGATTTTCCAAGTCATTTCAGGAGGATAAATTGATATTCTTCTTTTCATATTTAAATTTTCCAAGAAACTTGAATCATTATTGCTATTATTATTTAATTTCATTTGAAGTGACAGTTTTTTGGAAGAGTTTTGACTATCTAAATTAATAACTGCTTTTCTCAATCTTTGCTCGAACTCCAGCTCATTCAAGTTATTTTGTTTTGTAAGATATGTTTCTTGAATTAATTCTTCGTATATTTCTCTTGGAATTGAATCCTCCAAACAATCCAATAAAACAACTTCGTTGATATCCGATATTTGATATTTCAGAAAAGGTTCCAATACAGGAAATATAAAGCAATAAGCATCAACAATATCCATTTTCTCAAAAACTGCAGTGAAATATCGGATTGTGGAATATTTGATCCACAAATTTGGATGCAAAAGCAAAGGTGCCACTTTTTTCATAATTTCAATCATGTTTTCTTTCAAAATTTCATTGATTTCTGCGAGTTTTGCACAAGTTTCTAATGCCTTCTGAATAACAACCTCTTCAATATCAAAAATAGATTCCATAATACAAGGAATAATGTGGTAGTTCATCTTTTTAGTTCCGAAAAATGGTACCAGCTCAATTGTCTTGTCCATTAAAGTGGTTTTGAGCTGCCAATCTTTATCGTTAAGAAAAGTAATCAATAAAATGAGTATTTTGTTATTTCGAATGTTCTCTCCAAAAAACATGCAAATATCCTTCATTATCGCAAGTAATTGCCTTCTAATACTTGGGTTTTTATCCTCAAATAAATATGTGATAATAATCTCAAAATTTTGTTGCAAATGTTGATATTCCTTTTCGAATTTTTCGCTAAACTCTTTGTTCAGCTCTTTCTTTGACTGATTTTGTTTTTCTTCTTTTACTTGTAGATCGTTTTTGGTTTCATTGCTTTTTTTCTCAATTGCTTTTTCATTCGTGATTTGGTTTAAATCCTCTTGTTCTTGTTGTTTTTGCTGCTGCTGTTGAAGTAAACTCAGAAAAATGAAATTTTTACCAATAAACGCTAAACGTGGTATATATTTCACAAAAGTTAATCTAACAATTAAATCGTGATCTTTCAAAGTCTCCAATAAATTTGGTAATAAATATTCAGGGAATAGCAGATAATCAAATGCAGATACTGAATTAACCATTTCGAGAATTAATGTTATTGTTTCAATTGATTTTGCTCTAACAATTCCATTTTTATCAGAAATTAGACTAAATACATATGGAATAATTTTGTCAAACCGCATCTTATCATCAACATTTGAAGAAAAATTCAATATCAGTTTTAAGGCTTTTAGTTTTGTGTTTGGATCCTTGATAGTTTTTAAAGATGAACAAATTTCATTAATCAGCAAAATCAATAATTGATATTTTGGCTTTTTCTTCCATATTTTCCTTGCTTTTTCGAGTTTGGCTTCATGTTCTTTAGAAAGTTGTTTTTGGAGTTGTTTTTTGTCTCTTTTCGTTTCTGATTCTGAATAATGCACTTCGAATATTTGTTGATATTCCTCGTTTTCATTATATTTATCTTTATCATTATTTTTATCCTTGTTTTTGTTTTTGTTTTTGTTTTTATTTCTATATTTATCTTTATCTTTATCAATTGAATTTAAATCTTTTTCGAAATTTTGTAAATGCTCTTTGAGATTTTCAATTTTTTCAATCATTTTTTGATTATTTAATAATTGAAAATTTTGTGTTTCTTTTTTTTGATTTTGATTTTGATTTTGATTTTGATTATTAGTATTAATTTCCCTTTCTATTTCTGAAGATTTAGAATAATTTGTTTCAATTTCATCAATTCCAGCTTCAAATTCGAGTTTTGTTTCTCCTTTAATCTCCAACTGCTTAAATATTTGTGGTAAATTATGGTAAATCTCTTCAATTTTTTGATCAGATGATTTAATAAGATTTGCACCAAAAAATTCATGAAGATGATCATAAAAATTGTTTGGGAAAAAAACTTCTCTGTATTTTTTAAGGTATTCTTGAGCAGAAAGTCTCTGAGAAGGATCAATTTGAATCATACTTTGAATCATTTCTCTGACTTTTTCATTTTGAATCAAATTGATATTTTGAGCTTGGAATTTTCCCTTTTTGTACATAAGGAGATCTGATAAAAAAAATAAAGGTTCTGTTTCAAGAAATAATTCCCCAATAACACATCCAAGTGAAAAAATATCCATTTCTTGAGTTAATTGATTATTGGATGAATTCAGAATATTTCCATCATCATCATCATCATCTACAAATCTTTCTGGTGCAGTATAACAAGCTTTTCTTCTTGAAGAATCAAAAAAGTAAGAAAAGATTGATGGGTTTTTCTTTTGATTTTGAAAAAATGGAAATGAATATTATTTTTTTTTAATAAATTAAATCATTTTCAATTTGTTTTAATAGTAATTATTTATATCTACAATAGGAAGTTTTGTTGGTTTGAAAGGACTTGGATCAAGAATAAAAACCCAAAGAGATGATGTTAAAAAAATGTTTTCAATTTTAATATCACCGTGGAAGACACCTCTTGAATGAGCTTGATGAACACCCATTAACATTTGGAATGTGATCCATCTTTTTTCTATATCTGTTAAAAAGGGGCGAGTACTTTTCAAATTTAAAATAAATTTTTAAATTTGAATAAATTTTTAAAACAATTTTTGAATCAATTTTAAATAATCAATTTTAAATTTAAATTATTTCCAATCAATTTTAAATTTGAATAAATTTTTAAATCAATTTTAAATCAATTTCAAATCAATTTTAAATTTAAATTATTTCCAATTTAATTCAATTTCCAACTTAATTTTAAATAATCAATTTCCAACTTAATTAATTTTAAATCAATTTAATTCAATTTCCAACTTAATTAATTTTAAATCAATTTAATTCAATTTCCAACTTAATTTTAAATAATCAATTTAATTCATTTTAATTTTAAATTCAATTTTAAATCAATTCAATTTAATTCATTTTAAAATTTTAAATCAATTTATTTTAATTTAAATCAATTTAATTCATTTTAAAATTTAATTCAATTTCCATCAAATAAATTAGAAGAAAAATAATGACGAACTAAATAAACAGTTTCCAAGTTAATTAATTTTAAATTTAAAAGGAAATCAATCAATTTCCAATTCGAATTTTGAAAAATCAATTTCTTTAATTTTAAATTTAAAATAATTTAATTCAATTTCAATTTAAATTTAAATGTTTTTAAAAATTCAATTTCTAATTCACTTTGAATTTTAAATCCTTCATCAATTCATTTTAAAATTTAATTACCTCATTCTATCAAATAAATTAGAAGAAAAATAATGATGAAAATGAAAAAAACAGTTTTTGATTGGTTTCGGGGTAAAAGAAAAAGGAATATCAATCAAAAAGAACGAATTCGAATTCCATCTTTCAATATATTTTAAAAAATCAATTTTTGGATATGATTTAACAATAACTAAACCAAAATTTTCTTTATACATCTTAAATGTTTTTAAAAAACGTGAATTTCCTAATTCACTTTGAAAAATAAATCCTTCAAGATCATCTGAAAATTGTCTTTCTTGAGTTTCAAATTGATTTCCCATTTAAAAAAAATGAAATGAAAAATGAAAATGAATTTTGAATCCGATTTAAATTTTAATTAAAGTTTTTGATTAAAAATTAAAAAGAAAGAAAAAGAAATTTTTCAAAAAATAAAAGGAAAAATCAACTTTTATAATTCAATTTATCTTTTTTTTAATACTTTAATTTATTTAATTTTTTTTTCTTTTTCTTTTTAATTTTCTTTTTTAATTTTTTAATTTTAAAATTTAATTTTTTAATTTCACTTTTAATTTTCAATTTGAATTTTAATTTTAATTTTAATTTTAATTTTGTTTTGAATTTTTAATTTTAATTTTCCTTCATAAATTTTAATTTTAAGATTTTAAGATAATCATTTTAAGCATTTGTTTTAATTTTTTCAATTTTTAATTTTAATTTTTAATTTTAATTTTTAATTTAAATTTTAATTTTAATTTTATTTTAATTTTATTTCCGATTTTAAATTTTATTTTTAATTTTAATTTTAATTTTAATTTTAATTTTAATTTTTAATTTAATTGTAATCATTTTAATTTTAAGATGATTTTAATTTTTTTTCAATTTTTCTTCTTAATTTTTAAATAATTTTAATTTTAATTTTAATTTTAATTTTGGATTTTAATTTTAATTTTAATTTTAGTTTTAATTTTAATTTTGATTTTGATTTTAATTTTAATTTTAATTTTAATTTTGATTTTAATTTTAATTTTAATTTTAATTTTAATTTTGAATATTAATTTTAATTTTATTTTTAATTTTAATTTTAATTTTAATTATGATTTTAATTATGATTTTAATTTTAATTTTAATTTTAATTTTAATTTTAATTATATTCTACACTTGGGATTTGTCTTTCAAGTTTAATTAATGCATTTTGGCTATTATGATAATTAAGTTGAGCATGATCTCTGTTTTTGAAAACAGGTTGAAATGAACTAATAATTCGATCATATTCTATAAAATAAGGAGGTAATTTATCTAATTCCAAATTTGATTGTTCAATATAACTTTTCCCAATTTGTTCCCAAGTATCTCCAATTAAAAAGAATAATTCTTCTGTTTTTTTTGCTGATTCTTGAGCTTTTGGTGGAATTTCATCTCTCCAATCAAATTTAGCTTCACTCATTTCTTTCCAAGATAATCCAACTTTTGTTAAACAAGCAGAAATTTCTTTTTTATAAAGAAAAAAATTATTATTAAAATTATTATTAAAATTATTATTAAAATTATTATTAAAATTATTATTAAAATTTATTATTAAATTTATTATTAAAATTATTTATAAAATTATTATTAAATTTATTAATAAAATTATTATTAAAATTATTATTAAAATTATTATTAAATTTATTATTAAAATTATTATTAAATTTATTATTAAAATTATTATTAAATTTATTATTAAAATTATTATTAAAATTATTATTAAAATTATTATTAAAATTATTATTAAAATTATTATTAAAATTATTTATAAATTTATTATTAAAATTAAAAGAATATCGAGTTATTAAAATTCAGAAAATAATTATTAAATTTTTATTAAATTTATTTTTAAAATGAAGTGTAACATTATTAAAATTTATTAAAAATTATTATTAAAATTATTATTAAATTTATTATTAAAATTATTATTAAATTTATTATTAAAATTATTATTAAAAATGGTCTTTTTTCTTTTCAAAAATTTATTAAAATTATTATTAAAATTTTTATTAAAATTATTTTAAAATTATAATTAAAAAAATTATTAAAATCGAGTTTAAAATTCAGAAAATTATTATGAAAATTTTTGGAGTTAAAATTATTTAAAATTGGTCTTTTTCTTCTTTCAACTTCTTTCTTTTTTTTTTCCCAACTCTTTTAAAATTATAATTAAAATTATTATTAAAATTAAAATTAAAATTAAAATTAAAATTATTATTAAAATTAAAATTAAAATTATAATTAAAATTTAAGAGAATTTGTTTTACTTTTTCTCCAGATGAATGAAGAAATTCAAGAAAGAAATCAACTCTTGAAAGAACATTATGATATGCTAATTTATTAATAAATTTTTGGATTGTCAATATTCTAGTTTTTTCTTTAGTTTCATAACCAGGACGAGCTAAATTTTCAAATTAAAAAAATTTTAAATTATATTTCAAATTAAATTAAATTAAATTAAATTTACGAGCAACTTTTAAATCAAGTAAAGGTGGAATACAAATATTCGGATATAAACGAACTAATTAAATTCAAAATCTCTCCATCTATGTTAAATCCAAAAGTCTTAAAAGATAATTTTAAATAATTTTAATTTTTTAAATTTAATTTTATAAAGGTGGAATAAAAATATAAATTTTTATATTTATAAAATTTTTATAATTGATTTTATAAATAATTAAAAATTTTATCCATCTATGTTAATTTATATAAAAAGTTTTAAATAATTTTATAAATAATTTTAATAATTTTTTAATTTTTAATAATTTTATAAATAATTTAATTTTATAATTTTAAATAATTTTATAATTAATTTTATAATTAATTTTATATTTAATTTTATAAATAATTTTATAAATAATTTTATAAATAATTTTAATAAATAATTTTATATTTAATTTTATAATTAATTTTATAAATAATTTTATAATTAATTTTATAAATAAATAATTTTATATTTAATTTAATAAATTTAATTTTATTTTAATTTTATAATTTTATATTATTTTTTAATAATTTTATAAATAATTTTATATTTAATTTTATAAATAATTTTATAATTAATTTTATAAATAATTTTATATTTAATTTTTATAAATAATTTTATAATTAATTTTATATTTAATTTTATATTTAATTTTATTTTAATAATTTTATAAATAATTTTATAAATAATTTTAATTTTATAATTAATTTTATAATTAATTTTATATTTAATTTTATAAATAATTTTATAATTAATAATTTTATAATTAATTTTATAAATAATTTTATAATTAATTTTATAAATAATTTTATAATTAATTTTATAAATAATTTTATAATTAATTTTATAATTAATTTTATATTTAATTTTATATTTAATTTTATATTTAATTTTATATTTAATTTTATAAATAATAAAAACCTCATTTTCAAGAACATAAAAAGGATGTTTCTTAAAACGACCTTTTTCAACAACTCCTTTAACTTTAACAACTAAATTAACTTCAGGTTGAGTATCAACCCATAGAAAACCTTGGTCAGAAATCATATGAACTTCATTTGGATCAACTTGACCATCAAAATCATCAGTAAGATCATCAGTTATTTCACTATCAGTTTCTTCTTTTTTACGATTCTGAGGAGTTTGAGAAGGGGAAGATTGGATTGTTTTTTCTTTTTCAGGAACTAAATGAACATAACTAAAAAAACAAAATAGAAATTTTAAATATAAAATTAAATATAAAATTTAATATAAAATTTAATAGAAAATTAAATAAAAAATTTAAATAGAAATTTTAAATTGAAAATTAAATAGAAATTAAATAGAAATTAAATAGAAAATTAAATAGAAATTTTAAATATAAAATTAAATATAAAATTAAATAGAAAATTTAAATATAAAATTAAATAAATTAAATAGAAAATTAAATAGAAAATTAAATAGAAAACAAAATAGAAATTTTAAAAATTTAAATGGAAAAATTATTTAAATTTATTTTTTTATTTGGGAAATGTTTTGCATACTTCCCAGGAAATAATCCTTGTGTGTAAGTTGTATCAGATTCAAGATATCCTGTCCACCATCCTGAATTATCATCAACTGCTGTAACAATTATTACTTGTCCAGCTGAAAAATTTAATTCTCCATCTTCTCCTGCTTCATAATCATAATCCGCTATTGCTCTTGACATTTTTAAAAAGAAATAAAAAAATAAGAAAAAAAAAATGAAAAATAAAAAAAAATTAAAAAATATTTTTTTGCTTTTTTTTATATTTCATTTTTTTTCTTTCAAAATTTTTTTTAATAAATAAAAAAGAAAAATGGAAGCTTATTCAAATTTAGAAAAACTTTCAAATGATTTAAAACAATTATTTCAAAATCAAAATGAAGAAAATTATTCTAATTTTGAAATAATTTGTGAACAAAATCAAATTTCATTTAAAACTCATAAATCAATTCTTTCTTCAAGAAGTCAATATTTTAAATCACTTTTCAATTCCAAAATGAAAGAATTTCAAGAAAATAAATTAATTCTAAGCGATGTTTCAAGTTCAATCCTATCTTTAGTTTTGAATTATTTTTATTCAGGAAAAATTGAAATTAATTCAGAAAATGTTATTGAAATTTTAATGTTTTCATCAAAATATTTAATTGATGAATTAATTGAAATTTGTTCAAAATTTATCAAAAACAATTTACAAACTGAAACTGTTATTGATGTTCTTAAATTATCTGAATCAATGAATTTCAATCAATTATTGGATTTTTCTTACCAATTCATTTCAGAAAATTTTGATGAATTTATCAAAACTTCATTTTTTTTTGAACTTGAAGAAAATCATTTAAATTCAATATTATCAAATGATGAGATTATCGTAAACGAATTTGAAATTTTTCAATCAATAATAAACTGGGGAAAACATAAATCAAGCATTAAATCAAAAATCAAGAAAAAAAACAAACAAGAAAAAGAAAAATTGCAAAACCAAATTTCAAGTGTTATTGATAAAATCAGATTTATTGATTTCTCAAAACAAGAAGTTAAAAAAGTTTTAAAAGAAGATTTAATTCCAAAACAAATTTCACAAAAACTAACAGAATTAAAAAAACTTCAAAAAAGTTCAAAAAATGAAGCAAAATTAAAAGAATTTATTGAAAAAGAAAATTCATTAATATTCAAATCAAGAATTGGATTTAAATCAGCAATTATTAAAGAAAAAAAATATATGAATGCATTAAGAGAGTGGCTGAATGACGACAAATTCTTTTTGAAAATGAAATTGGGATTTTCAGCCAAAAGAGATGCATTTGATTCCAAAAAATGGCATGAAAAAGTTGATGATCGAGGAAAAACATTAATTGTTATCAAAACAACAAATAATTGTATTTTTGGAGGATATTCAAAAGTAGGATGGCTTTCAGGAAAGAATCTAACATATATCGCTGATCCAGATTCATTTTTATTCAGTTTAAAAAACTTAACACAAAATCTACCACAAAAATTCCCAATTCAAGATAAAAAAAAAAGTAATGCACTTTATTATGATTCTAGTGATGGTCCTGTTTTTGATGATATGAGAATTTATTCCACTTTCAAAACTGGTAGATCTATTTTCTTTGGTGTTTCTTTTACTTTGCCTAATGGTATGAAAGATAGCACTAAAGAAGCAATGAATTATTTTGCTGGTGGTGATGGTTATTGGAATATTGAAGATATTGAAACTTTTTTCATTTAAAAACAAAAATCGAATTAAAATCAAATTCAAATTCAAATTTAAATTTAAATTCAAATCAAATTCAAATTCAAATTCAAATTCAAAATCAAATTTAAATCAAATTCAAAATCAATTTCAATTCAAATTCAAATCAAATTAAATCAAATTAAATTTAAATTTAAATCAAATTCAAATTCAATCAAATTTAAATTCAAATTCAAATCAAATTTAAATTCAAAATCAAATCAAATTCAAATCAAATTTAAATCAAATTAAAATTCAAATTCAAATCAAATCAAATTCAAATCAAATTCAAATTAAAATTCAAATTTAAATTCAAATTTAAATTCAAATTAAAATTCAAATTTAAATCAAATTAAAATTCAAATTTAAATCAAATTAAATCAAATTAAAATTCAAATTAAATCAAATTAAATTTAAATTTAAATCAAATTAAAATTCAAATTTAAATCAAATTCAATTTCAAATTTAAATCAAATTCAAATCAAATTCAAATTCAAATTCAAATTCAAATTTAAATTTAAATTTAAATCAAATTAAAATAAAATTCAAATTCAAATTCAAATTCAAAATCAAATCAAATTTAAATTTAAATCAAATTAAAATCAAATCAAATTCAAATCAAATTCAAATTCAAATTCAAATTCAAATCAAATTTAAATTTAATTTAAAGTCAAATTCAAATTTAAAATCAAATTCAATCAAATTTAAATCAAAATTTTTTTTTTCTTGATTAAACAAAAGAAAGAAATCCAAATTCCACTTTTTTAAAAAAAAAAAAATCATTTCTAAAACAAAATTTTTTTTTCATTTTTTTTTTTTCTCTTTTTTTTTTTTTTAAAAAATGTCTAAAAGTTTTATTAATACTTCAAAACCAAATATTTTTATTTTAAGAAAATTATCAGAACATGAATTAGTTAATTTTGCTATAAAAAAATTAAGTTTTCTACATTCTTCAAAAATAGAAATTGAACAATTTATTGAACTTGTTTTTGAACGTTTAATTTCAACAATTAAAAAACAAAATGATCTTTTTTTAATGAAAAATTTTATTCAAAAATTTACTCAAATTATAACTTTTTTGCCAACTGATTTAAATTTTCTGTATAGTGACTTTATTAAACTTCCGTGCCTAAAATTCATTTCCAAAAACCGACAAATCTGGAAACTAGTCATTTGTTTAACGCAACATTTTCCAGATATTTTAAAATTAAATACACAAATCCAATTACAATTCAAAACAAATTTTTTGAATGATTCAATTGAATGTCAAAAACAACGTGAAATTTCATTGTGGAAAATTAAAAATTTTGAAAACCAAGGAGTTGATTTTATTCCCTCAATAAATACCTATTTAAACAACTGCTTAATTTTTGACCACTATCAAATATTATTTTCTTATCTGAAGGATTTTTATCAAAATAACACGAACAAAAAACAACATATACCAAATCCTTTTCAATCCAAAAAACTTTCATCTCGTTTGATAACTCTTCTAAGAGTGCTTCCTGAAACATCCAAATCTTGTTTGTTTTATATTTTGTCGATATCTTTGCAAGATCCAAAAAATTTGGATCATTTCATCTCTCGTTTGGGTCTCAATTTCCTCAGCGACTCAATACATACTTCAATTAAATATGAAATATCAATGCAATTCCAATTCAACCCAAATGTTGTCATTTCAATATCAAATCTTCTCTTTGTTCTTTCGCAAAGTCTCCATTTGCAGAAAGAGAATAATTTGGAAAATAACTCGCACGAACAACAATCCAAATCAATTAAGTTGTTCTTCTCGAAAAGCATCCTGAACAAAATGAAAAAATTGACAAAATTCTTCATCTTCATCGAGGATGCGCAACAGTTTGTTTTGGGATCTTTTGTTCATTTGGAAAATTCTCTGCCTCTCTCATTCCCTAAAATATTTCGTCATATTCTTTCGTGTTTCCAGATCCACAACAAGAATCTTCAAATTTATCAATTCGGGATTCAGATCATTCATAGGTTCAAATCATTTTTCAGACAAAGCAATTTGCAAAGTGAAATATTTCAGGATGATTATCGGTATTTCCCAAAGAAAATGAAGTCGTTTAGTGCAGAAAGCTTACTAGAATATTTAGTAGAAGAAGATGTGTATTTGTTGTTAAATCATTTCCAAAGAATCAAAGAATTTGATGTGGAAATTGATTTTGTTGTGATGTTTTTGGAAATAGTTCTTGAAATTTCAAGCAATTTGCATATTTTATTCCCTCAATCTTCAAACCTGAATCAAACAATTTTGGATTTACTTTCCCAAAACTTCCAAAATTTCCATATTTGCAATTTGTGTCTTTCGATAATTTCTCAGCAACTCGATCAAAATTATTTTCTTGCTAATGAAATGGTTGAAAAAGGCAAAATTGAAATTTTCAAAGAGATTAAAAAAGGAATTGAAAAAGAAACAGAAAAATCAATTAAATTACTAATCATGGACATTTTGCTAAAATTAGTGAAAAAGTTCTTTTTCAATGAAGAACATGTTGAATTTGTTTTGTATTTTTTGGAATCCTTTTGGAAAGATGGTTTATCATCAGAGTTTGATTGTGAAATATCACAATATTCTGTAAAAATTCTCAACTTTCTATCACTAAGAAGAGAAAATTGCAAAATTATATTTGGAAGTAGTATTTTAACATCCCAAATAAAATCACTACTAAAAATAGTTTCAGGTGCAAATACTCAAAGCAATATTAGGAAATCAAGTTCGCGATTACGAAGTATTGATTCTGGGAAACAAAAATCAATCCACTCTCCCTTATCTAACAAAGACAAAGAAAATCCTCTTAATTTATCTTCTGATAAACTAATTGTATTTTTGGAAAATTTGTTATTACTTAGTGGAAGAATTTTATCAAATTATGAAAATTTCGAACAAATCAAAGAACTCATTTCATTAATAACCCAAAATGTGTTAAATTATTCAGAGCATTTGAGAATTGTAAAAATTGGAGTTGAAATATTATTTGCTACCTTTGCAAAATTTGATGAAGAAACGAAAATCAAGATTATTCAGTCAGATTTAAAGATTGAATTACTTTCTTCCATTTTTTCAGATCTCCCATTTGTTGCAAATGATGATCCCAACCCTTCAAATACTCCTAACCAAAATAACAAAGATATAAAAAGAACTCAAATGCAAAGCAACGAATGGAAACACAAATCCCAAATGTTGCTATTGAATATATTCCAGGAAATACTGGAATTGATGGGAAATAAACAGAGCATTTTCAATCTTGATCAACAAGCAAAATACATTCAAATATTCATCAATATCATGTTTCGGGAACTTGATCTTGAAAATATGCCTGAGGATATTTTGTTTCCCTTTCTTAATATTATCAATTCAACCATCAATCTCGGTATTCATTACCAAAGTATTGAAGATAAAGATTTCATCCTATTTTTGATTAGTAAACTTAAAACTTCCATGAAAATCTCCAATTTAAGGTTAATCTTACGAATTTCTAAAACAGTCTTTTCTGTGAAAAAGATTGACCATTTCCCAAAAGAAACTCAAAAACAAATCATTGAAAAATTTTCGACATTTTTAATACATTTGAGCGCAAACAATAATAACAATAATAATAATAACAATAATAACCAAAAATCAGAAGAATTGACTCCTGTATTTTCTCTTATTCTTGATATTGGAAAGAATACTAAAAGACCCCAATTCATATTGGCAATATTCCCAAATCTTACCAAACTTAATCAAAATGAAAAAATTAGTAATAAAATTGCAGGTTGTTTGTCTTCAATCAAAATTAAAAAGGAAATTGCAAACAAAATTGAGGATTTTGTGAAGCTTATTGAACAATCACTTGTAAAATATCCTCAAAACCAATTTCTTGTTTCCAGTTTTATTAAATTTGTTTCCCATTTTTTCAAATTTCTTGAAAGGAAAAATCAACAACAACAACAACAAGAAATTCCACATTTTTTAATTTTAATTTGCCAAAAATTAATTAGTAATTTTGCTTTTTCCACAAAAAATCTCACAGAAAAAGATTATAAAATTGTATTGGTTACTCTTATTGTAGCAAATAAAATTCTCTCTTTGAAAAACAATCCTTTGCAAAATTTGGAAGAGATTCAATTCCAACTCTCGAAAGAAGATTTTAGATCCTTAACTAAAATATCTTCTCAATTTTTATCACATCAAACAATCCAAATCAACTTACTTCTTTTTATTCGATTACTTACAGATTATACAGATTCAGAAGAGATTTTACTTGTTTATAAAATATTTTCTTATTCAATTTATGATATTTTAACTCCATTTCTTGAATGTTTGTCAGAAATTCTTGAAAAAAATCACGAAAATTGCTTACCAATGATTCTCCTTCAAAACTCACTCAGTTTTGTTAATGTTCTTTCTGAAATTTTCAATAAAATTTTGATATCAACAAAAGAAGAACAAAAAATATCAACTTTTTTCAAATTTATTACGATTTTAGTTGAATCTTTATTAAACCTGGAAAAAAATAATCCAAATCACGAAGAGTTACAGAAACATATTTCAAAGCTGTTTTCTGATCTAGAAAACCACTTTCTTGAAAAAAACTACATTGATTTAATTTCTCAATCATTGAATGAATTCAAAAAATTTGGAAGTATAGCGGATTGCACGAAATTAATCTTCTTATTAGCTCTTGTTTTCAAAGAGAAACTTGGTAATTTAATTTTCTCAAATTTTTCAATTCTCAAAATTGCTCGCAAATTCAATTCTTTGGCTAATAATCCTAAATTGATTTCACAAGAAATGGAGATTTTAAATAAATATTTACTGATAAATTCTTCAATCACAAAAGATGAATCAAGACACATGATCCAATATTTGCACAAAATATATTATGAAAATGAAGGTTCTTTTCAAGTTGTTTTCATAATATTAAAAATATTCAGTTTTTTGCTGATTAAATTACTGCAGGATGAAAAAACTATATATAAAATTAAATGGAAATCAGATAATCACAATTTGAGTAGCAATTATTCAAATTTTCCATTTGATGAAATCAAAAGTTTGTTCTTTCTTTCCAGAAAAGGTTTTTCAAATCCCGAACTAAACGACATTCAATCGGAATTGCACAAAATAAAATGCATTTTGATTTCAGTATTTCAGCCAGAATTCTTCTTTTACGATCCACATTTCATTTCTCAATTCAGAACTTTTTTCCCTAAAAATCAAAAGTTCCAAAACTCAATTAGAATATTATTCATTTCTTCTAACTCAACAAGTCTATTCGAAGAAGAATTAAAAAAGATCATCCAGAAAAATCAAGAAAACGAAACTCATTTGGAAATTTTCAATTCAGCAGAAAAAACACCATCATTTGATTTATTAAGCCAATATGATAGCTTGATAGTTTCAACTCAATCACCTGTAAATGATCCAGAAAATTTGAGTAAAAACATAAATCTATATTTGGATTCTGGAAGAGGAGGCGCAGTTTTTGACTTATCTACATTTAATCCTTCTTCCAAATTTTCATTTTTTAAACAATTATTCCCTAATTTTCCTATTGAATTTGGAGAACTTAAAAATGGATTTTGTTCCTTACTTTCTGAAAAAAATGATTATTTAAATCATCCTATCCTTAAAAATGTGAAAAATTTTGAAGGAGGAAAAATCTCAAATAGGATTCAAATGAAAATCGATCCTTCTTTTTCTTTTTCTTTTTCTTCTTCTTCTCCTGTTAAAATAATTGCAAATTGGCAAGATGAAATTCCTTTAATTATTGAATATTCATTTGTTAATCAAAATTTTTATTATTCCAAAATTATTCTTTTGAATTTTGATTTATTTAGTGATTCTGTTTCTTCTGGTTGGAATTCATTAACTGATGGTGATAAAATTATCTATAATTCTATTCAATATGTTTCTGGAAAATTTTCTTTATTTTTTTAAAAGAATTTTGTTTTTATTATTATTATTATTTTGTTTTTGGTTTTTTTTTTTTTCAAAAAGATCCTTTTAAAAAAAAGAAATGTTTTTGATCAATTCAAAATTAAATCGATGATCTTTGATTAAATTTTGGGGAATTTCAATAGTTTCCCAATTTGTGATATCAAAATCAGAAAGATCAAAAACTAAATTTTTTGCAAGATTTTTAATAACTGAAGAAGGAGGATCAACACTTTGTTTCATTAAATCAAAAAGATCATTTAAAACTTCTTGAGGAATAAATTTTGGATCATAACTATTTTTGATTTTAATTTTAATTTTATAAATGAATTTTAATTTTAATTTTAATTTTTTGATTACTGATCTGGTTTAAAATTTGAAAGTAATGAATAAACTTGTGAATATGTAAGTGATGGTGCAACTTTGAAAAGTGCTTGTGAATTAATTTGATTTTTTTGGATAAATGAATTTTTCTCTAATATACAATTTGCTGCATCATTTACTTGAGAAACTTCTTTTCTTTTTATTTTATAAATTGTTTTATTATTTTATAAATTATTTTATTAATTTATTTTTTTTTTCTCTTTACAATGCTTCTTGAAATCCTTGTTCTGTTAACCAATCTCCAAGTTTTGATAAAGAATATTTAAATTCATTTGCATTTGAGTGAGTTTCTAAATCATGATTTTTCAGAATTTCACTAAAAAGTTTTTTATTAATTTCAAACATAAGTTGTCTAAATATTGAAAGAATAATTTGATTTGGAAGTTGATAATGTTTTGAGATGTCAAGAAATCTGGAAAAGTTGTGAATAATTAAATCAGGTTTAATTTGATGACTTTCTTTTTGAAACTGGATATTTTTTTCTGAATTCTTTGATTTTTGATTCTTTGATTTTTGATTCTTTGATTTTTGATTCTTTGATTTTTGATTCTTTGATTTTTTATGTGTGTTATTTTGTAAGAAGTTTGGAGGCATTGGTGTTGCAATTTCTTGTCCCAGAAATGCAAATACAATCATATTTGAAAAATCTTTCAAAATTAAACGAATAATTGACCAAAAAACTTGGAAAAAAATATCAAACAACATTTCTTTAAATCTGGAAACTATAAGATTATTTTCTTCAATATTATCTTCTTGTCTTTGTGGTGTTGGTGTTAGCGTTATTTCACCAGTTGAATCACCAAATTTGTTCTCATTTAATCGAATAAAACTATTATATTTGCTCATCCCAAATTCATTTAAAGAAAGAACACCAAGTTGAAATTCTGAAGCTAATAAAACTAAAATAAAATGAATATTTTGTAGTAACCAAATTTGATAATTTAAATTCTCATTATTTTTTTGAGCCAAAAATTGAATCAAATCAGTGAAATTTTTCAATATTATCATTTTTCTTGAATTTCGATTATAATCTCCATCTTCAAATAAATTTAAATCCTTGAAAAATTTATAAATAAAACATCCAGGAACAGGAAATTTATTTTGATGAAAACTTGGATAAGAATGGAAAAATAAATTTTCAATTATATATAATTCTTGATTCTGGATTAAATGGAAATTATATTCCTTTGTAATATTTTGGATTCTTTGTTTCTCTTGATCTACATTTTCTTCCTTTTTGTTTGAAAACAGAAAATTTGAATTTTTTGACATCATTTCCAAATTGTCTTGCATATTAAGATTATTTTCATTATTAGGAAAAACAATTTCTTCAATTGAATCTGAATCTGAATCTGAATTTGAATTTGATAAAAAATGATTTTTTGAATATTGATTTGGATTTGGATTTGGATTCTCAATAGAATCTTCATTTAAAATTTGTTTTAAAATTTGGCTTAAATCTTGATTTGAATCTTGACTTAAAACAGGGCTTGATTTTTGATTTTGATTTTCATTTGAATTTTCATTTGAATTTTTATCAAAATAATTAAAATAGTCATCTCCTTCATTTTCACTGTTTGATTTTGAAGGATCTTCAAATTCATCATCATTAAAAACATCTCTATATTGTTCCTTTTCGAATTTTTGATTTCTAAACCATTCCATATGATTTTTATTTAATAAATTAATTTTCTGTTCAATTTCAAGTGAAGTTAAAAGTACCCAATCAACATTACTTTCTGGACTTTCTGGAAATGATAAAGCTATGTTTAATTTGGGGGTTGTTTTGTGAACAATTTGTTGATCAATTTCTAAATTAAATTGTTCGAATATTGGCTTTCTAATATTTAAATAATCAACTAAATTAAATTCAACCTTTCCAATAGTTTCTAAAGATCTTTTTGATAATAATTTGGGTCTTTCCTAAAATTATAACATAAAACAGTTCCAAAAATGAAAATAGAGTAAAAAAAGATGCAGATAATTTGAAACGAGTGGTTTTTTTTTTTTAAAAAAAAGAAACCAATTTATTTAAATTTTTTTCAATTTACAATCTTAACAAAAAGTTGAAAATATTTTGGATCCATTTTGTTTGTTTTTTTATTATAAGATAAAGTAATTGGAATCTTAAACTCTTCAGTCCATTCTGCTTTTGCTGATTTTATTATTGATTTTTGTGTTTCTCCTGTTGAATTATTTATTTTCCAAGAAATATAAATAATTGAATCTTCTTCTAAAATTTCAGTTATTGAAATTATTAAAATTCTAAAATAAGTTTTAACAATTTTTTTTCCAATTTGATTCATAAAAAATGAAAAAAATGAAAAATGAAAAAATGAAGAAAAAAAAATTTAATCAATCCAAAAAAAAAAAAAATTTTATTTCCTTTTTTTTTTTAATTTGAATTAATGAAAAGAAAAGAAAAGAAAAAAAAGAAAAAAAAAGAAAAAACAAAACTTAATTTTTATTGATCATCTTCTGTTATAATTTTTGAAATAATTCTTTCCAATCTTAATCTTTCACCAATTTGAGTTGCAATTTGAAGTTTCAAATCTTTTATTTGAGAAATCATTGTTTCAATAGTTCTTTCCAAAGCATCTTTTGCTGGTTCACCTTTTTTTTGTTTAAAACTATTTAATTGAGAAATTAATTGTTTATTTGCTTTTTTTGCTTTTTCTATTGTAGTTTGAGCTGGAACTAAACAACTCTTTAATTCTGTTGGTTGAGAATGTGTAGAAACAATTCTTGTGTAATTTGAAGGAAATAAACCGCAAGTATTTCCTATTTTTCCAGCCCACCAACCTGAAGGATCACATTTTAAAACCACAATTAACTTTGAAATAATTATTTTTAATTTTTGATTTTTGATTTTAATTTTTTTGATAATTTTTTTTTTTTGATTTTAATTTTCAAAACTAACATCTCCTCTTGTAAATGAAAGTTGTCTTGGTCCTTGTGCTACATAATCATATAAAGCTTCAAGGATAGTTCCTTTATGATCTAAATCTTGATAAATTTGTTTTTTAGATTGAAAATTTTCTTCTTTCTATTTTTTTTAAATCAATTTTTAAATTAATTATTAAATCAATTATTAAATCAATTTTTAAATCAATTTTTAAATCCAAATCATTTCATTTCCATTTCCAATTATTAAATCAATTATTAAATCCAAATCATTTCATTTTCATTTCCATTTCCAATTATTAAATCAATTATTAAATTAATTATTAAATCAATTATTAAATCCAAATCAAATCCAAATCATTTTCATTTTCAATTTTTAAATCAATTATTAAATTATTTATTAAATTAATTATTAAATTCAAATCAAATCCAAATCATTTCATTTCCATTTCCATTTCCAATTTTTAAATCCAAATTAAATCCAAATCATTTCATTTCCATTTCCATTTTCATTTTCATTTTCATTTTCATTTTCATTTTCATTTTCATTTTCATTTTCATTTTCATTTTCATTTTCATTTTCATTTTTATTTTCATTTTCATTTTCATTTTCATTTTCATTTTCATTTTCATTTTCATTTTCATTTTCATTTTCATTTCCAATTATTAAATCAATTATTAAATCAATTATTAAATCCAAATTAAATCCAAATCATTTCATTTCCATTTCCATTTTCATTTTCATTTTCATTTTCATTTTCATTTTCATTTTCATTTTCATTTTTATTTTCATTTTCATTTTCATTTTTATTTTCATTTCCATTTTCATTTTCATTTTCATTTTCATTTTCATTTTCATTTTCATTTTCATTTTCATTTTTATTTTCATTTTCATTTTCATTTTCATTTTTATTTTCATTTTCATTTTCATTTCCAATTTTTAAACCAATTATTAAATCAATTATTAAATCAATTTTTAAATCCAAATTAAATCCAAATCATTTCATTTCCATTTCCATTTCCATTTCCAATTTTTAAATCCAAATCATTTCATTTCCATTTCCAATTATTAAATTAATTATTAAATTAATTATTAAATCAATTATTAAATTAATTATTAAATTCAAATCAAATCCAAATCAAATCCAAATCATTTCATTTCCATTTTCATTTCCAATTTTTAAATTAATTATTAAATCAATTATTAAATTAATTATTAAATCAATTATTAAATTAATTATTAAATTCAAATCAAATCCAAATCATTTCATTTCCATTTTCATTTCCAATTTTTAAATCCAAATTAAATCCAAATCATTTCATTTCCATTTCCATTTTCATTTTCATTTTCATTTTCATTTTCATTTTCATTTCCATTTCCATTTTCATTTTCATTTTCATTTTCATTTTCATTTCCAATTTTTAAATAAATTTCATTTCAAATTCAAATTAATTTTATTTCAAATTCAAATTTCATTTCGTTAAAAAAAAAATCAAATTGAAATTTACAAATAAATATCGAAATTGATCTAAAAATAAATCAAATAATTCTTTTTGAATAGGGAAAGCTTCATGAATTTCTGTTTGTGATGGATTTTCTTTATGAAATATAATTGGACCGAATAACTAAAAATAACAAAAATAAAAATAAAAATAAAAATAAAAATAAAAATAAAAATAAATTTTTTTGATATAATAATTTAAATTACTTCTGAAATTTCATCTTTTGAAGTTGTTTTGACTAAAACAATTCGATTCAAATATCCAATTAAATGTTTTAATGCAAAAAAATTAACCAAAGGAAGTCTAAGAATGCAACTTCTAATTGCTGGTAAATGTTGAGATTTTGGAGTCATTGCTGAAAATAATTAAAATATTTAATATTTGATTTAAAAATAATAAATTATAAATATATTTAAGCTTTTCCTTTTGAAATAAATATTATCATTTGATACTGAGAGTATGATAAAAATCTGAATAAAGATCAAAAGTTAATAAAGGTTCTGGTAATTCTTGTAAATATTGAACTAATAATCCTCCAACAACTTTTGGATCTTTTACACTTGTAAATGAAATTTCAGTTCCTAAATTTTTTGGATTTTTGAATTAATTTTTTTTTTGGATTGTTCTTTAAAAAATGTTTTTTCTATATCAACCTTTGTCAATATTTTGTTTTATTTCTTCAATATCATCTTGGAATTCTGAAGATTTAAAAATTGCCATATCAAATTCTATTGTGTTTTTTGATTTTTTCAAAAATTAGAAAAATAAAAAGCAAAATAAAAAGAAGTAAGAAAAATTACTCTTTTCCTTCACAAAATAATCAATAGTTTTTTCCAAAACTAAAGGAATTGGAGTTCCGTCTTTTTTAATATTTAAAACATTTTCAATAGATTCACCAAATACTTGTTTACTATCTAAAATCCAAAAAGAATAAATAAATTTTTTTTTGGATTTTTTAATTCAAAATTCAATTATAATTTTTTAATTCAAATTTGATTTTACTTTTGATTTTATTGACTTCTTGCTGTAAACAAGATGTCCAAATTTTGGTTTCATCTTTTGAATTTGTCGAAAATAACAATCTAAAAATATTATTATTATTATAATTATAATTATAATTATAATATTTATTTATTTATTTATTGAATATAAATTACAAACTATTTCTTAAACAATTTGAAATTTAAATTGTTTTTATTTTTTTCTTTTACGTTGTTTTTTCATCTTTTGTAATAATAATAAACACGTTTTGTTTAGTTGGATGTCTTTCTTCTCTAATAATACATCCATGTAAAAATAATTCAAAGAAAGGTTTTTTATCCTTTTTTTTTGTTTTTTTGAATAAAATTTTTTTTATTATTAATTTTAATTGAAAAATTTTTTTTTCATTTTGAATTTTTTTAATTTCTTTTCTTTACATTTTTATTTTTAAATCCAAATAAGTAAATATCTTTTAAAATGTAGAAAAATTCTTCCCATTCTTTATTACTTTCATTCTTTTGAAATTTTTTTAAATTAAATTAAATTATTTTAAATTTTATAAATATTTTTTTTTTACATATTTAAAAATGTTTCCAGAAAAAATTGGCACACCAATTAAATTATAATTCTATAAAATAATAATAATAATAAAAAAAAAAGCAAAATGAAAAATTAATTCAAATTACAATTTGGAAAATGGGAAATTACTTGATTAGACATTTTTTTTAAAAAGAAAATAAAAAAATGAAAATAAAAAAAAAAAATGAAAAATGAAAAATTATTTTTGAAAAGGAAAAAAAAAATTTAATTCTAAAAGGATCTAAATTAATAATTAAGTATAATTTTTCTTTTTCTTCTACTTATAATTCTTGGATTTTTTAAAATTAAAGGAACTTTTGGAGGAGCATTTAATCCAAAAGATTTTGCTAATTCTTTCAAATTTAGATTAAGAACATCAAAAATTTCTTTTAAAGTTGTTCCTGAATAAGATTGTAAATAATCTCTATAAGCAAATCTTGAAAGAACATGAATTCTATAATTTTGTTCAAGTATTTTCTCAATAATTTGTTTTTTATTATCTTGAATTTTTGGTTTTTCATATTCTGTTAAAATAAAATTCATTTTCTTTAACATTTCTAAGAATTTTTCTTCTTGATGTAATAAGAAAAGGATAAATTGTGGATTTTCTTGATTTTCTTCAATATTTTGATTTTCTTGAATATTTTCATTTTCTTCAATATTTTCATTTTCTTGAATATTTTCATTTTCTTGAATATTTTCATTTTCTTGAATATTTTCATTTTCTTGAATATTTTCATTATTTTCATTTCTAATAATTTTTAATAATTGATTTAATAATTAATTTTTTTAATAATTTTAATTAATTTAATGAATTAATTTAATAATTGATTTAATAAATAATTTAATAATTGATTTAATAAATAATTTAATAATTAATTTAATAATTAATTTAATAATTGATTTAATAATTGATTTAATAATTGATTTAATAATTAATTTAATAATTGATTTAATAATTGATTTAATAATTGATTTAATAATTGATTTAATAATTGATTTAATAATTGATTTAATAATTGATTTAATAATTAATTTAATAATTGATTTAATAAATAATTTAATAAATAATTTAATAATTGATTTAATAATTGATTTAATAATTAATTTAATAATTGATTTAATAAATAATTTAATAAATAATTTAATAATTGATTTAATAATTAATTTTAATAAATAATTTAATAATTGATTTAATAAATAATTTAATAAATAATTTAATAATTGATTTAATAATTGATTTAATAATTAATTTTAATTTATTTAATAAATAATTTAATAAATAATTTAATAATTGATTTAATAATTGATTTAATAATAATTGATTTAATAATTGATTTAATAAATAATTTAATAATTGATTTAATAATTGATTTAATAATTGATTTAATAATTGATTTTAATAATTTAATAATTGATTTAATAATTGATTTAATTTATTTAATAATTGATTTAATAAATAATTTAATAATTGATTTAATAATTAATTTAATAATTGATTTAATAAATAATTTAAATAATTGATTTAATAATTGATTTAATAAATAATTTAATAATTGATTTAATAATTAATTTAATAGTGATTTAATAAATAATTTAATAAATAATTTAATAATTGATTTAATAATTGATTTAATGATTTAATAAATAATTTTAATAATTGATTTAATAATTGATTTAATAATTGATTTAATAATTGATTTAATAATTGATTTAATAATTAATTTAATAATTGATTTAATAAATAATTTAATAAATAATTTAATAATTGATTTAATAATTGATTTAATAATTGATTTAATAATTAATTTAATAATTGATTTAATAATTGATTTAATAATTGATTTAATAATTGATTTAATAATTGATTTAATAATTGATTTAATAATTAATTTAATAATTGATTTAATAATTGATTTAATAATTAATTTAATAAATAATTTAATAAATAATTTAATAATTGATTTAATAATTAATTTAATAATTAATTTAATAATTGATTTAATAATTGATTTAATAAATAATTTAATAAATAATTTAATAATTGATTTAATAATTGATTTAATAATTGATTTAATAATTGATTTAATAATTGATTTAATAATTGATTTAATAATTGATTTAATAATTACTTGAACAGAATCAGAAGGATCAAATTGAACAACAAAATCTACCTTTGGAAAATCAAAATCTAAATAAATAATAATTAATAAATAATAAAAATTAAATAAATAAATAAATAAAAATTTAACCTCTTGAAATAATATTTGTGCAAAATAAAACACCAGCATTTTTTTTTTCAAAATTCTTCATAATTCCAACTTGATCTTCTTGAGTTTGATCGCCATGCAATGAAAAACAATTTATTCCTAATTGGAAAGATAATTCAGTATAAAATTGAACAGAATTTGTTGTTGAAACGAAGACAATAATCTTTTTAAATCTATGATAAGCATTCAAAAAAACATTTAAAAATAAAAATCTTTCATCCTCTTTGCAAATTAAATATCCAATATTTTTTTTGCCCAAAGCAATATTGTTTATATCAAAAGAATCACGAATTAAAAGAGGTTTTGCTGGGAATATTTGAAGAGAAACATTTTCCACTTGAGGTGTTAAAGCAGATGAAAAAACAAACAATTGATTGATTTTTTGGAAATTTTTCATAATTTCAAGTAGTTCTCTTGTGTTTCCAAATTGGATGATTTTATCAATTTCTGTGATTATTACAATCTTGCAATTAGAATAAATAAACGCTTTTCTCTTCAAGTTCTCCAATAATCTAATTGGTGTTGAAATTAAAAGATTAACTCCTTTTTTTAATTTTTTTGATTGAAAAGAAATATTTGCTCCATCAAAAGTCAATCCACAAGATTGTTTATCGTTTTTTTCAAAAAATTGTTTTGTGATATAATATAAATGTGTTGCAGCTTCTTTTGTGGGTGCAATAATTATTGCTCCAGTTCCTTCCAAAATGAATTCAAAAAGGAAATATTAAAACAAAAAATTTTTGCCAAAAAAATTTGGGTAAATTTGTACCATTTTGAGGTTGAAATTCTAGATTGGATAAAATTTCTAGTGAGGGAATAATCGAAAGAAGTGCTTCTCCAGAACCTGGTGGTGCAATACCAATGAGGCTCTTCTTTTTAAAAGCATGCGGGAAACACTTAGACTGAAAGTCAGTTAAATCGATTTTGTTCATTTGATCCAATTTATTTATTGTTTTTTTCGAAATTGGAAGTTCGTTAAATTTTTTCGGAAGTTCATTTTCTTGTAATTCAGGTTCTGTATATTCAAATTTTTCAGGTAATTTGGTTTTTTTTCGTTGAGAATTTCGATTTCTTGGTTTTTTCTTTTTGAGAATAATTTTTTTTGGTTTTTTTTTCTTTTGATAAATTTTTTTTCTAAATTTAAGTTTTTTTTTATTTTTAAATTGTGGATGATTTTGTTTGTTTGAGTTTGTTTGAATTTGTTGTTTTTCTTCTTCAACAAAAAACATTTTTAAATTTTATTTTTAATTTGAAAAGAAAGAAAAAATGAAAAAAAATGAAAAAAATTTTTTTTATAAAATTAAAAAAGAAAAATTTTTTTTTCATTTTTTCTTTTTTTCTTTCATTTTTTTTTTTTTAAATTGAAAATAATCAAATGCAATTTTTTAACCTTGTTTTTCCTTTTTGGGAAAATCATAATCCACCAAAACATCAAATAACAAAAACATTAATTTCTGAAAATCAAACTTATATTGCAACAGGAGGAATTGATGGATTAATTACAACTTGGAAGGTTAAAAATGAATTTGATAAATATTCAATTTTTCCAATTTCTGTACTTTTTGCTCATAATTCTGAAATTACTTCTTTAATAAATATATTGTATAGATTTTCTCTTGCATTTGCAAGTGGTAAATATATCTCTTTTCTTTTTATTTTTTTTATTTTTAATTTGCTGATTGAAAATTTTTGACAGATTTTGATGAAAAAATTTTTTTAATTTAAAATTGATTTAATTTAAATTTAAAATTGATTTAATTTTAATTTAATTTTGATTTAAATTTGATTTAAATTTGATTTAAAATTGAATTTAAATTGAATTTATTTTAATTTTAATTTTGATTTAAATTTGATTTAAATTTGATTTAAATTTAATTTAAATTTGAATTTAATTTAATTTAAATTTGAATTTAATTTAATTTTAATTTAATTTTGATTTAAATTTGATTTAATTTAAATTTGATTTAAAATTGATTTTGATTTGATTTAAAATTGATTTAAATTTGATTTAAATTTGATTTAAATTTGATTTAAAATTTGATTTAAATTTGATTTAAATTTGATTTAAATTTGATTTAAATTTGATTTAAATTTGATTTAAATTTGATTTAAATTTGATTTAAATTTGATTTAAATTTGATTTATATTTGATTTAAATTTGATTTAAAATTGATTTAATTTTGATTTAAATTTGATTTAAAATTGATTTAATTTTAATTTAATTTTGATTTAAATTTGATTTAAATTTGATTTAAAATTGATTTAATTTTGATTTAAATTTGATTTAAATTTGATTTAAATTTGATTTAAATTTGATTTAAATTTGATTTAAAATTGAATTTAAATTGAATTTATTTTAATTTTAATTTTGATTTAAATTTGATTTAAATTTGATTTAAATTTGATTTAAATTTGATTTAAATTTGATTTAAATTTGATTTAAATTTGATTTAAATTTGATTTAAATTTGATTTAAATTTGATTTAAATTTGATTTAAATTTGATTTAAATTTGATTTAAATTTGATTTAAATTTGATTTAAATTTGATTTAAATTTGATTTAAATTTGATTTAAATTTGATTTAAATTTGATTTAAATTTGATTTAAATTTGATTTAAAATTGAATTTAAATTGATTTTAATTTTAATTTTGATTTAAATTTGATTTAAATTTGATTTAAATTTGATTTAAATTTGATTTGAATTTGAATTTGATTTAAATTTGATTTAAATTTGATTTGAATTTGATTTGAATTTGATTTAAATTTGATTTAAATTTGATTTAAATTTAATTTAAATTTGATTTAAAATTGATTTAAATTTGATTTAAAATTGATTTAAATTTGATTTAAAATTGATTTAAATTTGATTTAAAATTGATTTAAATTTGATTTAAAATTGATTTAAATTTGATTTAAAATTGATTTAAATTTGATTTAATTTTGATTTGATTTGATTTAAATTTGATTTAAATTTAATTTAATTTTGATTTAATTTTGATTTAAATTTGATTTAATTTTGATTTAAATTTGATTTAATTTTGATTTAAATTTGATTTAATTTGATTTAAATTTGATTTAAATTTAATTTAATTTTGATTTAAATTTGATTTAAATTTGATTTAAATTTGATTTAAATTTGATTTAAATTTGATTTAAATTTGATTTAAATTTGATTTAAATTTGATTTAAATTTGATTTAAATTTGATTTAAATTTGATTTAAATTTGATTTAATTTTGATTTAAATTTGATTTAAATTTGATTTAAAATTGATTTAATTTTGATTTAAATTTGATTTGATTTTGATTTAAATTTGATTTAAATTTAATTTAAATTTGATTTAAAATTGATTTAAATTTGATTTAAATTTGATTTAAATTTGATTTAAATTTAATTTAATTTTGATTTAAATTTGATTTAATTTTGATTTAAATTTGATTTAAATTTGATTTAAATTTGATTTAAATTTGATTTATATTTGATTTAAATTTGATTTAATTTTGATTTAAATTTGATTTAAATTTGATATGAATTTAATTTAAATTTGATTTAAATTTGATTTAAATTTGATTTAAATTTGATTTAAATTTGATTTAAATTTGATTTAAATTTGATTTAAATTTGATTTAGATTTGATTTAAATTTGATTTAAATTTGATTTAGATTTGATTTAAATTTGATTTAAATTTGATTTAAAATTGATTTAAATTTGATTTAAAATTGATTTAAATTTGATTTAAAATTGATTTAAATTTGATTTAAAATTGATTTAAATTTGATTTAAATTTGATTTAAATTTGATTTAAATTTGATTTAAATTTGATTTAAATTTGATTTAAATTTGATTTAAATTTGATTTAAATTTGATTTAAATTTGATTTATATTTGATTTATATTTGATTTAAATTTAATTTATATTTGATTTAAATTTAATTTATATTTGATTTAAATTTGATTTAATTTTGATTTAATTTTGATTTAAATTTGATTTAATTTTGATTAAAATTTGATTAAAATTTGATTAAAATTTGATTAAAATTTGATTTAATTTTAATTTAATTTTGATTTAAAATTGATTTAAATTTGATTTAAATTTGATTTAAATTTGATTTGATTTTGATTTAAATTTGATTTAGTCTCAATCGATGGAACTTTATGTATATGGAATTTTTCAGATGGATATTGTTATTTTAAACATGAAAAATTTTTTAGTTGTAATCCAACAAAATTATTATTTCATTCTAGTTCTGCAAGATTTTTAATAGCATCAGGAAGATCTAATATTATTGAAATAGTAGATTTAGAAACAATGAGAATTGCAAGAACTTTCCAAATATCCGAATCATGGGTTTTGGATATAGAATTGATTAAAGATGCTTATAATATTTGTAAGAAAATAAGAAAAAGCAAAATAACTTTTTCCTTGTTTTTAATTTTTGAAAATTTGGAATTAAGATGGAACAAATATTTTATTATGTTTAAGTGATGAAAGATTATATTATTGGCACTTACCAAGTCATAACGAAGTAACTTTTACAGAAAACTCCAAATCAACTCAAACCTTTTTATTAAAAAGATATCTTCCAGAAAGAAATCAAAATTCAATCGCTTTATCTCCAAATCAAACATTATTACTTCTTGTTGGAAAAATCAAATTTTATATTTACACTCCAACTCTTAAATATTTATATCATTCACAACCCCTTGAAAGCAAATTAAATGATGCTCAAGGAGAATTTTTAGACAATTTTCACTTTATGATTTGGTCGTTGAATTCAGGAAAAATATGGATTTATCGAATTTTTTTTGAAGAATATAATTTAGAACTAAATCTTTCGATCTATCATTTTATTCAGTTTGGAACGGATAATTCTCATATCGAAATAAGATTTCGTCCAAAAGAAATACAATTTATGGAAGAAAATGAAAATGAAAATGGAAATGAAAATGGAAATGGAAATGAAAATGAAAATGAAAATTCGGAATTTGAATTTTCAGTAAAACAAAAAACCAAAGAAATGAATAGTAAATTGAGCAATCTTAAATCTTCACAAGAAATTATCCAAAATTTGGATGATTTAGTTTGCACATTCAAAAATAATCACGAAGATTCAAATGAAAAAATCATAACAATCAATTCAGATGCGAATAAACTTGAACTTGAAAATATGAAATTTATCGATAACGAAGTTGAATCAAATGATTCCAATTCAAATATATCAAGCATGAGTAACTCAAATTCAATGGAATTTTCAAACCAAAAAATTATAGATGAAATGGAGTACAGTCACAGCAATAGTTTTGAAGATTCAAATATATCAAGTATGAGCAATTCAAGCTCAATGGAATTTGCAAACCAAAAATTATTTAATGATGATTTCGAACCCCAAATAAAGGAATTGGATTTATCTTTTAATTCGATGGAAATTAAAAATCAAAAATTGAGTGATCAAGAAATCAATCTTAAAAATAGTAAATTGAATACTTCGATAAATTCAAACACTCTTCAAATGGAGGCAAAAATTCAATTTGTTTCTATGATAAACGAAGTTGAAACAACAGAAACAAAATCGATGGCATGGATCCAATTCAATCAAAAAGAAGAGGAATGTGTCAATAAAATATCTTCAGTAAAAAAATACGAAATATTGTTATCAGATGATTTTTATCAAAAACAAATCGAAAATATCGATCAATTTTCCATTTCAACTGGGATGAAGTTTGCAAACAATATCCCTAACTTATTATGTTCAGGAAATTCTTTTGGAGAAGTATCACTTTGGAGATTTGTGACTGGAAAAGAAAAACAAGGAAAATTGCAAATCATTCCATCTTTTCTGAGCTTGAAATTAGAAACAAAATCAAGTTTAAATGATGGATGGGAAAAATATCCAGATGAAAAAAGAGTGACTTGCAATTATATATTCAATGAATCAAAAGGATTTCCTACAAGAATACTTGAGGGAACTGTTTCTGGGATAATCAATTTAAAATCCATTCCTTATCAGTCCTATGATCCAAATCAAAAATCCTTTGTTGGACATGACTCCGAAATCACTGCCTTGCTGATTCCTGATCTAGAGTATTCAGGAGGGAAAAGGATTCTGATCTCTGCATCTCAAGATCTAACCATGAGAATTTGGGAAATTGATTCCAAAAAACAAACAACTGTTTTTTATTTGAATTCCGCATCTGTTTTTGCACTATTCCAATTAGATGAAACTAAGTTTGATAAAAACGCAAGTGATCATTATTTTTGCGGAGTTGGAATGGATCATAGTGTGTATATTTGTTCATTTGATTCAAATAAAATCAAATTCCGTTTTGGTCATCCACAAAGAATACAGAGAATATTTTGGAATACTTCACTCCAATATTTCGCTGTTCAGTGTTTTGATGATGTGATTTATCTATGGAGCTTGAAGCATGGTTGTATTGAAAGAGTACTCACTGGAGAGCTTGCTGAGCAGTATCTCCTTGTTTTGGAGAAGGATTATTTTCAATATGAAGTTGGGTTAAGGAAAAAATTTCCGAATCAACAAAAAACAACAGGGATTTTCACATACATGAATCCAAATTCTTTGTCAATAAGTGGAGTTCTTCTTGATATTCCCAAGGTTATTGAGTATTATAAGAATGCGACTATTGAGAATGATTTTGTAAATATTTTAAATATTTTAAATATTTTAAATATTTTATATTGATTTAATTGATTTAATTGATTTAATTGATTTTATATATTTTAGAATTTCTCATCCTTGATTCCTTTGCACTACTTATCTTGCGCATTCCCGCAAAAATTATCAATTAAACTTGATAATCTTATGTATGATGATTTGGGAATTCCAGAAGAAAGAGCAGAAAACTCTTTCGGGATTCTTGGAGATTCAGGAGCACTTTCATTAATAGTACCAAAACAAACAAAACAATGGATCGAATGGGATATATCAAGAATAGCAACAGCAACAACTATGCTTGCCTCAGTATCAATAGGAACAGCACTTGCAAATTCCCGTCACAATTATTTGCAGAAAATTGGCAAGGAATTAATAAGTCATTTCCAAGATATTATCCCGATCCAATTAGATCATTTCAAATTTCCTAGTCTCCACACATTGTGTCAATTTTCTCAAGAATCAAACCAAGAAATCAGTCAATCTGCACAGAAAATTCTCAGTAATTGCTTAGCTCAGTTGGAAATGCCGAAACTGAAGGCTTTGGCTCATAATTGGGAACTTCGAGCTGAAAAAACAGTTTCAAATCAATATAGATCTGACAGCTATCTGATCTTAGCTTATATTGGAGTGGCAAATCCTGAAGCACTTAGTGATCTTGCAGCAAAAATGGTTTTGAACAATCTTCTCAATTCGCTGAGAAATAACGATTCCAGTTTGAGTTTGTCAATGGAGCTTTTGGGATCTGGGTTTTCTCTCTGGAAACGTTATGTTGAAGATCCACGTTCTGTTATTCATCAGTTACTTTTTTTCACACGCAATTCGGAAATCGATCTTCAAGACACGTTGAAAACAACTCTTTTCCAGATTGGAAGAACTGATCCAGGAACGTTTCTTGCCTCGATTCGCTCCCAGCTCCTTGATCCACAGTGTCCTGTGAAAACAAAGTATCTTGCTATTTCTGTGATTCATTCGCTGTTTCAAGTTTTTATGGGAAATTTTTTGGATCATCTTCTGGAACTTGCTCAAGTTTTTATCATTTTGCTTTTCTCTCCTGATTGGAATCAAGATCCAATTTTCCAAATCAACACATCAACCGCTTTTAATCATATTGTGTCTTATTTGCCAATGGTTGACTATAATTACAAATCAAATATACTTGCTGTTGGTTGTAAATCGGGAGACTTGGTTATTTTTGCTCTTGATAAACAGACAAAAATCAAAATTCAAGGTCATAAAGGTGTTATTTCTGCTCTGAAATTCAGTCCTTCTTCTCGTCATCTTGCTTCTTTTTCTTTGAGAAGTTGTTCTGTTAAAGTTTGGAAAATTTCTTTTCCGATTTTTAGTTCAAAACATTTGAAAATTCAACCTCTCAAAAGATTTCCTATTGATAAATCTTTGATTGTTAAACAAGAAGATCCATTGTATTATTTGAAATATGTTTCTTTGACTTGGTTATCAAAAAAATTATTAAGATTGTCACTTGGTTTACAAAAGAAGATTGAATTTGAAGTCAAATGAATTTTGATTTAAAATTAAAATTAAAATTAAAATTTTTTCTTCTTTTTCCTTTTTAAAAAAAATAAGATTAAAATAGATAAAATAAAAAATATAATGAAAATTTGTTAATTTTTGTGCTTGATTTCTTGTTTTTGTAAAAATTCTTCTTGGATTAATTATCATAAAAAAAAAAAATATAATCCAAAAACACAAACACAAAGAAGATAAAGAAGAAGATTGAGAAAAAAAAAAAGTAAGTAATTAAGTAAGTAAGTAATTAAGAAAGGAATTTCGAAAAAGTAAAGTAAAGTAAAAAAAGAAAGAAAGAAAAAAGAAGATCATTTTGGAAAAAAAAAATTGTGAAAGAAAATTAAAGGAAATAGAGTTTGTCATGTAAATGAGAATGAACTTCTTGATGAATAGATTGACCAACAAGAAATGATAACTTATGAGCATATTGACAAACAGCAGGCACTCTAACAGGGCCTGGCCAATTGTAATAAAGATGACATAATTTGAATGTGATCTGTTGAAGAATATCGCCTGGAATTTTTGAGTCATCATAAAGACATTGGAAATGAGTTGGAGTTGCACTTCCTTGGTTAACAAATTGAGGAATCATGAAGAAAATCAAATCTATTTGGAGTAGTAATATCTAGATCTACAACTGTTCCTGGTTGTGGGTTTTTATATGTGCCATTTTTTGCCTCGAAAATTCTTGTTTTGATACGTTTTTGAACCACAACAAATGTTACATTGGGTCGTTGATAAGAATCGGGTGTTTTTTTGAAAGCTTCAAAAATAGCCGGAATTTCATTCTCAATTACATATTGCATTTGTGAATCACCAACTCCATCTCTGAAAACCATTATATGTTTGGGTGCAACTTTGTCGTTTTTTAATCGGTACATTTTGATTCCTTCGAAAAAGAATGATGCTAAGTTGTTAACTAATTCTTCTTTTGTTTTTTGCATAATAACTCGACTGTAGAAGTTGGTACAGTTATGATTTGTTGATGATACAAATCCTGCTACTGATTGACTTCTTTTGTATGGATCATGGCATACATCAAGTCCGCAAAACATGATTTCTTTGTTTTTTGGGAGTTCAATTCCCCATAAAGATCCACCAGCTTTGCAATTAATCTAGATTATTAAATTTTATTTTTGAATTTATTTTTAAATTTATTTTTAAATTTATTTTTGAATTTATTTTGAATTTATTTTTAAATTTATTTTTAAATTTATTTTTAAATTTATTTTTAAATTTATTTTTAAATTTATTTTTAAATTTATTTTAAATTTATTTTGAATTTATTTTAAATTTATTTTTAAATTTATTTTAAATTTATTTTAAATTTATTTTAAATTTATTTTGAATTTATTTTTAAATTTTTTATTAAATTTATTTTGAATTTATTTTTAATTTATTTTAATTTTATTTTGAATTTTTAAATTTCATGTTTTTAAATTTATTTTGAATTTATTTTGAATTTATTTTGAATTTATTTTGAATTTATTTTGAATTTATTTTTAAATTTATTTTAATTTCATGTTTTTGAAAAAAAAAATATAACTAACCTGCATCACAATCTTAGTGCAAATTGACATTAATTTTGGACTTCTTCGGAGATTATTAGCAAGAATACATTGTGAAACAACTGGTTTATGAAGTGTGATAATTTGCTTAATTGCATCATATTTACTTTTTTGTTGTCGAGGAAGAACACAAATAACTAAACTATACTCAGGTGTTAATTTTTCAAGTTGCTCAAGATAATTTTTAGCTTCAGGATATCTAACAGAATTAAGATCAACTTTGTTTGGATCAAATTCAATTCCCATTCTTTGACCAACCTTTTTAAATAAAAAGTATAAATATATACATTTAATTTTTAATTTTTATATTTTAATTTTTAATTTTTAATTTATTTTTTTTGAGTTAAATTACATCAATTAACGCATTTAAAAATCCATCAATATCTCGATCAATACTTTGTGGATAAACAATCATCCAACGATTAAAAGTTTGAGGAGAAATTACAGTAGCTTGTTTTAAAAGACCATCCCAACTTGGTCTTTCTCCATCATGAACTTTATTTTTGAAAAAAACTTTGATTGGATCTAAAATTCTTCCTTCAACTCTTACAACATTTGGATCAATTCTCATTCCCCATTCATCCATAATCTAATTAAAAAAATAAATATAAAAATAAATATAAAAATAAATATAAAAATAATCAAAAAATATTTTTTTTCCAAATGATACTTTTCTTGCTTTTTCATTCTTCAAAATTGTTTGAACAAATTCTTTAAGTCTTGAGCATCTTTCATCAGGAGAAATATGAAGATGTTTACTTAAACTCTGCATTAATTTTCGATCTTCTCTCATTGAATTAGTTCTGTTTGTTTTTTTATTTTTGAAAACGATTTAAAATTATATAAAAAAAATTGTTTTTTAATTCCAAAAATAAATACAATCCAGTCATTGAACATAATTCAGGAATTAAATAAATTTCTTCTCTTATTGGTCTTCCTGTTGAATCTTTTTTTTTTCTTTCAACAACAAGAAGAGGTTGATCAGGATCTGCGATATTCTTATGATATTGATTTGCATAATAATCTTTAAGAGTAATTTTTGTTCCTTTGCGAGCATCTTCAAATGAGAACATTGGAGATTTACTAAATATTTTTTAATATTTTTAATATATTTTTAAATATTTAATATTTTTATATATATTTTTATATATATTTCATGTTTTAATATTTTAATATTTCATGTTTTAATATATTTTTTATATATATTTTTATATATATTTTTATATATATTTTTTAAATATTTAATATTTTTATATTTCATGTTTTAATATTTTTATATATATTTTTATATATATTTTTATATATATTTTTATATATATTTTTATATATATTTTTATATATATTTTTTAAATATTTAATATTTTTATATTTCATGTTTTAATATTTCATGTTTTAATATATTTTTATATATTTTTATATATTTATATTTTTATATTTTTATATTTCATATTTTATATTTTTCATATTTTTAAGCATTTTTTTATATATTTTTATATATTTTTATATTTTTTTTTGCTAACCTGAAATCAACAGATGTAACAGAATAATATTTGTTGTTATAAATAGTCATGACAACAGAATTAGAAACCTCTTCAACAATACGTTGTTGAATTGCAGGATTACTATAATCGATTCTTGAAGGAGAACGACGATCACGATCATATCCTCCACCGCGTCTATCAGACATGAAACTAACAACCATTTTGATTTGATCAAGGACAGTATCTTGTCTAACAACTTTGTGAATCAAATCCAAATTTAGTGATAATCCTTTCTTTGTTTTGTAAATTGCGTGAAAAAATCCATGCCAAAGTTCAAAATGAAATTGATCGTTTCGAACAGGATTTCGATTATCATAATAATTCCTTCGAATTTGTTGGAAATCAAGACAATTCATTACTCTTCCAAAAATAATATTGTAAAGTTGTTCAAATGGTTGAAGATCATTATCATCTGAAGATAACACTTTAGTAAGTTTTATGATCACCTATTAAAAATTAATAAAAGTTTATTATTTTATTATTTTATTATTTTAATTATTTTATTATTTTATTATTTTATTATTTTATTATTTTATTATTTTATTATTTTATTATTTTATTATTTTATTATTTTATTATTTTATTATTTTATTATATTATTTTTATTATTATTATTATTATTTTATTATTTTATTATTTTATTATTTTATTATTTTATTATTTTATTATTTTATTATTTAATTATTTTATTATTTTATTATTTTATTATTTAATTATTTTATTATTTAATTATTTTATTATTTTTACTTTCACATTTTTTCTTCGGAATGGCACAACTTTCTCATAATCAGGTATTTTTTGCATCATATAAAGAATTGAAAAACCATCATAAACAAAAGATCCTTATTTTTATTTTTTTTTTATTTTTATTTTAATTTTTATTTTAATTTTTATTTTAATTTTTATTTTATTTTTTAATTTATTAAATAATAGAAAAAAGAAGAAGAATACCTAAATCCTTTTCAATTTGACTGAGTAAAGAAAATCTTGGTCTAATAGCTTGTAAAGGTTCCTTTTATAAATGAAAGAAATTCAAAAATTAATTTAAATGTTTTTTTTTTTTTTGTTTTTTTTTTGTTTATTTTGTTTTTTTTTTAAATTTACTTCAAACTTAACATCATATTGATAAATTTCTTTGACTCTAATACTAACTGGAAAATAATTGGCAATCATTGGTGTTTTATATCCATTTTGACCCAGTCTTGGTTCAGGGATATTTTCTTTATTTTATTTTTTTTAAAATTAAAAAATTAAAAATTTTAAAATAAATAAAATTAAAAATAAAAACGTACTTAAATCCATTTCAAAAAATAACAAAAAAAAAATGAAAAAAAAAATAAAAAAATTTTGCTTTTCTTTTTATTTTTTTCTATATATTATTTTTATTATATATATAATAATATATATATATATATAGAAATATTAAAATAAAAACAAAAATAAAAATTTTAAATAAAAAAATTTTCATTTTTTTTTCTTTTTTTTTCTTTTTTGTGTTTTACTTTTTCTATTTCTTCAAAAATTTTTTTAAAACAACAACAACAACAACAAATCAATCTAATTTTAGATAAAAGAAAAGAAAAAAAAAAAAACGAAAAAAAACTTTTTAAATTGTGCTTTTTTTTTTATCAATTTTAATTATTATCTATGAGTAGCAAAAAACATCCAATTCATTCAATTTCAATAGCTGGTTGAGTTTTATTTAATTTTAAATTAAAAAAAAAAAACAAAATAATTAATTAATTAATTAATTCTTTAAAACTGATAATTTATTTTTCAATTTATTATTAAATTCTCAATTTAAAAAATCAAAACAAAATAAATTAAATGAATCGAATTTATTCTTTTTAACAACGATTGTTTTTACAGAGTTTGATATTGATAAAGGAAATACTTTAACTGTTCGTTATCCAGATTTTAAATTAAAAAAATATGATTATGAATATTTAGCAAATCTTTCAATTCCAGATGGTGCTCATATTCATCATGAAGATTGGACTTATATACTTCTTGATATTTCTGATGATGATGGTATTTTTTTTGTTTTATTGTTTATTTTTTTTTTTGCTTTTTTTTTATTTAGATGAAAAGCAAAACGAAATTTCAAATTTCGAATTTGAATTGAATTAATAAATTGAAATGAATTGAATTAAAAATTGAATTGAATTAAATTAAAAATTGAATTGAATTAAAAATTGAATTAAAACGAATTGAATTAAATTAATAAATAGAATTAAATTAATAAATAGAATTAAAATTAATAAATAGAATTAAAAATTAAAAATAAATTGAATTAATAAATTGAATTAAAAATTGAATTAATAAATTGAAATGAATTGAATTAATAAATAGAATTAAAATTAAAATGAAATGAATTAAATTAATGAATTGAATTAATAAATAGAATTAAAATTGAAATGAATTGAATTAATAAATTGAAATGAATTAAATTAAAAATTAAAATATAATTGAATTAAATTGAATTAATAAATTGAAATGAATTGAATTAAAAATTGAATTAAAACGAATTGAATTAAATTAATAAATAGAATTAAATTAATAAATAGAATTAAAATTGAAATGAATTGAATTAATAAATTGAAATAAATTGAATTAATAAATTAAATTGAAATAAATCGAATTAATAAATTAAAAATAAATTGAATTAATTAAATTAAATTAAATTAAATTAAATTAAATTAAAATTAAATTGAATTGAATTAATAAATTGAAATGAATTAAATTAAAATGAATTAAATTAAATTGAATTGAATTTAAATTAAATTGAAAATAAATTGAATTATTAAATTAAATTAAAATTATTAAATTTAAATATAATTGAATTGAATTAAATTGAATTGAATTAATAAATTAAATTGAATTGAATTGAATTGAATTGAATTGAATTAATAAATTAAATTGAATTAATAAATTGAATTAAATTAATAAATTGAATTAAAATATAATTGAATTGAATTGAATTAAAAATTAAAATATAATTGAATTGAATTAAATTGAATTAAATTAATAAATTAAATTAATAAATTAAATTAATAAATTAAATTAATAAATTAAAATATAATTGAATTGAATTGAATTGAATTAAATTAATAAATTGAATTAATAAATTGAAATTAATTGAATTGAATTAAATTAATAAATTAAATTAATAAATTGAATTAAAAATTAAATTAAAAAATAGCATTCAAAAAAGAAGATCAAAAAATATTATACGGATTAGGATTATTTCGATGTGTTCACGACGAAACAGTACGACGAGGAGCTATACAAAGATCAATTCTAATATTAAGCTGGCTTCCCTATTTTTCATTATATTTACCATTATTAAGAGCATGTTTAAATCAATATTTTCCATCACCAAACAAAAAATACATCCAGGCTCTCTACAACTCACTAAACGAGAATCTGCTTAAAGAAAATCAGATCAAACTTTGGGGAGAAACATTCCCGTTGAATATCCCAGTTCTTCATTATGACGAAATGGCAGGCGCTTCACTTGTCGAATTGATCAAAATTTTCAAGATTGATACAATGATTCTTTGGTACGCATTACTGCTACAGAAAAGAATACTCTTTGTCGGAAATAGCGCGAATTCAGTTGGGAATTGTGTGCTTGCGGCGCCGCTTCTGGTATCTCCAATTTACGGTTATAAAGAAGTGTTGGCACCGTATATTTCACTTATTGACACAACCGCTGTTATGAAGCCTCATTTTATTGCTGGAACCACAAATATTATATTTGAAGAAAAGGAGAGTTGGAGTGATTTTCTGGGATCGTTCCAATCAACAAGCATAATCCAGCACGAGTTTAATATTAAGATCACTGGAGATGATAGAAGACATATACAGAATGTTATAAGTGGAATAAATGATAATAAAGGTGAAGCCTGGGTCAGACAGCAGTTCAGAGAATATACAGATTCCTTTCTCTATTCTGTTCTTGTGGAGAACCAAAAGGGATCGCATAAGAAATATCTTCCAAATTTTATTGACTCTGATCTATTCAAAAAATACTTTGCAGAAGTTGGACATAAAGAGGATACTGACAACATCAAACGTCCTTCAGAAGTAATTGCTATTCTTTTATCTTGTTTTTATTCATCTTTCTTCTTGTTTTATTCATTATTTTTTTTTCTTTGTTTTATTTACTCTTCTTTTTAATTCCCTTTTTTTCTTTAGTTGATTAATAATTTGGAGAATTCTTTTGATCAATTACCTCCATTAGAAAAGACTAAGTTAATTTATAATCTTCATGAAAATCTTGTAAATCTTACTGCTATTGATGAAGCTTGTAATGCTGATGGTGTTAGAATTGTTTCTGAAAAATTGAAAGAAAAATCTCCACAAATCCGTAAATACTCAACAGCAATTATAGCACAGGTGAATATAAAAATAAAATTAAATTTAAAATAAAATTTAATATAAAAATTAAAATATAAAATTTATATTAAAATTAAATTTAAATTTAAAATAAAATTAAAATTAAAAATTAAAATTTAAAATAAAAAAATAAAATTAAAATTTAAAATTTAATTTAAAATTAAAATTTAAATTTAAAATTAAAATTAAAAATAAAATTAAAATTTAATATAAAAATTAAAATATAAAATTTATATTAAAAAAAAGATGGCTCTTTGTGTAAAAGGACAAATCGCAATTCTTTCTGGACCAACATTTGAAACAATTTTATCTTTATTAAATGATACAATGTCTAATGTTAAAAATGCAGCATGCTATTGTTTAATGAAAATTTCTTCATTGTATATTGGTGCTGTTTATTTAGTTCAACACAACGTTCATTCAACAATTTCACAAATGATTTTTGGAACAACAGATTTAAAATTAAAATCATCAGCAGTTCGAATGCTTGTTAATGTAAATCAAATAAAATTTTTACTTTAATTTAAATTAAAAAAATTATTTTAATATAAATAATTTCCATTTCAATTTAAAAGATTTATTCATTCCTTCCAAATACTCTCAGACTAAATACACAAGAATTCCAAAAAGAATTCGATTCAAAAGATCCAATTTATATATCAAATCTAATGCTATTATTTGATTTATGGGAACAAAACATACCAAACGAAGAAGAATTAATATCAAGCAAAATCAAAGAACAAATAGAAGGGTTGAAAAGCGAGTCAATGGAAACAAGAGTATTATCAACAACATACTTACTATCTGAACTATCAGCAAATCCAAACTTGGTTCTGGAATTAATTTTAGCAAATGGAATAGAAATTCTGTCAAAAAACGAAAGACAAAATAAATCAGAAGATAAAATATCTGCATTGTCATTTGCAGTGCTAGGATTGGCTGCAGATTTCTATCATGGAAGAACACAAATCATCTCACAAAATCTGATTGAGAGAGCAATTAATGGCTTGAAAAATGAGAGTGATCCTGTTTATCTTTTTCATGTCTCAAGATTTCTTGAAATACTTTCACAACATAAAGAAACATTGCAAATTATAGAACAAAATAACGGTCTATCTATCGGAATCAATTTCGTTGTTAAATACGTCGACCAAGCCATGCTGAATAATTTATGCTTCCCAATTTTTGGAATGATCCAATCAATCATTTTAGAAAACTCAAAAAAAAATATAGATGTTATTCCAGATGTTCTCGCTTTAGAGACACTTTTTATCCATCCCAAAAAGCGTTTTGTTAGTCAACCCTCACACGATCATCAAATACAAGAAATGATCGCAACTCTTCTTCGTTTATCGGGATTCGATATGGATTCCGTTATGGAAAAAGCACTAAAAAAAGAAAGTTTCCAACAACAATTAACAAAATATCAGCCAGTTGCCCAAAAGAAAACTCACTTTACAAAATATCCTGATTCTTTACTAATTGGTTATACCGAGAGTGAACTTCTTCCTATGATGAGTGATGAGCGCAAAAAAGAAATTGAGGATTTTATTCAATTAATGCAAACTCCTTTTACTGGTGAAACTGGGTTGGAAAATTCTCAAGAAATTCAATTAGATCAAAATGAAGATCTCCAAGAAAAAGATAACCAATCTAATAATTAATTAATTCTTTTTTTTTTAATTTTTTAATTTCTTTTTTTGGATCAAATTTTTTGCTTTTTTAACTTGCTTCTTAAATTCATCACTTTTTTTTTTTTCTTTAAAAATTCGTTCATTCTAAATGATATTTTCCGATTCCTCGTTTAATTAATTTTAATAAGAAAATTATATCAACACCGAAAAGAAAAACAAAAACAACAATTAAAAAGAAAATTAAAAAAATGAAAAAGAAAAAGAAAACGAAAAAGTGGAATGAAAAAGTGGAATGAAAAAATTCTTCTTTTTTTATTTTCTTTCTTTCTCTCTTTTTTTTTCCTTTTTTTTTAATTTTCTTCTTTTTTTTTTTTCGATGTTGTTAAAGTAATTAAAGAAAATCAAAACAAAAACCAAAACAAAATAATTTGAAATTTGAAATTTTTTTAATGAATCAATCAATTCAAAAGGATTGGATTTAATCATCTTTTTTTAAAGGAAAATCGAATAAATTTTGTCGATATAAAAATGAATTTTTAGAATGCATTTGATAAAATTCACTAGCATTTTCAAGTTCTTCGAATTCAGATTGAGTAATATCTTCTGGAAGTTTATCAAGATAAAAATAATGAATCAAAGCCTTAATTGCACCAAAAGTTTTCTGAGAATAATCACGAACTTGATTAGAATCATCCTTTACATTAACAAACATATTGAAAAACAATTCACTTCTAATTGCAAGAATAAGTTTATGAACTTTAATTGGTTGATCTTCAACTATAATTGCAAAATCCTTTTCTTCTTCCTTTTTAGACCAAGCTTCCAAATCACGAACCAATCCAAATCTTCTTGATTTCGATAAAATAAGTTCGTTTGACATCCCAATTTCATTAAGTAAAACGGATGTTTCTTCTGGATTTCCTTCAAAAATTCCTGAATAAATCCATTTCATCATATTTTCTACTTCTTGTTTTTCTTTTTTCTCACAAAATGGGATTAGTTTCTCAACCAAATCCTTTCCTAATCTCATTTCTATTATCTGTTTATGACAATTAATAGTTCCATTATCGCTTGTAATTATAAAATCAGTTAATTCACTTTTTTGATAAAATTCCAAAAATTCTTGACAAATATTCTCATAATTATCCAAAAAATCCTTTAAATATTGATCATAACATTGTACCGATATTTTTCTTTTATTGTATAACGCATAAACTGGTGCTCCATTGTCAATCAATATTGTTAAATACTTCAATTTCTCTTTATTATCCAAAGGTGATCGAAGACAAAATACTAAAATTGGGATAACCTTAAAATATAATAAATAAAAATCATTTTGATTTTTTTCCTTTTTGTTTTTTTTTACTTTATCATTCCAAAAATTTGTTTTTGTCGCAAGCAATTTAATCACAGATTCTGGACTTTTTTGATTTATTGCTGTATGAATTACTGTTTGATTCTTTTTTTTTTTTTCAAATTATTTTCCAAAAAAAAAATTATTTAATCTTCACTTTAAAAAAAAATATTTTTTTTTACAGACTTTTGAAAAAAATATGAATTAAAAAACAAACACAATCAATTTTGAGATTAAATCATTTCTTTTTTACTGCCTAAATTAAAAAATTAATTAATTAATTAATTTCTTAATTATAATTAATTTAAAAATTACATCCTTTTCCAATTATAAATTTTATAAATTTTGTTTTTTTTTGGAATTATTTTTTTTAATACAGTAATATTTGGATCAAGTCCTTTTGAAAATAAATATTGAATAAAATCTAAATCATAATCATTTTTTCTAATCATTTGATTTAGAATTGTTCCATCCCAATTATTCATTAAAAACTTCAAAACAAAAACAAAAACAAAACCAAAAACAAATTTAATTTTCCAATTTCTTCTTTTTCTTCTTCTAATAATTATTTACAACCTAAATCAAAAAAGCAAAAGAAATGATTAATTTATAAAAAAAAATTAACAAAAAATTAATCATTTACATTTGTTGAATGATTCACATTATCTCCAAGTTCAATAAATTTACGGAGAATTTCTTTTGGCAATTTTTCTTGATATGCTAAAAATAATGGTGTAAATGCCTAAATAAATCAATTAATAAACCAATTAAACTAAACTAAGATAAATTAAATTAAATATTTTACATACTATTTATTTTTGTAATTAAAAAAAAAGAAAAAAACTTTCTAAAAAAAATTATTCCTATTTTTAAAATTCTCACTTCCTATTTCAAATATTTTTTTTGGTTTATCAAAAAAATATTTCCATTTTCTTTGAATTTACTTGCTAAATATAAGAATTTATTTAATATTTTACAAAAAAAAAGAAAGTATTCTTTTTCTATTTTCAAACATGCTAAATATTATTTTAACAAAAAAAAAGAACAAGAACAAAAAGAAGTTTTAATTTGATTTAATATAATTTAATATAATAAATTATCTACAATTAGTTAAATTATTACATACTATTTTTTTTTATTAAAATTTAGATTTTTCATTTTAAATTTAGATTTTTTTACTTTCTAAAATTTAAAAATTAAAATTTAAAATTTAAAAATTATTTCATTAAAATAATAAAATAATTACATGCTAAAATGAAAAATAAAATGAATAATTTATTTTCGAAAATAATTTAATGATTAATTTTTTTACGTTCTAAATCCAAAAAAAAAAGGAATGAATGAATAAATAAATAAATTTATTTTCCAAACTAAAATAATTGTTTTGGTTTTCACTTTCTAAAAATAAAACAATAAGAAAATCGAAAAAAAGGAAAGTATTCTTTGATAAAAGTTACATGCTAAAAAAAAAAGTGATTAATTTTTATAATTTTGATTTTGATATTAATTTTGATTACAATTAAAAAATTCAAATCAACTCCAGAAGAAAGTAAATAATCAATTAATTCAAGATTATGATTTTTAATTGCAAAAATCAAAGGTCTATATCCCTTTTTGTTTTATAAATATAAATATATAAAATCTAAATAAAAATAAAAATAAAAAGTTTTTACTTCCTTTTTTAAATTTGAATTTTTAATTAAAAGAAACGAAAATGATAATAAATTTTTACATACTAATTTCCAAAATTTTCAATTTTAATTCCAAATTTATAATAATTTTTCAAATTAAATTTACAATCTAACAAAAGAAAAAAAACAAACTTTAAGAATTAAGTCATTTCAAAATAAAAATAAATACCATCTAAAGAAAATTTAGCAAAAAAAATTTAATTATTTCTTAAAAGAATTATAGATTAATTTACTCTCTTTTTATTTATTAAATTAATTATTATTATTATTATTTAATCTTAAAAAATGTTTTAAAATTAAAAATGGAAATATTTTTACTGACTAAAGAAAAAGAAAATAATCAGAAAAAAAAAATTTCGAAAATGGAAAAATTTGTTTTGTTTTGTTTTGTTTTTTTACAGAAGAAAAATTTATATCAGCTCCTTTTGAAACTAATAATTGAACAATTTTTAAATCAATATCTTTTTTTTGACAAGCAAAAGAAAGAGGAGAAATATCAAACTATTTAAATAAAGAGAAGAAGTTTAATTTGCTTTTTTTTTTAATTTGCTTTTTTTTTTTTACATTCTAAATTATAAATTCAATTAATTTCAATTATAAATATTAATTCAATTATAAAAAAATACTTACATTTGGTGTGTTTATATTTTTTTCATTGAGAACTTTTTCAACTTCTTTTAAAGAATTTGAATCAATTACTTTAAATAAATCAGTCATAATTTAAAAAATTATTATAAATTTAATTCTTTTTGCTATTAATTTTGTTTTGAATTTAATTGTGAAAAAGAAGAAAAAATGAAAAAAAAATTCTTGCTTTTTTTTTTTAAACATAATCTTTATTAAAAATTAAAAATAGATTCATTTTTTTTTTACTTTTCTTCTTTTGCATTCTTTTTAAAATCCAATAAACCTCATTTTATATTTTTTAAGTGGAATATAAAACAAGAAAGAATTCAATATAATTAATAAAAAAATCAGAAATTCAACAACAGATGCACTTGAAGAATGTTCACTTTGAAGAGCAGCCAAAATTACAAAAATAATCGTAAGAATGAAAATTGTTGCAAAAATTACAAAATGAAACACAGCAAGTTTCATTGACGATTTTGGATCTTGGATGTCTAGTTTCTTTGAAAATCTTGCAACAATTGCATAAATAACATCGGTTATTAAAGAATGAAAGCAATAAAATATATAAAATAAAACTGCAAATGTTGTGTGAGCTTTATATGAATGTCCGATTGGGAACGCTCCAGCTAATCCAAGGAAAATTGAGCTTAGAACTCCAAAAATAAATGAGAATTTGATTGTGCGAATAAATTTATTTCCTTGAACTAAACTCATTGTTAGCTGTATTTGATGTTTCTGTTGATAATATATGCAAGCACAAAATATAAAAAAAAAGAATGAACTGAATAAAACTCCGATTGTAAAAATATTGCGTTCGGGTATTCGATTTCCTAACTCGCTAATAAATGGAAAAGTTCTTTTTGTTTCATTTGTGCTAACTGTAATTATAAAACTTAGCATCACAGTAACAAGGAAACCCACTGAAAAAATTATTGGGAAACCTGCCAAATTAATATTAAGTTGTCCTTTTGGAATTGAAAGGTTGTTCATTTTTTATAGAAAAAAATGAAAATTAAAAAATTAAAAAAAAATTTTTTTTTCATTTTTCATTTTTTTCTTTCATTTTTTTTCATTTTCTTTTTATAAATGACGGCTTTAACAGATTTAGTTAAAATTGGTGCACGTACAACTTCTAATTTTTTTGAAGTTCTTTTAAAATCTTATAAAGAAGCTGCTTGTGCAAATGCTCCATCTGGTGGAGTTCTTCAAAGATTTCTTGGAGCAACACTTGGATTAAAAGCACAAAATCCTCTTTCAGTTCAAGAAGCTTTTTCTATTTTGGGTTTATCTCAAAAAGAAACATCAGAAGAAAAAATACTTCAAAGAGCTAAAGAACTTTTTAAAATTAATAATCCACGAAATGGTGGATCTCCTTATCTTCAATCTAAAATTTTAACTGCTCAACAAGTTTTAATGAAAAATAAACATGAAAATGAAAATGAAAATGAAAAAGAAAAAGAAAAAGAAAAAGAAAAATGAAGTAATTACTTAATTACTTAAAAGTTTTTTTTTTTGATAAGGAATGAAATACAAAAACACAAAAATATAATAAATTTTTATTTTCAAATTTAATTTCCTTTCCTTTTTGTTTGATGTTGTTTTTAAACAAAAAAATATGAATTTGTATACTTAATTTCTTAATTTTTTGTTTAAAATTCTCATCAAGAAAAAAGAAAAAATGAAAAATGAAAATTTGAAATTGAATTTGAATTTGAATTTGTTTTTGTTTTTTTGGAAAATTTGACATTTCTATCTTTTTTTATATTCACAAGGTTTTAATTTAATAGAATTTTTTAATTGATCTTGATCTTTTTTAGAGATTAAAGGTTTTTTGTTTTGTGGAATTTGAAAATCTATTAAAACAAACATTTTATTTGTTTCATCCTAAAAAACAAAAAACAAAAAATAAAAGTTTTGAATGTCAATTTGTTTTTGTTTTTGTTTTTGTTTTTGTTTTTGTTTTAAATTTACAAGAGAAGAAAATTTAAATCCAATTTTTTCAATTGCTTTTATAAATTTTTTGATATCTTTAATTCTTGATTTTACTTCTGCAATTTTAAGTATTCCACTTTTTTTATTTTTAATTGAAAAAAAAATGGAATTAACACGTGTTTTTTCACCTTTTTTTTTTTTATTTATATTTACTTTGAAGAAAGAACTCGATAAGCTTCAAATAAATAATCAAAAAAGTTTATTCCCATTAAAGATAAAGAAAAAACCGCAACATTAATTGAATTATCTTTAAGAGGAACCTAATAAATAAATAAATAAATTAAAATTAAAATTCAAAATAAATAAATGAATGAATTTTTACGTGAGAAATATTGCAAGCAGTAACATATTTATTTGTTGGTATTAAATCAAAAGAATAAACTTTATGTTTAAGTGATTGAGCAATTTTTGCATCTCCACAACCAAAATCTCCAATAATCCAATTTTTGGGATATTTTTGAAGAGATTGAATTATTTTATCTAATGGATTTTCTTTCCATTTTTTTACTTGAGATTTAAATCCTTCATGATACTTATAAACAAAATTTTTGATATTGAAGGAAAAATAAAATGAGAAAGAAAGTTTGTTTATTTACTAATTTTTAATTTGATTAGAATACAATATGAAACAAATTCTCATCTTTTTGAAACATTTTTTGTGCTTCATCGCCAGTTGTTTTATAAAATTTTTCATTTATCCATCTAAATCGAGATCCTTTTAATTTTTCTTGAAATTTATTGAAAATATTGATTTGATTTTGATTTTGATATTGATTTTGATTTTGATTTTTATTTAGATTTTGATTTTGATTTTTATTTTGATTTTGATTTTGATTTAGATTTTGATTTTGATTTTTATTTTTATTTTGATTTTGATTTTGATTTTGATTTTTATATTGATTTTTATTTTGATTTTTATATTGATTTTGATTTTTATATTGATTTTGATTTTGATTTTGATTTTGATTTTGATTTTGATTTTGATTTTTATTTTGATTTTGATTTTGATTTTGATTTTGATTTTGATTTTGATTTTGATTTTGATTTTGATATTGATTTTGATTTTGATTTTGATTTTGATTTTGATTTTGATTTTGATTTAGATTTTGATTTTGATTTTGATTTTGATTTTGATTTTGATTTTGATTTTGATTTTGATTTTTTGTTTTTCTTCCAATTTTAAAGAAAACAACTTCTAAATCGCCATAATTTCCATTTTCTTTTTTTCTTTTAAGTTTTTTTCTTGAAAATTTATGATTAATATCCATTTATAAATTAAATGAAAAAAAAATGAAAAAAAATTTTTTTTTAAATTTTTCATTTTTCATTTTTCTTCTTTAGTTAATAGCTTCATTTAAAATGGATTCAAAACAAAAATTAATTGATTCTCTTAAAGAATTAACAGGACTTGGAGATAATTTTTGTCAAAATCTTCTTGAAAAACATAATTGGAATATTCAAGTTTGAATTTTTTAAAAGATTTTTCATTTTAAATAATTTCTTCGTTATTTATTTTTTATATTCATTTTATGTTTAAAGGAAGCCACAAATGATTTTTTTCGAAATTCTATAATTGATGATTCAAATGAAGATCAAAATCAAAATCAAGATGAAGATCAAAATCAAAATCAAAATCAAAATAATCAAAATAATAATGATAATAATGATAATAATGATAAAAATAAAAATCAATCTATGGAAATTGAAAAAGAGAATTCACAAAATGTGTTCAAAAAATTATTTAGCAATATTATGGATAAAATACAATTTTATGCAACAGAATCTTCAAGTAGTTTTAAACTTCTTTTAAATTTTTCATTAATTTATTAAAAAATTATCTTTTTTTTTTGAAAAAAAAATGATAAGATTTTCCACAATATTTAAATCAAAAATATGGAAAAGATCATCCAAATTTCTTTGAAGGTTAATTTTTTAATTTTTAATTTAAATGGAAAAAAAAAGAAAAAAGGAATTTAGATTTTTTACATTTTGAAAAATTTAATTTTTGGAAATCAAAATAGGAAATTATCAAGAAGCAGTTAATTATGCAAAAATATCACAGAAACTTCTTTTTGTATATCTTCATTCTGATCCTCATTTTCGAACACCAGATTTTTGCAAGTGAATTTTAAAACAAAAAGAAATCAAAAAAATTTTTTTATTGAAATCCAAAAATTATCTTTTAAAATTTGTTTCATTTTATTTTTCATGGTTAATATTAATAATAATTACAGAAATATTCTTTATGATAATCAAATTGTGGATATATTAAACAATGATTTTGTTTGTTGGGGTGCTTTTGTTCAACAAGAACAAGGGTTTAGAATATCAAGAATGTTAGAAGCAACAACATATCCTTTTATTGGTATTATTTGTTTTATTCCTGAAGCTCAAACATTATGGAAAAGTTTAGAAGGTGATTTTACAAAAGAAGATTTATTAAAAACTTTACAAAGTAATTTAGAGAAATTTAGTGTAGAAATTGCAGTTCGTCGTTATGAAGAGTAAATATTTAATTTGAATAATTTAAATAATTTAAATAATTTAAATAATTTGAATATTTTGGATATTTTAAATATTTTGGATATTTTGATATTTTGAATAATTTAAATATTTTGAATATTTTGAATAATTTAAATATTTTAAATATTTTGAATAATTTAAATATTTTGAATATTTTGGATAATTTAAATATTTTGAATAATTTGAATATTTTGAATATTTTGAATAATTTAAATATTTTAAATAATTTAAATAATTTGGATAATTTAAATATTTTAAATAATTTAAATATTTTGAATAATTTGAATATTTTGGATAATTTGAATATTTTGAATATTTTAAATAATTTTGAATAATTTAAATATTTTGAATAATTTAAATATTTTAAATAATTTAAATAATTTGAATATTTTAAATAATTTAAATATTTTAAATAATTTAAATATTTTGAATAATTTAAATAATTTAAATATTTTGAGTAATTTAAATAATTTAAATATTTTGAATATTTTAAATAATTTAAATATTTTGAATAAATTAAATATTTTAAATATTTTAAATATTTTGGATATTTTGAATAATTTGAATAATTTGAATAATCTGAATAATTTTCATTTCTCCTTATTAGAGAACAAGCACAAGAAAGTAAAATTATTCGCGAAAATCAAGACAAAGAATATTATCAATCACTTATTCTAGATCAAGAAAGAGAAAGAGAAGAATTGAGAGAATTAGAACAAAAAAAGCAGAAAATAGAAGAAGAAAAACAAAAAAAAATAGCAGAAGAACAAAAAGAAAAAGACAAAAAAGAAATGTTAGAAACATTCAAAAAAAGACTTCCAAAAGAACCAACAGAAAATAACCAAAACACACTCACAATCGCAATAAAACTTCCTGATTCTTCAAGAATTCAACGTAAATTCTTAAAAACTGATACTTTACGAGATCTTTATGATTGGGTTCAAATTAAATCTCCAGATCTTATTGGAAATGATTTCGAACTTGCTAAAAATTTCCCTACAACCCATTTTCAGAATAATGAAACTAGTTTAAGTTCAGCTGGAATTCTTAATTTTGATATGCTTTACTTAATCAAAAATTAAATCAATAAAAAACAAAAATAAAAAGAAAACAAAAAGAAAATTTTTCATTTTTTTTCATTTTTTTTCATTCGAATTTTCTTTTTTTTCTATTTTGTAATTTGAATATTTTTAATCATGGGAAATTGTGGAGGAAGTGAAAAGCAAGAGGCTCGTACAAAAAGAATTGATGAACAACTCAAATCTCAACGACCAAAATTAGATAACGAAATTAAGATTCTTCTGCTTGGTAAAAAAAATTTAATCAAAATTTAACAGAAAATTTGTTAACCAATTTTTTTTTGAAAAAAAAAATTTTTTTCGTTGAATTTTTTGTTAATGATTCCTTGTTGGAAAAAAGGTGCTGGTGATAGTGGAAAGTCTACAGTTATGAAGCAAATGAAAATTATTCATGGAAAAGGTTTTACTGATACTGAAAAAAAAGAGTTTATTGATGCAATTTATGAAAATCTTATAATTAATGCAAAAGCTCTTGTGCATGCAGTTTCTCGTTTTGGTTTAGAATTTTTAGAAGAAAATGAAGTAAGGATTCTTGAAAAGTTTTTTTCTTAATTATCAAAAAAGATCGAAAAAAAAAAAAAAAGAAAAAAATAAAATAAACAAAAAAATAAATAGATAGGAAGATATAAAGGAAAACAAATACAATTTCATCATTTAATAATAATTTTAATAATAAATTAAATAATAAATTTAATAATAAATTTAATAATAAATTTAATAATAAATTTAATAATAAATTTAATAATAAATTCAATAATAAATTCAATAATAAATTTAATAATAAATTTAATAATAAATTAATAATAATTTAATAATAATTTAATAATAATTTAATAATAAATTTAATAATAAATTTAATAATAATTTTATTAATAATTTTAATAATAATTTTAATAATAATTTTAATAATAATTTTAATAATAATTTTAATAATAATTTTAATAATAAATTTAATAATAAATTTAATAATAATTTTAATAATAATTTTAATAATAATTTTTAATAATAAATTTAATAATAAATTTAATAATAATTTAAATAATAATTTTAATAATAATTTTAATAATAAATTTAATAAATAATATTATTAATTTTAATAATAATTTTAATAATAATTTTTAATAATAATTTTAATAATAATTTTAATAATAATTTTAATAATAAATTTAATAATAAATTTAATAACAATTTTAATAATAATTTTAATAATAATTTTAATAATAATTTTAATAATAATTTTAATAATAAATTTGATAATAATTTTAATAATAATTTTAATAATATTTTTAATAATAATTTTAATAATAAATTTAATAATAATTTAAATAATAAATTTAATAATAATTTTAATAATAATTTTAATAATATTTTTAATAATAATTTTAATAATAATTATAATTATAATTATAATAATAATTTTAATAATAATTTTAATAATAATTTTAATAATAATTATAATAATAATTTTAATATTAATATTATTAATAATTTTAATAATAAATTTAATAATAAATTTAATAATAAATTTAATAATAAATTTAATAATAAATTTTAATAATAATTTTAATAATATTATTAATAATTATAATAATAATTTTAATAATAATTTTAATAATAATTTTAATAATAATTTTAATAATAATTTTAATAATAATTTTAATAATAATTTTAAAAATAATTTTTAATAATAATTTTAATAATAATAATTATAATAATAATAATAATAATTTTAATAATAATAAATAATAATAATTTTTAATAATAAATTAAATAATAAATTTAATAATAATAATTTTAATAATAATTTTAATAATAATTTTAATAATAAATTTTAATAATAATTTTAATAATAATTTTTAATAATAATTTTTTAATAATTTTAATAATAATTTTAATAATAATTTTAATAATAAATTTTAATAATAATTTTAATAATAATTTTAATAATAATTTTAATAATAATTTTAATAATAAATTTTAATAATAATTTTTAATAATAAATTTTAATAAAATTTTTAATAATAATTTTAATAATAATTTTAATAATAAATTTAATAATAAATTTAATAATAATTTTAATAATAAATTTAATAATTTTAATAATAATTTTAATAATAAATTTAATAATAAATTTTTAATAATATTTAATAATAAATTTAATAATAATTTTAATAATAATTTTTAATAATAATTTTTAATAATAATTTTTAATAATAAATTTTAATAATAATTTTAATAATAAATTTTAATAATAAATTTAATAATAAATTTAATAATAAATTTAATAATAAATTTAATAATAAATTTTAATAATAATTTTAATAATAATTTTAATAATAATTTTAATAATAATTTTAATAATAATTTTAATAATAATTTTAATAATAATTTTAATAATTTAATAATAATTTTAAATAATAATTTTAATAATAATTTTAATAATAAATTTAATAATAAATTTAATAATAATTTTAATAATAATTTTAATAATAAATTTAATAATAATTTTAATAATAATTTTAATAATTTTAATAATAATTTTAATAATAATTTTAATAATAATTTTAATAATAATTTTAATAATAATTTTAATAATAATTTTAATAATAATTTTAATAATAATTTTTAATAATAATTTTAATAATAATTTTAATAATAATTTTAATAATAATTTTAATAATAAATTTAATAATAAATTTTAATAATAATTTTAATAATAATTTTAATAATAATTTTAATAATAATTTTAATAATAATTTTAATAATAATTTTAATAATAATTTTAATAATAATTTTTAATAATTTTAATAATAATTTTAATAATAATTTTAATAATAATTTTAATAATAAATTTAATAATAATTTTAATAATAATTTTAATAATAAATTAAATAATAATTTTAATAATAATTTTAATAATAATTTTAATAATAATTTTAATAATAAATTTAATAATAATTTTTAATAATAATTTTAATAATAATTTTAATAATAATTTTAATAATAATTTTAATAATAATTTTAATAATAATTTTAATAATAATTTTAATAATAATTTTAATAATAATTTTAATAATAATTTTAATAATAAATTTAATAATAATTTTAATAATAAATTAAATAATAATTTTAATAATAAATTAAATAATAATTTTAATAATAATTTTAATAATAAATTAAATAATAATTTTAATAATAATTTTAATAATAATTTTAATAATAAATTTAATAATAAATTTAATAATAATTTTAATAATAATTTTAATAATAATTTTATTATAATTTTATTAATATTTATAATTTTATTATAATTTTATTAATATTTATAATTTTATTATAAATTTTAATAATAAATTAACTAGCAAAAAGTTTCACGTTTTGAAAAATTAGCTCCACATGCAAGTTCTTTTTCTTCAGAAATTGCACAAGATATGATGGATTTATGGAAAGATCCAGCTATTAAAAGTGCTTATACCAGAAGTTCAGAATTTCAATTAAATAATAGTGCAGAATAGTAAATCAAAATCCAATATTATTCCAAATTATTTATTTTTGAATTAAATTAAATGTGAATTTGTTTTTTTGAAGTTTTTTTGGTAGAATTCCTGATATTATTAGTTCTGGATATGTTCCATCCGTTGATGATATTTTACGAGTAAGAATTAAAACTACAGGAATCAATGTTTCTCGTTTTGAGGTTGATAGTGTCGAATTTCAAATGGTTGATGTTGGTGGTCAACGTAACGAAAGAAAGAAATGGTAAATTCATTTACTTATTTATTATTTGGAGAAAAATCTCCAAAATTTAAACGCAATATTTAATTCAAAAAAAAAAATATCACAATTTCTGATTTGCTTCAAAAGGATTCATTGTTTTCAAGTAAAAAAAAAATATCCTCATTTATAATCAAAAAAAAACCATTTACAAGAAAAGAATAATTAAAAATTTCCAATTTTTAGAATGTAACATCCGCAATATTTTGTGTTGGTACAAGTGAATATGACCAAGGTTTATATGAAGATCAATCAGAAAATAGAATGATTGAAGCACTAAATTTATTTGCAGAAATTTGTAATTGCAAATGGTTCGAAAATACTGAGATGATTCTTTTTTTTAACAAAGATGATCTTTTCAGAGAAAAGATTAAAACTGTCAGTTTAAAAACTTGTTTTGATGATTATGATCAAGGACTTGATTATGAAGAAGCTAAAACCTTTCTTACTCGAAAATTTAAGTCTGTTTGCAATAATCAGTCAAAGCGAATTTATGAACATTTCACAACAGCAACAAACACAAAAAATATTGAATATGTTTTTTCTGGTAAATTATTTTCTTATCTTTTTATTTTCTTATCTTTTTATTTTCTTATCTTATTATTTTTATTATCTTTATTAGATATTAAGGATATTCTTCTTTCAAACATTAAACATATTTGATTCTTTCTTTTTTTTGGATTTCTACTCAAGATTTTTGACTTCTTCTTTCTTTTATTCTTTCTTACATTCTTTTATTCACACTTTGATTTATAACAACAACAGATCCAACAACTTTTTTTTTTTTTGAATTTCTTAATAAAATTGTTATTGATTTTTTTCAAATTTTACATAAAACAAATTTCCATTTTAATAATTTTGCCAATTAAAAAATTAATAGAAAATTAAAATAAATTTATAATTTATTTTAAATTATTTATTAATTAAATTCCAAAATAAATTGATTATTAAATATTATTAAATTTTATTAAAAAGAAAAGAAAAAAATATTTTTTTTGATTATTTTGATCATAATTTTCGCAATTAAAAAATTAATAGAAAATTAAAATTTATTTATAATTTATTTTTAAATTATTAATTAATTAAATATTAAAACAAATTGATTATTAAATATTATTAAATTTAAAACCCTAAAAAGAAAAGAAAAATATTTTTGATTATCTTTTAATCATAATTTTTGCAATTAAAAATTAATAGAAAATTAAAATAAATTTATAATTTATTTTAAATTATTAATTAATTAAATTTTAAAACAAATTTATTATTAAATATTATTAAATTTTAAACCCTAAAAAGAAAAGAAAAAAATATTTTTTTTTGATTATTTTGATCATAATTTTGTTAATTAAAAATTAATAGAAAATTAAAATATATTTATAATTTATTTTAAATTATTAATTAATTAAATTCCAAAATAAATTTATTATTAAAAATTTTTAAAAATATTTTATTAAAAAGAAAAAGAAAAATATTTTTAATAAAAATTAAATAAATAATTTTGATAAATAAAAAATTAAATAAAAATAAAATCTTTTTTGTTTTTATTGTTGAAAAGGGTTATTTTTTTTATTTATTATTTTTTTTTTATTTAATTTTTATTTAAAAAAAAAAAGAAATCAAAAATTTAAAAGGAAATAAAGTTAATTTACAGTTGGAAATGAAGGTTTTTTAAAATAAAAAAAAATAAAAAAAAAAGATCATTTTTTTCTTCTTTTTTTAATTTTTCTTTCTTATTAATTTCCCAATAAAAAAAATAAAATAAAAAAAATAAATAAAATAATAAAGTAAATAAATAAAAAGTATGAATTTCCCAAAACTAACAAAAGAAACAAAAGAGAATCGAAATGAAGCAAGTGAAGAACAACAACAACAACAAGATTTAAATGAAACAGATTTAACTGAAGAACAATTTAAAGAGATTATTTCACAAAGAATGCAAAAAGCACTTGATAACAGAAACAAAGCAATTGAAGAAGCTTATAATACTTATTTTCAAGCTCAACAAAAATTAATGCATGATTTTTTGGATAGTATTAAACAATTTGAGATTGAAGAGTTTCTTTCTTCTCTCAACAAAAAATGATTCTCAACTAATTATTCTTTTTTTTCTATTTTGGCTTTTTATAAAACAATTTTTTCTTTGTTTTTTGTTTTTTTGTTTTTTTTAGTTACTCTCCTTTTTTTTAAGAGAAAAAATTCTTTTATAAAAACTAAAAAAATAACCCTAATTTTAATTTGGTTTTGTTTTTAAATTTAATTTTAATTTTAATTTTAATTTTTATTTTAATTTTAAAAATTTTTTTCAAGATCATTTATAGTTATTCTGAAATTATTCAGAAGCAATTAACTTAAAAATTTATTAAATATAATTAAATTAAAGTTAATCCATTTATTGGTTTATTTATTTCCAATCTTTTTTCCTTTTATTTTCTTATTAAAAAAGGGGGATAAACAAAAAAAAAATAAAAGAAAAAAAAAATACCCTTTTTTGATTTTATTTAATTTCTTTAATTATTTTAAATTAAAACAAAACAAAATTTAATTTGAAATTAATATGAAAATTATTAAAATAAATTAATAAATTAATATAAAATATTATAATTATAAATAATTATAAATAAATCTTTAATTATTTTAAATTAAAACGAAATATATTTGATTAATAAAATTTCTTATTTTGGATCATTTCCTTTTATAACAAATTTAAAATGAAATTAATTTGAAAATAATTAAAATAAATTAATATATTAATATAAAATATTATAATTATAAATAATTATAAATAAATCTTTTATTATTTTAAATTGAAAAAATATATTTGATTAATAAAATTTCTTATTTTGGATCATTTCCTTTTTAAAACAAATTTAAAAATGAAATTATTGATAAAATAAATTAATAAATTAATATAAAATATTATAATTATAAATAATTATAAATAAATCTTTAATAATTTTAAATTGAAAAAATATATTTGTCAGCAAAAAGGAAAAATTTCCTAAAGCATAAATAGATCTTTAGAATAATATTAAATTAAAATAAATTAATAAATTAATATAAAATATTATAGTTATAAATAATTATAAATAAATCTTTAATAATTTCTAATTGAAAAAAAATATATTTGATTAATAAAAATTTCTTATTTTGGATCATTTCCTTTTAAAACAAAATTTAAAATGAAATTAATTTGAAAATAATTAAAATAAATTAATAAATTAATATAAAATATTATAATTATAAATAATTATAAATAAATCTTTATAATTTTAAATTGAAAAATATATTTGATTAATAAAATTTCTTATTTTGGATCATTTCCTTTTAAACAAATTTAAAATGAAATTAATATGAAAATAATTAAAAATAAATTAATAAATTAATATAAAATATTATAATTATAAATAATTATAAATAAATCTTTAATTATTTTAAATTGAAAAATATATTTTGATTAAAAATTTCCTAAAAGCATAAATTGATCTTTAGAATATTAAATTAAAATAAAAATTAATAAATTAATAATTTTAAATTGAAAAATATATTATAGTTATAAAATTTCTTAGATTTTTAAAATAAATTTAAAATGAAATTAATTTAGAAAATAAATTAATAAAAAATAAAATATTTTTATAAAGCAAAAATTTTTTAATAATTTTAAATTGAAAAATATATTTGATTAATAAAATTTCTTATTTTGATCATTTCCTTTTAAAACAAATTTAAAATGAAATTAATTTGAAAATTATTAAAATAAATTAATAAATTAATATAAAATATTATAATTATAAATAATTATAAATAAATCTTTTAATTATTTTTAAATTGAAAAAAATATATTTGATTAATAAAATTTCTTATTTTGGATCATTTCCTTTTAAAAACAAATTTAAAATGAAATTAATTTGAAAATAATTAAAATAAATTAATAAATTAATATAAAATATTATAATTATAAATAATTATAAATAAATCTTTAATTAATTTTAAATTGAAAAAAAATATATTTGTCAGCAAAAAGAAAAATTTCCTAAAGCATAAATTGATCTTTAGAATAATATTAAATTAAAATAAATTAATAGATTAATATAAAATATTATAATTATAAATAATTATAAATAAATCTTTTAATTATTTTAAATTAAAACAAAAATATATTTGATTAAAAATTTCTTATTTTGGATCATTTCCTTTTAAAACAAAATTATTTTGAAATTAATATGAAAATATTTAAAATAAATTATAGATTAAAAATTGTCATAAATAAATCTTTAATTATTTCGAAAAAATGAATATTTGATTAAAAAATTTCAATTAGATCTTTAAAAACAAATTTAAAATGAAATTAATTTGAAATAATTAAAATAAATTAATAAATTAATATAAAATATTATAATTATAAATAATTATAAATAAATCTTTAATAATTTTAAATTGAAAAAAAATATATTTGATTAATAAAATTTCTTATTTTGGATCATTTCCTTTTAAAACAAAATTTATTTTGAAATTAATATGAAAATTATTAAAATAAATTTATAGATTAATATAAAATATTATAATTATAAATAATTATAAATAAATCTTTAATTATTTTAAATTGAAAAAAAATATATTTGTCAGCAAAAAGAAAAATTTCCCTAAAGCATAAATTGATCTTTAGAATAATATTAAATTAAAATAAATTAATAAATTAATATAAAATATTATAGTTATAAATAATTATAAATAAATCTTTAATAATTTTAAATTGAAAAAAAATATATTTGATTAATAAAATTTCTTATTTTGGATCATTTCCTTTTAAAACAAAATTATTTTGAAATTAATATGAAAATTATTTAAAATAAATTAATAAATTAAAATAAAATATTGTAATTATAAATAATTATAAATAAATCTTTAATTATTTCTAATTGAAAAAAAATATATTTGATTAACAAAATTTCAATTAGGTCTTTAAAACAAATTTAAAATGAAATTAATATGAAAATAATTAAAATAAATTAATAAATTAATATAAAATATTATAATTATAAATAATTATAAATAAATCTTTAATTATTTCTAATTGAAAAAAAATATATTTGATTAAAAAAATTTCTTATTTTGGATCATTTCCTTTTAAAACAAAATTATTTTGAAATTAATATGAAAATAATTAAAATAAATTTATAGATTAATATAAAATATTATAATTATAAATAATTATAAATAAATCTTTTATAATTTCTCAATATTTAAAAAAAAAAATTAAAAAAAATTTTTCCATTTCACTTTTTTTCTTTTTTTTTTTTTCTTCTAATGTGTTGGAGTTTTGAAGTGTCAATAGTATTCTCAATCCTAGAAATTTTGATAATGAGTTTTTTTAATCTGGAGAAATCAAAAAAGAGATCGATGGTTCAGTTTTTTTTTTTTTTTTGTAATGATGGTAGAATTTTCAGAAATTTTTATATGGAAATCATTAAAAAAAACGGAATCCAAATGTGCATCAACAAATAAGCTATTCACAGCAATTCTATTTTTTATAATTTTTTTACAACCATTAGCAGGCAACATTTTCCTGCGCAAAACAACGGAAACCGAAAACAAAACGATGTATACAGTGACTGTAGTTTTATCATTTATAACATCAATATTTCAATTTATAAAATTATTTATTGAATGGGGTAAATTGGGTTATAATGGCAATTGTAGTTACGAAACAGATGATGGCCATCTAGCTTGGGGCTGGAAAACCTACAAGTCCGCTCTTCTTCCTCAAGATTTTAATTACTTTTGTATGACTTCCTTGCCGGTTTTCTTTTATAAACCTCGTCTCTTTGCTTTGGGCTTTCTTTTGATCTATCTTTCAACTATTGCTATTTGCTATTTTACTTTCCACATGAATTCATTCGCTTCTACATGGTGCTGGACTGCAATAGCTTTTCTTATTCTTTCTATTTTGGATCCTTGGTTGATTCAAAAGAAAAGTTTTCGCTCAATTTTTAAAAGAGAATCACAAGAGGAAGAAATACATGCTCCTTTGGATTTTGAATATATTGAAGTTGAATTTGATAAATAGTTGGCTAAAATGATAATAGGATTAATTTAACATGGAAAGAATTTGGAAATTTTTTATTTTTTTTTTCATTTTTTTTTTTTCATTTTTTTTTTCATTTTTTTTTTTTTGCTTTTTTAAATGAATCCATTTCAACAAAATTCTGATAGTGAAGTAATAAATCAATTCTATAAAATATTTAATCTTCATTTTAATACTTAATTTTTTACTAAACAAATTTTCCAAATTGGAAATTATTAATAAAAAGGATACATCTTCACATAAAAAAACCTCATCAGAAAAAGAAGAGAACGGGTTAGCGAATTACAACCCTTTTGCAAATGATCAGCAAGTAAAATATTTTTAAAAACAAACTGATGAAAAATTATTAAGATTTTATTTGAAATTTTATGAAAAATTTTTTTTAAATAAAAATTAAGATTCATTTATAAAATTAAAATTAAAATTCAAATTCATTTATAAAATTAAAATTAAAAATTAAAAATTAAAATTAAAATTAAAATAAAAATAAAAATTAAAATTAATATTAATATTAAAATTAAAATTAAAATTCATTTATAAAATTAAAATTAATATTAAAATTAAAATTAAAATTAAAAAAAAAAAATTAAATTTAAATTAAAATTTTAAAATTAAAAATTTATAAAATTAAATTTATAAAATTAAAATTCATTTTATTTATAAAATTAAAATTAAAATTAAAATTCATTTATAAAATTAAAATTAACATTAATATTAAAATTCAAATTCATTTATAAAATTAAAATAAAATTAAAATTAAAATTCATTTATAAAATTAAAATTCAAATTAAAATAAAAAGAATCATCAAGATTCAAATCAATATAAAGATAATCAAAGAGATAATGATGGATTTGATCCAGACATGGATTTTAATCAAGATGTAGAAAATAATCAGAATACATCAGCAAATCCTTTTAAATCTCAAGCTGCAATGACTAATACTTCAAATATGACACTTGAAGAGTTAGAGTATTATACTCAAAAAAGAGAAACAGAATTAGATGCTAGAGAAAAAAAGCTTGGCAAAATTGAACAGAATTTAGGTTTGTATTGGTTATTGATTTAAACTCAATTTGATATTGATATTGAAATTCAAAATCAATTTTAATTTCAATTTTAATTTTAATTTCAATTATAATTTTAATTTCAAATTCAATTTCAATTTTAATTTTAATTTCAAAATTAATTTAAATTTTAATTTAAATTTTAATTTTAATTTTAATTCAAAATTAGGTGTTGATCCACAAAGATATAAAAATTGGCCAGTTTGTAGACCAATTTTATTTCATTCAATTAAGAAAGATATTCCAAGTGGTTCTCAAGGATATGTTAGATTAGCTTATCTTACATGGATCAGTAAATTTTCCTTTTTTTTTTATTCTTTTTCAAAAGGAAATTAATTGAAAATTTTTTTTAGTTACTTATTGTGCTTTTGGTTGGAATATGATTTGTATGTTTGCTAAATTGAGTGGTGGTGAGGAAGTTACTAATAAAGGTGCTGATGTTGGATTAAGTATTCTTTATGTGATTGTTGTTCCTGTTCTTTGTTGGCCTTTATGGTATAGACTTCTTTATAATGCTGCAAGGTAAATTAGTTAGCAATTTCCAGATGAAATTTATAATGAAATTTAAAATTAAATTTAAAATTAAATTTATAATTAAATTTAAAATTAAATTTAAAATTAAATTTAAAACTAAATTTATAATGAAATTTATAATTAAATTTATAATTAAATTTATAATGAAATTTATAATTAAATTTCCAGATGAAATTTATAATTAAATTTAAAATTAAATTTATAATTAAATCTATAATTAAATTTATAATTAAATTTATAATGAAATTTATAATTAAATTTATAATTAAATTTATAATTAAATTTATAATTAAATTTATAATTAAATTTATAATTAAATTTATAATTAAATTTATAATGAAATTTATAATTAAATTTATAATTAAATTTATAATTAAATTTCCAGATGAAATTTATAATTAAATTTATAATTAAATTTCTAATCAAATTTATAATGAAATTTATAATTATATTTATAATCAAATTTCCAGATGAAATTTATAATTAAATTTCCAGATGAAATTTATAATGAAATTTATAATTATATTTATAATCAAATTTCCAGATGAAATTTATAATCAAATTTATAATTATATTTATAATTAAATTAATCTAAAAGAAAATCAAAAACTCGTAAATTCTCCATTTTCTTTTGTACATTCATTTTATTTTTAATGTTTGTGGTTGTAATAATGATTGGAGTATCTGGAACAGGTTGCGCGTATGTTAAGAAATTAAATCAAAAATATAAACATTAATTTTAAATCAAAAATATAAACATTAATTTTAAATCAAAAATTTTCTTTTTCATTTAAAATAAAAAGGGGAGTTCTTAATCTACTTGCTTGCCTTGATAAAAACGCAAAAACTGCTGCTTATTTAATGATTCCAAATATTGTTGTTTGGTTTTTGATATTAATTTTTGGAGTAATTATTTTAAAACAAGCAATCACAAAATATCGAGAACTTAAACCTAAAAAAGAAGAAGAAAATCAAGAAAAAACAAAAAATAATTAAATTATTTTCTTTTTTTTCTGTCAAATCAAATTTGATCCAAAAAAAAAAAGAAAGAAAGAAGAACAAATTTCTTTCATCTTTTTTTTTTCAAAATCTTTTCTATTTTTTTTTTCTTTTTGGAATTATGTTTTTCCAGTTTTTTTTAAAAAAAAATATTTTTTTTTTTCATTTTTCTTCTTCCTTTTTTTCTCTTTTATTTTTAAAACAAAAACAAAAATTAATTTTTAAATTTAATTTTAAATTTTTTAATGACTGAAAAATTTTTAAGAAGTATTGTTAATTCTTTTGAAAAAACAATTGATAGTTTTGGATTTCAAGATGTTAAAAAAGAAGAAAAACCAAAAAATAATCAAAAAACACCAAGAAAAACACCAATAAAAACACCAATAAAAAAATCAGAAGAAAAACAAGATTCAAAACAAGATTTAAAGCAAGATTCAAAAGAAAAAATAAGTGAAAAAATAAGTGAAAAAATTACAGAAATCAATGAAAAAATTAAAGAAATTGATAATTCAAGAAAATTATCAGAAAATGATAAAGAAAATGATAAAGAAAATGATAAAGAAAATGAAAATGAAAAAGAAAAATGAAAATGATAATTTCAAAAAAGAAAATGATAAATTAAGACAAGTTTGCGTTGAACTCAATAATACTTTGTTTCAATATCGAGATAAATTCCAAGAAATTGAAAAGAATTTCGAAGAGAAACTTAGTCAATTAAACTCAGAAAAAAAAACACAACAAAATAAAATTGAACAGCTTTCAAATGAACTTGAACACAAAAATAGTGAAGTTACTATGTATTTGAATCAGTTAAAAGACATGAAATCACAAAACGAAAAAGTACAATCTAAATTGCAAAATATGATGCATCAAAACACTAAATTAAAAGACCAAATTAATGACCAAAATACCCATATTGATGTTTTAATTAGAGAAAAAGAATTAATTCAAAAGGAAAATCTGGAAAACAAACAAAATATCAAGCGATTGGAAGAAAATGAATTACAACAACAAAAAACAAAGGAATTTGAAATTGAAATGAAGACAATTTTGCAGGAAAAAGAAAAAAACGAGAATTTCTTCAATCAGGAAATTTCGTTATTGAGAGCACAATTAGAACAAGAAAGAGAAAAATACGAAAATCTATCGATATCAATCCCAAATACAACACAACCATTAGTAGAACAAATTGAGGAACTTAAAGAAAAATTATCAACCTTTAAATCGCAAAATAAAGAACTCAAGAAATTTAATTCTCAAAAACAAGTTGATTATGAAGACAAAACAAACTCGATGAAAATCAAAATACAGAATTTAAAGCAATCTCAGTCTGAGTTTGCAAGCAAAATGGAAAAAAACAAGATTAAGAAATTGCAGTTAAAAAATGAAGTCAAAAATCTGCAAGAAAAAATTTCCGTTTTAAATCAGGAAATTCAAAATTTATCACTTAAAAGCCAAGGAAATGAATCGCTTGAAAATAAATACAATCAAGAAGTTAGTAAGTCCCAAAAGTTAGAAAAAGATTTATTTGAAATGGCCCAAAAAAAGTCTGATTTAGAGAAACAAGTGGAAGAATTCAAAGAAAAAATATCATTTATCAAATCCAAAAAAAATAAACACAAAAAAACAATTAAAATTATCCCAACAAAAATTGACCAAGAAACCCAAGACAGAATTCTTCCAACAAAATTTGGCTCAATCAGAAGAAATTCAATATTTGAGAAAACACATATCTTCATTAAATGAAGAACGACAAGGTCTAACAAATAATTTGGAACATTTCCGAAAAGTTAATCAAGATTTAATTCAAAAAATTGAAAATTTTCAAAAAACTACAAATGTTTCAGAAATTATTAACAAAATATGAAATGACAAAAAAACAACTTTTTGAAAAAGAACAACAACTAGAAGAACTCAAACAAGATTTCCAAGATTTTAAATCTTTTTATCAAGAGCAAGTTCTTGAGTTTGTGGAGAAAAAATAAACAGAAAAAAAATTTTTTTTTCTTTTTGGGAAAATTCTTTTTTAAAAAAAATTTGATATCAGCAAAAAAAAAAATGAAATTAAAATTGAGAATGTAATCAAATGATGGATTAAAATAAATTAAAATTAAATCAAAATTAAATTAAAATTAAATTGGAAAAAGGAGGTTTTGGAAGTGAAAAAGGAGTTTCTTTTGCCAGTTCAAGACCATCAGGAAGTTTTGGAAGATCTTCAATAGGAACAACATTTTGGAGAAAGACAGTAGTATTAGTTCTTTCATAAGTTTCTTTCAAACGAGAAATATCTTTGACCTCCTCAGCTATTCTGTTTTGGATTTTTGAAGCGAAATTAATTGCTGTTGATTTTGGAATAGTTTTTAAATAATTAGTTGCTTTTTCAAGATAACCAAGAGCTATTCCAAGTTTATCTTTTGTAGCAAAATGTTGAGCAAGAAATTTGCAAGCCATTGAATAGAAAATAAGCTTTGATGCTGGTAAATATGATTGGAAAGCAAGTGAGAATGAATTCCATTCAGTATCTTTTTCTTTGAAAGTTTTTTCTGCTTGTTCAATTAAGTTTTGAGATCCAATGCATAATTTTGCTAAAATCATAGGTTTTGTGTCTGAAAGTTCTCCTTTTTTCATTGCAATATAATTTGCAAATGATCGTGATAATAAATTCATCCCTTTGGCATATAACGGTACAAATTCTGGTGGATGAACTTGTGGTGGATCTCCATTTGATTCTATTTCTTCTGCCATTTTGGAAAAGATTCCTGCTGATTTTTGGAAATATTTTATGGCTATTTTAAATTATTGAATTTTTAAATATTAAATTTTTAAATATTGAATTTTTAAATAATAAATTTTTAATTTTATATCAACAATCATTTGCAACACGATCTTTTTCTAATTCTTCTGCTTTTTCAAAAACAGAAATTCCATAATTAAGATAAAGAATAGCAATCAAATTCAAAACCATAGAAATATCAAGACTAAAAATTAAAATCCATTTTGAAAATTAAAATCCATTTTGAAAATTAAAATAGATAAAATACCTTAAACCTTTTGAACATTTTTCAGAATCTGTAACAATAGGAAAATAATTTGTGGATTGAGTTGAAGAACTTTTCCAATACAATTTCAACAAAGTTTTAAGTTGAATTTTTTCTAAATTATTTACTGAGTTTCTTAAACCTAAAATTAAAGAAAGATAATTTTGAGTTTGTTCAATTGCAGAAGGAATTGTCATTTCAGATAATTTTTGTAATTCAGTTCTTTTTTGTGTAATTTGAATTAAGATTTGTTTATTTTGTTTATTTTGTTTATTGAATTTAAACAAAGTTTCAAAACTAAATTTTTTAGGTTTTGGAAGTGGAAATCGAAAGAACATTTTGAAATAAAAAATAAAAAATTAAAAAATGAAAAATGAAAAATTATTTTTTTCTTTTTATAATTTTTTAATAAAAAAAAAAAGCAAAAAAAAATATAATAATAATAAATAATTTTTGATGTCAATTCAATCAAAAAAAAAATTACAAAATTCTTTAATTCCAAAACAAATATTATTTCGAACATTTGCTTCAAAACTTAAACCATCTGAAGAAGCAAAAAGAGTACTTAAAATTGGAGGAAAAGGAGTTAAAACAACATTTGTCTCAAAAGATTTAACAACAAATAGAACAGGAAAAGAAAATGATGATGTTTTATCAACACCTTCAATGATTTTATTGATGGAATTAGCTTCAGTTGAAGCAATTGATCCTTTTCTTGATAAATCTTTTGCTACTGTCGGTTTTCATGTTAATGTCAAGCATCTTGCTAGAACTAATAAAGGTGCCACTGTCACTACTGAATCTATTATTGAAAAAATTGATGGTTCTAAAATTACTCTTGATGTTAAAGCTTTTGAAATTGATGGGAATAAAAAAAAATTAATTGGTGATGGAAAACATAGAAGAGCTGTTATTAAATTTGATGATGATAATGATAAAAAGAAGAATTAACATTTCAATTTCAAATTTAAATTATAATTCAAATGAAAATGAATATGAAAATGAAAATGAAAATTAAAATGAAAATGAAAATGAAAATGAAAAACAAATTAAAATGAATATGAAAATGGAAATTCTAATTCTAATTCTAATTCTAATTTTAATTCTAATTTTAATTCTAATTTTAATTCTAATTTAATTCTAATTCTAATTCTAATTCTAATTATAATTCTAATTTTAATTCTAATTCTAATTCTAATTCTAATTTTAATTTTAGTTTAATTTTAATTTTAATTTTAATTTTAATTCTAATTCTAATTTAATTTTAATTTTAATTTTAATTTTAATTCTAATTCTAATTTTAATTTTAATTTTAATTTTAATTTTGATTTTAATTTTAATTATAATTTTAATTTTTAATAATTTTAATTTTAATTCTAATTCTAATTCTAATTCTAATTCTAATTCTAATTTTTAATTTTAATTCTAATTTTAATTTTAATTCTAATTTTAATTTTTAATTTTAATTTTAATTTTAATTTTAATTTTTAATTTTAATTTTTAATTTTTAATTTTAATTTTAATTTTAATTCTAATTTTAATTCTAATTCTAATTATAATTCTAAATTTAATTCTAATTCTAATTCTAATTATAATTTTAATTTTAATTATAATTTTAATTTTAATTTAATTTTAATTCTAATTCTAATTATAATTTTAATTTTAATTTAATTTTAATTTTAATTTTAATTTAATTTTAATTTTAATTTTAATTATAATTATAATTCTAATTTTGATTCTAATTTTTGATTCTAATTATAATTTTAATTTTAATTCTAATTTTAATTCTAATTATAATTCTAATTTTGATTTTAATTTTAATTCTAATTCTAATTCTAATTCTAATTTTAATTCTAATTTTAATTTTAATTTTAATTTTAATTATAATTATAATTTTAATTTTAATTTTAATTATAATTTTAATTATAATTTTAATTTTAATTTTAATTTTAAATTCTAATTTTAAAATTAATCGATCAAAAGGAATAAAAGTCGAATTAAATAAAAAATAAATAAATTGAAATTAATTTTAATCGATCAAAATAAAAGCAAAAATTTCCAATTTAAAATGAGTTTAAAAAAAATTTTTTTTTTCTTTTTTAAAAAAATAAAAGTTTTTATAATAATTATTATTAATTTTATATTAATTTTATATTAATTTTTTTAATTAAAAAAAAAAATAAAAAGATCCAAAAAAAAAAACAAAAAAAAATTCATTTTTTTTCTTTCAATTTCATTTGTTTACACTTTATATTTTTTTTTTTATTCAATTTTATTTTAAAAAAAAATTTTTTTTTAAATTTCAAAAACAAAAACAAAAACAAAAACAAAAACAAAAACAAAAACAAAAACAAATTAAAAAACAAAAACAAAAACAAAAAAAAATGAATCAAAACAATTTAAATCAAACAGAAAACAGTCCTTCAAAACAAAATTCAATTGAAAAAAATAAACCACTTGAACAAATATTCTTGAATTTTTCTCAACTCAATCTTTCTAGAACAAGATCAGCTCCTCCTACTTTAGTTAAAGAAATGGTAACATTTGATCCTTTTCTTTAAACTTTTTTTTTGATTTAAAAAAAAATGAAACAAATTCAGATCGTTTTAGATCAAAATTCAAAATTCAAAATCAAAATCTAAATTAAACTTAAAATTAATATTCAAAATCAAAATTAAAATTAAAATTAGAATTTAAATTAAACTTAAAATTAAAATTAAAATCAATATCAAAATTAAAATTAAAATTCAAAATTCAAAATCAAAATTAAAATTAAAATTAAAATTAAAATTAAAATTAAAATTAAAATTCAAAATTAGAATTATATTCAAAATTAAAATCAAAATCAAAATCAAAATTAAAATTAAAATTAAAATCTAAATTAATATTCAAAATTAAAATCAAAATCAAAATCTAAATTAAAATTAATATTAAACTTAAAATTAAAATTAAACTTAAAATTAAAAATTAAATTTAGAATTAAAATCAAATTAAAATTAAAATTAAAATTAAAATTAAAATTAAAATTAAAATTAAAAATTAAAATTAAACTTAAAATTAAAATAAAATCAAAATTAAAATTAAAATTAAAATTAAAATTAAAATTAGAATTTAAATTAAACTTAAAATTAATATTAAAATTAAAATTCAAATTAAAATTAAAATCAAAATTAAAATTAAAATTAGAATTTAAATTAAACTTAAAATTAAAATTAATATTAAAATTAAAATTCAAATTAAAATTAAAATTAGAATTAAAATTTAAATTAAAATTAAAATTAAAATTAAAAATTAATATTAATATTAAAATTAAAATTAAAATTAAAATTTAAATTAAAATTAAAATCAAAATCAAAATTAAAATTAAAATTTAAATTTTAAAATTAAAATCTAAATTAAAATTAAAAATTAAAATTAAAATTAAAATAAAAATTAAAATTAAAATTAAAATTAAAAATTAAAATTAATATTAAATTTAGGCGAAAACGCAATTAACACCACAAGAACCAGAAGATTTTCGTTTTAAACCAGAATATCATGAAGAATATAAAAAAACTTTATATCAAAATCCAAGATATCCTCCTCCACTTTTTGCATTTCCTATGAGAAAATTTGAAGGTAAACTTTCTTTCAAAATCTAAATCTAAATTTAAATCTAAATCTAAATCTAAAAATATTTTAATTTTAGAAAATAATCCAAATCAACCAAAAGACTTAAAATTTGATTTGAACTTTCAAAGTAAAATACGACAAGAAATAACACCATTAAAGTTTCCTTTATTTTCAAATTTAAGCAAAAATACAAGTAATCAAGAACAAGATAAAAATCCTCAAATTGATAACTTAAATCAATTACAAATAAAACCGAATGCAAATGCAAAAGAAACATCATTTGAAAAAAATGATGAAATAAAACCAAAAGAAACAAACAAAGAACAAACAGAATCACCAACAAACATTTCATTTTCACATTTCCCATCAAATCCAATTCAAAATCCAATCCAAAATCCAATCCAAAATCCAATCCAAAATCCAATTCAAAATCCAATTCAAAATTTAAATCAAAATACAATTCAAAATCCAATCCAAAATACAATTCAAAATCCAATCCAAAATACAATCCAAAATACAATTCAAAATCCAATTCAAAATCCAATTCAAAATCAAATCCAAAATCAAATCCAAAATCCAATTCAAAATTCAATTCAAAATCAAATCCAAAATCAAATCCAAAATCAAATCCAAAATCAAATCCAAAATTCAAATCTAAATCAGAATAAAAATCTAAACAAGATTAAAGAATCACTCTCTTCACCTAAAAAAACAGAAAATTCAATGTTAAATATTCAACCAAACCAATTTTCATATAATCCAACATCACCATTGAAACAATATCCACCAAGAAACCAAAAAATGTTTTCATTATTTGATAATTTTGAACAAGAAAATACATTCAATTTCAATCAACTTCGACCAAAAGTCTCATTAACACCAGAACCGAAATCAACAACATTTTTCCCAACTCAATCAGGGATATTATCACAAGAAGATTCCTCAAAAATACCACGTAGTCAAACAATGAGTCCTTTACTTCAAAGAACATCTAGTAATCCAAATAATAATTTTTATAATTTGGATTCATCATTATTAGCACCAAGAACACCATCACCACAAATTATGAACCGATATACTGAATTTCAACCACAAATGGAAACACCATCTTATTCCTATGATTCTTATTATAATCAACCAGGTAAATAAATATATATTTATAAAAAATATATATAAAAAAATAATTTGATATTTTTATAGATTATTCGCACACTAATAATCCTAATTATGAATATCAAAACCCAATGAACCAAAATCCATATCAACCATACTTCTTTTCGCAACAACAACAACAACCTCTTCAACAACCACAAGCATATCATTATTCACCTGATCCTTCATATTGGGAACAAAATCAATATTATGATGCCAATTATCAATATTCAATATCAAAGCAAAGTTATCCATCACAATTTCCTCATTCCAGAACAGAAAGAGGTGTGAATCCAAGATCAAAGACTTTTAAAAACGGATTAAATCATCACCGATCTGGATTGCGTCCAAATTCTGTTACAGCAATTTTAGAAGATATTTCCTATAACAAAAATACACAAGGTTATGAACTAAAAGATATTTTTGGGCATTTATATCAATTTAGTATTGATCAACATGGCTCAAGGTTTATACAACAAAAATTAGAAACTGCGAACGAAGAGGATATGCAAAAAATTTTTGAAGAAATTCGAGACAATTTCTTTAACTTGATTGAAGATATTTTTGGGAATTATGTTGTGCAAAAATTTTTCAATCATGGTATTTTAATTGAAAATAATATTTAGAAAAATATTGACAAAAGATTATTTATAAAAATAAAAAGGAACTAAACAACAAATCAATGAGTTAGTTGAACTACTTAAAGGGCATGTAAATCAATTTGCAGTTCATATTTATGGATGCAGAGTAATTCAAAAAGTAATTGAAGTAACATCAATTGAACAACAGGAATTTATCATTTCCGAACTTAAACAAAACATCAAAAAATGTGTTTATGATCAAAACGGAAATCATGTGATTCAAAAATGTATTGAGTTGATTCCTCAAAAACACATCCAATTTATAATTGATACTTTTTATGACCAAACAATACAATTATCAACACATTCATATGGATGTCGAGTAATTCAAAGGATCTTAAAGCACTGCACAGGAACTGAAGTTGTAAATTGATTTAAAATTGAAATTGAAAATGAAAAATTTCTTTTAAATAATAATTTCGATTTCTTTTTTTTAGGATCGAATTATTGAAAAAGTTCTTAGTTCTTCTATGGATCTTGTTTTTGATCAATTTGGAAATTATGTTATTCAACATATTCTTGAAAATGGAACAAATGAACAAAAAAATTCTATTATTCAAAAAGTTTTTGGAAGAGTACTTGAAATGTCTCAACACAAATATGCTTCAAATGCTATTGAAAAATGTATTGAATTTGGAACTCCTCAACAAACAAAGCAATTATTAAATGAGATTCTTGATAATGGAGGGTAAAATTTATTTAATAATCTATTTAATAATTTATTTAATAATCTATTTAAAAATTTATTTAATAATTTATTTAATAATTTATTTAATAATTTATTTAATAATTTATTTAAAAATTTTAGAGAATATCTTAGAGTTATGATGATTGACCAATATGCAAATTATGTTGTTCAGAAATTTTTGGAAAGATTAAAAGGAAAAGACCAAAAAAAACTTCTTAATGTTTTAAAACAAAACATGAGATCCTTAGAAAGCAATTCATTTGGAAAATTTGTTATTGCAAAAATGACTAATTTAGGATTAATTTAATTCATTTAAGGAATATTATTGTTATATTTTGTTTTGTTTTTTTTTTTTTTAGTTATATGTTCAGTGAAATTTGGATAATTAATTATTAATTATTAATTATTGATTTGATATAAAAAAAAAATTTAAGAAGAAAAAATTTTTTGGAATTGATAAAACAAGTATAAAATTATAATTAAGAATAAGAACAAAAATAAAATGTTTTCCAAAAATAAAAGAAAGAATTTGTTTTGATTTTTATTAAAAATTAAAATTAAAAATTAAAATTAAATTGCTTTAAATTTAAGTATTTCTTGAAAAGATGTTTCTAAATTTTTTGTAAATTGATCTAATTGTTTAACAGATAAATCAAGTTTTGAAACACTTTCACTCATTAAATCAATTTGTTCAAAATAAATTTGTAAATCAGTTTCTAATTATAAAAATATAAAAATATAAAAATATAAATTATAAAATTATAAATTATAAAAATATAAATTATAAAAATATAAAGTTTTTGATACTTTTTTCTTCTAATGTTTTTAAAAATGTAGAAAGTTTTTCTGTTTTTTCTTTAATTGATTCATATTTTTCTACAGTATTCAAATTAATTTTTGAAATGAAATCAAAATCATTTGAAAAAACTAAAATAAAATAAATAAAATAAAATGAATAAAATTATTTGAATAAATAAAATTAGAATAAATTACTTTGTTTTTCATTTTGAGAATATTCTTGAAGAGTTGAAAACATTTGATTGACTTGAGATTTTAATTTTTGTTCTTGTTTTTCAGTTTCTTTTAAATTTTTATTTTCTTCATTTTCTTTATTTTCAATATCTTTTGTTTCTTTATCTTCAATATCTTTTGTTTCTTTATTTTCAATGTCTTTTGTTTCTTTATCTTCAATATCTTTTGTTTCTTTATTTTCAATGTCTTTTGTTTCTTTATCTTTAATGTCTTTTGTTTCTTTATTTTCAATGTCTTTTATTTCTTTATCTTTAATATCTTTTGTTTCTTTATCTTCAATATCTTTTGTTTCTTTATCTTCAATGTCTTTTGTTTCTTTATCTTCAATGTCTTTTGTTTCTTTATCTTCAATATCTTTTGTTTCTGTTTGTTGTTGAGACATTTAGAAAAAAAAATGAAAAAAAATGAAAAAAATGAAAATCATTTTTTTTTCTTTTTTCTTTAGAAAAATTAAAAATAAATTTAAATGAATTCTTCTTTTAAAAATATTGATTCATTTTTATTAATTAAACTAACAAATTCTGTTCCACAAATTTTACAAGCATATCGTTCACATCAATCAAAGTTTCAATTACTAAATAGTGTTAATGATTCTTTTTTTCATTCAAAAATTATTCATGGAATTCTTTTATTAAATTTCCCTGATTATCAATATAATTTAGAGAATGAAAACAAAGAAAATGAAAAAACAAATGAAAATATCTCAATTAAGTAAAAAAAGAAAAAAGAAAAAAAATTATTTAAAAGTTTAATTTCAAAAAAAAAAAATTTTCAAGTCAACAATTTTCCTCTTTTATTTTGGATTCAAAACAACAACAATTATTTGTGTTTTGTCGGAGAATAAATATCAAAGAAGGATTATGTACAATGTGTATATTAAGTCGGAAGTAAATATAAAAAAAATTATTGATAAAAAGGAATCCAAATATTTAATTTAGAAAAAAAAAAACAAAATTATTTTTTAAAATAATTAAATACACAAATTTGCAAGATCTTGGTTTCAAGTATTTGGAGAATTAGTAAATATTATTCTTTCTCATCTTAACCAACCAGAACAAATTGTTGAAATATTGGATTCAATTAACAATCAAGATATTCCAAAACCAAGTGATATTTTTTTGGTTAAAATCAAGTCGAATGAATTACTTTATACAGAATACAAAATTCTTCGACCTGAAGATGATGATACAATGACTTTTCTTTCCAATTTTGAGGAATTGTTTGGCTGTTTAGAGATATCCAAAATTATATCAGTTTTTTTTGCATTGCTATTTGAAAAAAAGATTGTGCTTGCAAGTTCAAATTTTTCGAAATTGTCGAATTGTTGCCACACCTTTTTAGGGATGTTATATCCTTTTTTTTGGCCATGGTTGTTTATTCCAGTAATGCCCAGTAGTTTAATTACAGAGTTTAAGAAATATAAATCAGGAATTATTGGGGTTCATTCTGATTTAATTCCGAAGATCAAACAAGAAGTTGAATCTCCGTATTTAATAGTTGATTTGGACAATAATCGAATTGAACGTTTAAACAAGTTCCATTATAATAGTGGATATTATCCCAAGGAGGATGTTGATATTTTAACAGAGAAATTGCAGGAAGTTATTTCAAATCAATCCAAAAGTAAAAAAACTTAAACTTAAATTTTAAATTTAAACTTAAAATTTTTAAATTTATTTTATTGGAAAAAGATAAATTTTTTCCTGAATTGGATTGTTCAAGAGCTTTTCTAGATTTTTTTCTTGGTATTTTTGGAAGTTATATTAATTTTATTAACCGAGAAAATTCAGGCAATAATTTTGTTGATATGAAAGCATATGTTGAATCTTTGAATGAATCAAGGAAGAAAGTATTTTTTAAAAGGAAAAAAAAATGGAATGATTTTTTTAATCACAACAAACAAAACAAATATATTTTTTGAATTAAGTTTGTGTTGAAATTGATGAAGTTGAAAATGATTCATAACTTTTCCGAAACACATTTAGAGAAGGTTTTGAAGTATGGAAAAGACTCAGGATCTTTTGAGCGAAAGTTTGAAGAAAACCAGAAAAAGGAAAAGAAAAGCGAAGAAAATGATCAAAAGAAGAAGAAAATGGAAGAAAAGAATCAAATCAAGAAAATGGACAAATCACAAAAAATCAAGAATAAATTGAAAGGGATTGGGAATGCCTTTCGAAAAATTCGAGATAAAACAAAAGGAAAGAATAATGTAATAAAAAAACAGGAAAATTTACCTAAAGAAGAATTTAGAAAACCAATAAAGAATGAAAGAAAGCAGAATATTATGGATTCATCAATTTTTGAAAATGGAGTTATTGATGTTCCAGAAGCTTTAATTGACAATGTGAATTTAAATTAAAATTTCAATTTAAATTGATTTAGATTTAAATTTAAATTTAAATTTATTTATATTTTTTTTTAAAAGGTTTTAAATGTTCAAAGAATTGTTGATTTAAGGAAATTTCAAGATTTTCAATTTGATCTAAAATTTGAAGCAGTTCATGATTTAGTTAATCCAAATAAAGTTAGGAATATAAACGGAAGTAAAAATATTATTTTGAAATTAAAATTAAATTAAATTTATTTTGAAATTAAATTTACAAATATTAGATGGTGATTTATTAATTGATATAGTAGTTAATTCTCCAAATCAAATAAATCAAATAAATCAAAATGTTAATTTCAATTCAAATGAAGAGAATATTAAAAATATTCCAAAAAGAAAGAATCAAATAAATCAAAATGTTAATTTCAATTCAAATGAAGAAAATAATCAAAATATTCCAAAAAGAAAGAATCAAATAAATCAAAATGAAAAAGATTTACTTAATTTCAATCAAAATGAAGAAAATAATCAAAATATTCCAAAAAGAAACAATCAAATAAATCAAAATGAAAAAGATTTACTTAATTTCAATTCAAATGAAGAAAATATTAAAAATATTCCAAAAAGAAAGAAAGAACAATTTAATAAAAATGAAAAAGATTTACTTAATTTTAAACAAAATGAAGAAAATAATCAAAATATTCCAAAAAGAAACAATCAAATAAATCAAAATGTTAATTTCAATTCAAATGAAGAAAATAATCAAAATCTTCCAAAAAGAAACAATCAAATAAATCAAAAAGTTAATTTCAATTCAAATGAAGAAAATAATCAAAATATTCCAAAAAGAAACAAAGAAATAAATCAAAAAGAAAAAGATTTACTTAATTTTAAACAAAATGAAGAAAATAATCAAAATATTCCAAAAAGAAAGAAAGAACAATTTAATAAAAATGAAAAAGATTTACTTAATTTTAAACAAAATGAAGAAAATAATCAAAATCTTCCAAAAAGAAACAATCAAATAAATCAAAAAGTTAATTTCAATTCAAATGAAGAAAATAATCAAAATATTCCAAAAAAAAACAATCAAATAAATCAAAAAGTTAATTTCAATCAAAATGAAGAAAATATTAAAAATATTCCAAAAAGAAACAATCAAATAAATCAAAATGAAAAAGATTTACTTAATTTCAATCAAAATGAAGAAAATATTCAAAATATTTCAAAAAGAAAGAACCAAATAAATCAAAAAGTTAATTTTAATTCAAATGAAGAAAATATTCAAAATATTCCAAAAAGAAAGAACCAAATAAATCAAAATGTTAATTTCAATCAAAATGAAGAAAATATTAAAAATATTCCAAAAAGAAAGAATCAAATAAATCAAAATGAAAAAGATTTACTTAATTTTAATCAAAATGAAGAAAATATTAAAAATATTTCAAAAAGAAAGAAAGAAATAAATCAAAATGAAAAAGATTTACTTAATTTCAATCAAAATGAAGAGAAACAAGAATTAAAAAAAGATATTTTAGATAATACTGAAAAAATAAAGAAAAAAAATGGAAAGAATTTATTAATGGATTTTGGAGAAGATTTTTTTAAGAGAAAAGAAAAAAATAATTTAAAGAAGAAAGAAATGACAAATGGTGGAGATGATTTATTGATTTTTGATAATGAAAAAAAAGAAGAAAAGAAGGAAATCAATAAGAATTTAATAGATTTAGATTTCTAATTTCTAATTTCTAATTTTTAATTCTTTAAAAGATTAATTAATTTAATAAAGAAATTAAAAGATTATTTTTTTGGAAAAATTTTAATAAGAAAATTTGATGAAAAAATCTTAATTTTATTTTTTTGCTTTTTTTTTAATTTGTTTTGTTTTAGTTTTGTTTTGTTGGAATAAGAAAAAACAGGTGGAAAAATAAAAAAAAAAATAAATTCATTTTTCTTCTTTTCTAAAATAATAAAACAAAATGGAAAAATATGAAAAATTTTTTATACAAAAACAAGATTATCAAAAACTTCTAAAGACACAGAACCAAAAGCTGTACAAGATTATTCAAGAAGCGATTGACAGAATGAAGCCGAAAGATGTAGTAGTAATAGATGATAGCAAGGAAGATCGAGAGCGTATTCGGAAGCTAGCGATTGAACGAGGAGAAGAGCGTGGATTAAAAATTAAGGGGCACACGATTCACTATGACGCGTACAACGATCAAGGACGGGACAAAGCAAACACGCGAGTACTTCTTGAGAAAGGGGAGACGTTGAGCAGGAGCTTGTCATTTGGCGAACGGGAAAGTAACTTAAAGGATATCTATAACATCATGGACGGGATCATGGACGGAAAAACAATGATCATTGCTTTCTTCACACTCGGCCCAAGAAACTCGCGGTTCATGATCCCTGCGTTGCAGATTACTGACTCGTTCTATGTAACGCACTCGGAGCAAATCTTATATCGACCAGGTTTTCAAACTTTTTGCGATTTGAAAAATAAAGATGATTTTTTTTACTTCTATCATTCGGCAGGAAAACTTGTCAATAACGTCTCTGCCGAGCTTGACAAACGTAGAATATACATTGATCCCAAAGAAGAGCGTGTGTTTTCGATGAACAATCAGTATGCAGGAAACTCACTGGCATGCAAAAAACTAGCGTTGCGACTTGCGATCCATCGGGCAAACAACGACGTCAAAGAACCCTGGCTTACTGAGCACATGTTTTTGGCAGGTTTCCCGTCGCGTCGTGGAGATCGTTACACATACTTCACAGGCGCATTCCCGTCGGGTTGTGGAAAGACCTCGACAGCTATGATTCCAGGTGGGAAAATTGTCGGAGATGATATTGTGTACATAAGATCCGACGATCAAGGCAGAATGATGGCCGTGAATATCGAACAAGGCTGCTTCGGAATCATCGAGGATGTTAATGCTCATGATGACCCCGAGATCTTCAAAGCAATCACAACCCCGAAAGAAGTTATTTTTTCTAACGTTCTTAACGATTCCGACGGAAATGTTTTTTGGACAGGTTGCGGAATGGAAATTCCAGATAAAGGAATCAACCACTCTGGAGACTGGAAACTAGGCAACAAGGACAGCAACGGGAAAGTGATCCCATGTTCCCATCCAAACTCACGTTACACAATCAACATTGACGAACTTTCAAATGCGGATCTTGAAAACCTTCACAATCCAACTGGCGTCGCTGTCGATGGCATTCTTTACGGCGGAAGAGACCCCGACACCACAGTCCCAGTCGCGCAAGCTTTGTCGTGGGAACACGGCGTTTTCATCGGTGCGACTATCATGTCGGAAACAACCGCTACTACGATTTCTGGAGCGCAAAAAAGAATCGAGAACTCTCCAATGGCAAATTTTGATTTTCTTATTGTTCCTCTTGGAAAATACCTCACAAACCACATTAACTTCGGACGATCCCTGAAGAAATGTCCGAAGGTGTTCTCGACAAACTACTTTCTTAAGGACTCCAATGGCAAATGGACGAATACTAAACTTGACAAGAAAATTTGGATCATTTGGGCTGAGGGCATCATCCACAACGAATTCTCAGGAATCGAGACTCCGATCGGAATTATTCCAAAGTACGATGATCTCAAACAGCTTTTTGCTGAGTTCTTTACTGACGACAATGGCTCGCCAAGGCTCTATACCATCGAGGAATACAACGAACAGTTTAGTATCCGTGTTGATAAATATTTGTCAAGAATGAATTCCATTAAGAATCTTTTCAAAGACGACAAGGATATGCCTCCAGAGTTTGATAAAGAGTTCCAACGCATTTATGATGCTCTTACAGAGCTCAAGAAGGTTGGTGGTGTTATTCCTCCTTCTCATTTCATCTAATTAGTTTCTTTTTTTTTTTTTTTTCTTTCAAAAACGATCAATAATAATTTTTCCAACAGATTTTTATTTAGATTTTAAAAAGATTTCTCAAAAGATTTTTCTTAAGATTTATAATTAGATTTATATTTAGATTTATATTTGATTTTTCAACAGATTTTTAATTAAATTTATAATTAAATTTATAATTAGATTTATAATTAGATTTTTAATTAAATTTATAATTAAATTTATAATTAAATTTATAATTAAATTTATAATTAAATTTATAATTAAATTTATAATTATATTTATAATTAAATTTATAATTATATTTATAATTAAATTTATAATTAAATTTAAAATTAAATTTATAATTAAATTTATAACTATATTTATAATTATATTTATAATTAAATTTATAATTAAATTTATAATTAAATTTATAATTAAATTTATAATTAAATTTATAATTAAATTTATAATTAAATTTAAAATTAAATTTATAATTAAAATTATAATTAAATTTATAATTAAATTTATAATTAAATTTATAATTAAATTTATAATTAAATTTATAATTAAAATTATAATTAGATTCATAATTAAATTTATAATTAAATTTATAATTAAATTTATAATTAAATTTATATTTATATTTATAATTAAATTTATAATTAAATTTTTAATTAAATTTATAATTAAATTTATAATTATATTTATAATTAAATTTATAATTATATTTATAATTTATAATTAAATTTATAATTAAATTTATAATTAAATTTATAATTAAATTTATATTTAAAATTATAATTAAATTTATAATTAAATTTATAATTATATTTATAATTAAATTTATAATTAAATTTATATTTATATTTATAATTAAATTTATAATTAAATTTATAATTAAATTTATAATTAAATTTATAATTAAATTTTAATAAAATTTATAATTAAATTTATAATTAAAATTATAATTAAATTTATAATTAAATTTATAATTAAATTTATAATTAAAATTATAATTAAATTTATAATTAAAATTATAATTAAATTTATAATTAAATTTATAATTATATTTATATAATTATATTTATAATAAATTTATATTTAAATTTATTAACAAATTTATAATTAGATTTATAATTAAATTTATAATTAAATTTATAATTAAAATTATAATTAGATTCATAATTAAATTTATAATTAAATTTATATCTAATATTATATCAAAATTTATAATTAAATTTATAATTAAATTTATAATTAAATTTATAATTAAATTTATAATTAAATTTATAATTAAATTTATAATTAGATTTATAATTAAATTTATAATTAAATTTATAATTATATTTATAATTAAATTTATAATTATAAAAATAAATTTTTCATTTTTCATTTTTCATTTTTCATTTCCTTTTAAATGTCTTTGGAACCAGTTCTAAATTATTATACAATTTCTCTTTATCAAGAACACGTAGATACTTTAACTGGAAATTATTGGATTGAAGATGCAATTATTACTTTTTATTTTGAATATCTTACTCATAATAAAATTAAAGATGATAAATTATTACTTCTTAATCCTACAATGATGATGTTTATTTCTTTTATAACAAGTAAAGAAGAACTTGAAGAAGCATTAAAAGAGAGAAAATTAACTGAAAGAGAAATTATTTGTTTTCCAATAACTGATACTCAATCATTAGAACAAATTGGAGGTTGATTGTTTTTGAAATTTAATATTAAAATTAAAATTAAAATCAAAATTAATTTATAAAATCAAAATTAAAATTAAAATCAAAATTAAAATTAAAATTAAAATTAAAATTAAAATTAAAATTAAAATTCATTTATAAAATTAAAATTAAAATTAAAATTAAAATTAAAATTAAAATTAAAATTAAAATTAAAATTAAAATTAAAATTAAAATTAAAATTGAAATTAAAATTAAAAAGGTTCACATTGGAGTTTATTAGTCTTTGTTAAAAAACTTAATACATTCTATTACTATGACTCAATGTATACTTACAACTTCCATTCAGCTCAAAACTTTTTAAATAAATTTAAACCTCTTTTAATCGAAAAAGAAAAATTAAAAGAAACAAAAATTATTCAAGTTAAAACTAAATCTCAAGAAAATTCATATGATTGTGGTTTATATTTACTTTCTTTCGCAAATTATATTCAAAATCACTTTTATTCTGAAAATGAAAAATCTTTAAATTTTTTATCTGATTCAAAATTGATAAATAAAGAAATTAATGAAAATTCAGTTATTGAATTACGTTCTAATATTTTAAATTTAATAACTTCTCTTGCAAAAGAAAAGAAAACTTATTAAAATTAAAATTAAAAATTAAAAATTAAAATTTTCATTTTTTTCATTTTTTTCATTTTAAAAATGAATGAAATTTTATTTTTTGGTGAAAATTATAATCCAAAACTTTTTAAAAATGAACCAGATTCAATAACAAAACCAAAACCAATTCAATTTAAATTTAAATTTGAAAATGAAAATGAAAATGAAAATGAAAAACAAATTAAACAAATTTCATCAGCAAGATTCTATTCAACAATTTTCCTTTTTAAAAATGGAAAAGCAATAGAATATTTAAAAGACTCAAATCCTCAAAAAATTCAAATTGAAGAAAATATTCAAAAAGTAACTGTTGGCGGTCTAAATGAAGCTATTTTAACAACAGAAGGAAATGTATTTGCAAAAGGGCATTTTATTAAAAGAACAAATCTAATGCAATTTACCAATATTTCATCATTAATTGAAGATAAAAAGATAGAATAATTGAAGATATTGTTTCTGGATATGATTCAATTTATTTATTAACTTCAAATCAAAATGTTTATGGAATTGGTTCAAATCAATTTGGTCAACTTGGAGTTGATACTAGAACACTTGATAAAACAGAAAAACCAATTTTAATGATGAAAAATGTTTCTAAAATATTTTCAGGAGATTCAGCAGAAGGTGTTTTTCTTTTAAATTCAAATCAAGAGTTATTTGGATGCGGAGGAAATTTTAATGGAAGACTTGGATTAGGTGAATCAACAGATGAACAAAAAATCGAAAGTTTAGCAAAAATCCAAAATATTCCAAAAGGAAAAATAATTGATATTCAAATCGGAAATTATCATTCAATAATGTTGATTGAAAATGAAAATCAAGAAAGAAAACTTTATTCATGTGGAGATTATAAATGTAATGGACTTGGCAAAAATGATCATGCTTATGAATTTACTGAAATCAAATCATCTTTATTTGAAAATGATGATAATATTCTTGAAATTGCTGTTACCTATAGACATACTTTGATTTTAACAAGAAAAGGGAAATTAATAGGATTTGGAAATAATTCTTATGGTCAATTAGGAACTGGAAATACAAAGGAGCAATTGATTCCAATTCAAATTGAACTTCCTAAATTAAGATTTAATGAAAATATTTCCAATTATCATCTTTCTTGTGGTACTTATCATTCATTTCTTTATTACTCTTATCCTTCTTTTTCCAATCTTGAAGAAGATTTGATAAAATTATTTAGAAGAAAAGAATTTTGTGATATTTCATTTAAAACCGAAAATGGAGAAATAATTGAAGCTCATAAATTAATATTGAAATATAGATTAAATCAAAATCAAAATGAAATTGAAAAACTTCAAGGAATTATTTCAAATAAATCAATTAAAGAATCAAATCAAATATTTGAAATGATTTATTCAAACAAAATAATAAATCCAAAATTATATTATGAAATTAAAGAAATTATAAATTCTAATGAAAAAATTGAAGAAACAATGAAAAGAATTTATTTAAATGAAAATGAAAATGATTTTATTATTGAAAGAAAAGAAAAACAATATAAATTTCTAAAATTAATATTAATAATGAGAAGTGAATTATATCGAGGAATGTTTTTATCTGTAACTGAAGATAAATCAAATAAAGTTACAGATTATAGTGAATTAAGTAATAAATCATTCCAAATATTAGAATATTGGATTTATTCAAATCAAATCAAAGAAGGAATTGAAATTACACAAAAAATTATTAATGAAATTAAAACTGGAATTGATTATTTTCAATTAAATCAAACATATCCAAATTTATTTGATTTATTAATTAACAAATTTAATAATCAAAATCAAAAACATGAAACATCCAAATTAAATTTAAAATCAAAATTAAAATCAAAATTAAATTCAAAATCTAAATCTAAATTAAAATCAAATTCGAAATTAAAATCTAAATCTAAATTTCCATCTCAAAGAAAATCAAATTAAAATTAAAATTAAAATTAAAATTAAAATTAAAATTAAAATTCAAATCAAAATTAAATTCAAAATCTAAATCTAAATTAAAATCAAATTCGAAATTAAAATTAAAATTAAAATTAAAATTAAAATCAAATTCGAAATTAAAATCTAAATCTAAATTTCCATCTCAAAGAAAATCAAATTCGAAATTAAAATTAAAATTAAAATTAAAATTAAAATTAAAATTAAAATTAAAATTAAAATCAAAATCAAAATCAAAATTAAAATTAAAATTAAAATTAAAATTAAAATTAAAATAAAAATTAAATAAAAAAAGTGGAATGAAATTTGTTTTTTTTTGATTATTTTATTTTCTTGGTTTTTGAAATTGAAATTGGAATTAAATATCCAAATTATCTTGAAGTTCTTTTTCTTCTTCGTTTTCTTTAATAATTTCTTGAATAATTTGTTTTCTTCTTTTTTTCTTTTTATATAAAATAATTCCAATAATAATTGTTGAAATAACAAAAACAGGAATAATTATACCTAATGTTATTGTTGTTGTGTTTGAATTATTGGTTTCATTTGGAGATAATGTTATAATTGAAGTTGTTGAATTAATTCCTGAATATTCATTAAATGAACAATTTAAATCAGCTGATGAATAAACTGAAATTTCATAATATTCTCCTCCTTGTAATCCTGAAATTGAATAATTTGTTGTTAAATTTGTTAAACAAATTGATGTTGAATTATAAGTAAATGAATATCCTTTTAATCCACTTGATAAATTTAATGAATCCCAAGTACATTCAAATCCATTAATTAATGAATAACAATTTAATGAAGAAATATTTCCTAATTTAGCTCTTGTTGAAATAATTGAACTAGGTAATCCTAAACATGGTGTTTCACAATTTAAATCAACACATCCTCGAATTGAAATATTATATTCAATATTTCCTGATATTCCACTTATTATTCCAATTATTTCATTTCCACTTAAATCAAGAGATGTGAATTTTTCCCAATTTGTTCCATTATTAAGTGAAATTGAATAATTATTTGCATTTGTTAATTTTGTAAAATTAAATTCAATTTCTTCAATTTTGGAAATTGTTTCATAAATTGTTGGAAATGTTAAATTATCAGTTTTAATTGAAATTGATGAAATATATCCACATTTTCCATTTGAATTACATGATGATATATTGATTTGATATTCTTGATTTGGAAATTGAACTGTAAATTGTTGATTTGTTGATGTTGGTTGATAATTTCCAGAATCATTTTGAGAAATTGATTGATAAGTAAAATTATAATAAAATGGAATTGAACAATTAATTGGTTGATTCCAATTACAATTAATACTTATTGAATTTGAAATTGAACATGATAAATTTGTAACTTCTCCAAATAATAATGAGATTGATGATTCAACAATTTCTCCTTTATCATCTTCTTCACATTCTTGTGTTCTACATCCACAAATTGAAATATTATAATCATTTTCAGATTCTAAATTATTCAAAAAATAATCAAGTGAAGAATTATCAACTGAAAAGAAAGATATTAAATCAGGTTGAAATTGATTTAAATAAGAAAGATTATAATGATTAAGATGAGCAATTCTTTCATTGATATGAACATTTGGATAATTCCAAGTAACATTAATTGAATAATTTGAAGGATTTGATAATTGGAAATCTTTTACAGAATCAATTTTTGTTGATAAATTAACCAAAGAAGAAGATTCACCACATTTCATTGATGCATTATCACAAGCTTTGATTTGAATTGAATAATATTCATTTCCAGTAATATTATTATAAATTGAAGAATTAAATTGTTGATAATAAACATTTCCATCTTCAAGAATTGGAGAATCAATATCAATCCAATCATATCCATAATTAATTTGATAAATCAAAGTTGAAGAAAATTGAATTTTATCCCAATAACAATCAAATGATGAAAACAAAGATGAACAATTAAGAATATTAACTTGAGGAATCAATTTAGCTTCATAAACAAATGCTTGATTTGCACCAGAAGCACCAATAACAGTAAAATTACCATAAACTGAAACAGAATATCCAAAATTTGAAACTGAAGGTTGACTCAAATTTTGTTCTTGATTCCAATTTGATCCATTATATCTGTAAATAAATGTTTTATTTGCACTATAAGCACCAATAACAGTGACATTCTCATAAATTGAAACAGAACTTCCAAAATTTGAAGCTGAAGGTTCACTTAAAATTTGTTCTTTATTCCAAATTGATCCATTATATCTGTAAATAAATGTTTTATTTGCACCCCTAGCACCAATAACAGTAAAATTATCATAAATTGAAACAGAATATCCAAAATATGAAGCTGAATCACTCAAAATTTGTTCAAGATTCCAAATTGATCCATTATATCTGTAAATAAATGCTTGTTTTGCAGTATTAGTTCCAATAACAAGAACATTTTTATAAATTGAAACAGAATATCCAAAATAGTTTGATGCACTTGAAAATTGATTTAATAAGTTCCAAATCCAAACTCCATCAAAAGAAGAATAATATCTTGTTGTTCCTATTGTTGTTTCTAATTCTTGAATTATTGATGAAATTGATTTTTGATTAGTTTGAGTTGATTGAATTAAGGAAATATTGATAATTAAGAAAAAGAAAAAGAAAAAGAAAAAGAAAAGATTTAATTTCATTTTGTTTCTTATTTGCTATTTTTTATTTAATTAAAATAAAAATAAAGATAAGTTTATTTTGTGTTGTTTTGTGTTGTTTTTATTTTTAAATAAATAATTTTTTTACTTACTTTTTGGTTTGTTGAAGAAAAAAAAGAATGAAAGAAAGAAAAAAATGATTATTTTTTTTTAATAAAATTAATAATAAAAAAACAATTATTTTTTTTGCTTTTTTCTTTCTTTTTTAATTTATTATTTAAAAATTAAAATTAAAATTAAAATTAAAATTAAATAAAAAAAGTGGAATGAAATTTGTTTTTTTTTGATTATTTTATTTTCTTGGTTTTTGAAATTGAAATTGAAATTAAAGATCTAAATTATCTTGAAGTTCTTTTTCTTCTTCGTTTTCTTTAATAATTTCTTGAATAATTTGTTTTCTTCTTTTTTTCTTTTTAAATAAAATAATTCCAATAATAATTATTGAAATAACAATAATAGGAATAATTATACCTAATGTTATTGCTGTTGTGTTTGAATCATAATTCGTTTGATTTGGAGATAATGTTGTAATTGAAGTTGATGAAATATATCCACATTTCCCATTTGAATTACATGATGATATATTGATTTGATATTCTTGATTTTGTAATTGAACTGTGAATTGTTGATTTGTTGATGTTGGTTGATAATTTCCAGAATCATTTTGAGAAATTGATTGATAAGTAAAATTATAATAAAATGGAATTGAACAATTAATTGGTTGATTCCAATTACAATTAATACTTATTGAATTTGAAATTGAACATGATAAATTTGTAACTTCTCCAAATAATAATGAAATTGATGATTCAACAAGTTCTCCTTTATCATCTTCTTCACATTCTTGTGTTCTACATCCACAAATTGAAATATTATAATCATTTTCAGATTCTAAATTATTCAACAAATAATCAAGTGAAGAATTATCAACTGAAACGAAAGATATTAAATCAGGTTGAGATTGATTGAAATAAGAAAGATTATAATGATCAAGATGAGCAATTCCTTCATTGATATGAACATTAGGATAATTCCAAGTAACATTAATTGAATAATTTGTAGGAGATGATAATTGGAAATTTTTTACAGAATCAATTTTTGTTGATAAATTAACCAAAGAAGAAGATTCACCACATTTCATTGTTTCATTATCACAAAGCTTTGATTTGAATTGAATAATATTCATTTCCAGTAATATTATCATAAAATGAAGAATTAAATTGTTGATAATAAACATTTCCATCTTCAAGAATTGGATAATCAATATCAATCCAATCATATCCATAATCAATTTGATAAATCAAAGTTGAAGGAATTTCAATTTTATCCCAATAACAATCAAATGATGAAAACAAAGATGAACAATTAAGAATATTAACTTGAGGAATCAATTTAGCTTCATAAACAAATGCTTGATTTGCATTACGAGTACCAATAACAGTAAAATTACCATAAATTGAAGCAGAATATCCAAAATATGAAACTGAAGGTTGACTCAAAATTTGTTCTTGATTCCAAATTGATTCATTATATCTGTAAATAAATACTTGTTTTTCACTCAGAGTCCCAATAACAATAAAATTACCATAAATTGAAACAGAACTTCCAAAATATGAAACTGAAGGTTGACTCAAAATTTGTTCTTGATTCCAAATTGATCCATTATATCTGTAAATATATGTTTGATTTGCATAACGAGCACCAATAACAGTAAAATTACCATAAATTGAAACAGAACTCCCAAAATATGAAGCTGATTCACTCAAAATTTGTTCTTGATTCCAAATTGCTCCATTATATCTGTAAATATATGCTTTTTTTTCACCCCAAGCACCAATAACAATAACATCTTCATAAATTGAAACAGAATATCCAAAATAGTCAATTGGTTCATTCAAAATTTGTTCTTGATTCCAAATTGCTCCATTATATCTGTAAATAAATGCTTTATTTGCCTCATCAGTTCCAATAACAATAACATTTTCATAAATTGAAACAGAATATCCAAAATATGAAACTGATTCACTCAAAATTTGTTCTTCATTCCAAATTGCTCCATTATATCTGTAAATAAATGCTTTATTTGCCTCATAAGTTCCAATAACAATAACATCTTTATAAACTGAAACACTCCATCCAAAATATGAAAATGAAGGTCCATTCAAAATTTGTTCTTCATTCCAAATTGATCCATTATATCTGTAAATATATGCTTTATTTGCATCAGGAGCACCAATAACAATAACATCTTTATAAATTGAAACAGAATATCCAAAATAGTTTGATGCACTTGAAAATTGATCTAATAAGTTCCAAATCCAAACTCCATCAAAAGAAGAATAATATCTTGTTGTTCCTATTGTTGTTTCTAATTCTTGAATTATTGTGGAAATTGATTTTTGATCATTTTTAGTTGATTGAATTAAGGAAATATTGATAATTAAGAAAAAGAAAAAGAAAAAGAAAAGATTTGATTTCATTTTGTTTCTTATTTGCTATTTTTTATTTAATTAAAATAAAGATAAGTTTATTTTGTGTTGTTTTGTGTTGTTTTTATTTTTAAATTCAATTTTTTTTTTTACTTTTTGTTTTGTTGAAAAAAAAAAAGAATGAAAGAAAGAAAAAAAATGATTATTTTTTTTTAATAAAAATTAATAATAAAAAAACAATTATTTTTTTTGCTTTTTTCTTTCTTTTTTTTAATTTATTAATTAAAAATTTAAATCAAAATCAAAATTAAAATTAAAATTAAAATTAAAATAAAAATTAAATAAAAAAAGTGGAATGAAATTTGTTTTTTTTTGATTATTTTATTTTCTTGGTTTTTGAAATTGAAATTGGAATTAAATATCCAAATTATCTTGAAGTTCTTTTTCTTCTTCGTTTTCTTTGATAATTTCTTGAATAATTTGTTTTTTTCTTTTTTTCTTTTTATATAAAATAATTCCAATAATAATTATTGAAATAACAAAAACAGGAATAATTACACCTAATGTTATTGTTGTTGTGTTTGAATTATTGGTTTCATTTGGAGATAATGTTATAATTGATGTTGTTGAATTAATTCCTGAATATTTATTAAATGAACAATTTAAATCAGATGATGAATGAACTGAAATTTCATAATATTCTCCTCTTTTGTAATCCTGAAATTGAATAATTTGTTGTTAAATTTGTTAAACAAATTGATGTTGAATTATAAGTAAATGAATATGCTTTTAATCCACTTGATAAATTTAATGAATCCCAAGTACAAACAAATCCATTAATTAGTGAATAACAATTTAATGAAGAAATATTTCCTAATTTAGCTCTTGTTGAAATAATTGAACTAGGTAATCCTAAATATGGTGTTTCACAATTTAAATCAACACATCCTCGAATTGAAATATTATATTCAATATTTCCTGATATTCCACTTATTATTCCAATTATTTCATTTCCACTTAAATCAAGAGATGTGAATTTTTGCCAATTTGTTCCATTATCAAGTGAAATTGAATAATTATTTGCATTTGTTAATTTTGTGAAATTAAATTCAATTTCTTCAATTTTGGAAATTGTTTCATAAATTGTTGGAAATGTTAAATTATCAGTTGTAATTGAAGTTGATGAAATATATCCACATTTTCCATTTGAATTACATGATGATATATTGATTTGATATTCTTGATTTGGAAATTGAACTGTAAATTGTTGATTTGTTGATGTTGGTTGATAATTTCCTGAATCATTTTGATAAATTGATTGATAAGTAAAATTATAATAAAATGGAATTGAACAATTAATTGGTTGATTCCAATTACAATTAATATCGATTGAATTTGAAATTGAACATGATAAATTTGTAACTTCTCCAAATAATAATGAAATTGATGATTCAACAAGTTCTCCTTTATCATCTTCTTCACATTCTTGTGTTCTACATCCACAAATTGAAATATTATAATCATTTTCAGATTCTAAATTATTCAACAAATAATCAAGTGAAGAATTATCAACTGAAATGAAAGATATTAAATCAGGTTGAAATTGATTTAAATAAGAAAGATTATAATGATCAAGATGAGCAATTCCTTCATTGATATGAACATTAGGATAATTCCAAGTAACATTAATTGAATAATTTGAAGGATTTGATAATTGGAAATCTTTTACAGAATCAATTTTTGTTGATAAATTAACCAAAGAAGAAGATTCACCACATTTCATTGATGTTGGATTACAAGCTTTGATTTGAATTGAATAATATTCATTTCCAGTAATATTATTATAAAATGAAGAATTAAATAATTGATAATAAACATTCTCATCTTCAAGAATTGGAGAATCAATATCAATCCAATCATATCCATAATCAATTTGATAAATCAAAGTTGAAGGAATTTCAATTTTATTCCAATAACAATCAAATGATGAAAACAAAGATGAACAATTAAGAATATTAACTTGAGGAATCAATTTAGCTTCATAAACAAATGCTTGATTTGCATCATAAGCACCAATAACAGTAAAATTACCATAAATTGAAACACTCCATCCAAAATATGAAGGCCCATTCAAAATTTGTTCTTTATTCCAAATTGATTCATTATATCTGTAAATAAATGTTTTATTTGCATCATAAGCTCCAATAACAGTGACATTTTCATAAATTGAAACAGAACATCCAAAATTTGAAGCTGAAGGTTCACTCAAAATTTGTTCTTCATTCCAAATTGATCCATTATATCTGTAAATAAATGCTTTATTTGCACCCCTAGCACCAATAACAGTAAAATTATCATAAATTGAAACAGAATATCCAAAATATGAAGCTGATTCACTCAAAATTTGTTCAAGATTCCAAATTGATCCATTATATCTGTAAATAAATGCTTTTTTTGCAGTATCAGTTCCAATAACAGTAACATTTTTATAAATTGAAACAGAATATCCAAACCAGTAAGCTGATTTACTCAAAATTTGTTCTTTATTCCAAATTGCTCCATTATATCTGTAAATAAATGCTTTATTTTCACCATTAGTCCCAATAACAATAACATCTTCATAAATTGAAACAGAATATCCAAAATATGAAGCTGATTCACTCAAAGTTTGTTCTTCATTCCAAATTGATCCATTATATCTGTAAATAAATGCTTTATTTGCACCCCTAGCACCAATAACAATAACATCTTCATAAACTGAAACAGAACTTCCAAAATTTGAAGCTGAAGGTTCACTTAAAATTTGTTCTTGATTCCAAATTGATCCATTATATCTGTAAATAAATGCTTGTTTTGCATAATAAGCACCAATAACAATAACATCTTCATAAATTGAAACACTCCATCCAAAATAACTTGATGCACTTGAAAATTGATCTAATAAATTCCAAATCCAAGCTCCATCAAAAGAAGAATAATATCTTGTTGTTCCTATTGTTGTTTCTAATTCTTGAATTATTGATGAAATTGATTTTTGATTAGTTTGAGTTGATTGAATTAAGGAAATATTGATAATTAAGAAAAAGAAAAAGAAAAAGAAAAGATTTGATTTCATTTTGTTTCTTATTTTGTTTTATTTGCTATTTTTTATTTAATTAAAATAAAAATAAAAATAAGTTCATTTTGTGTTGTTTTTGTGTTGTTTTTATTTTTAAATTCAATTTTTTTTTTTACTTTTTGGTTTGTTGAAAAAAAAAAAGAATGAAAGAAAGAAAAAAATGAATTTATTTTTTTTTTAATAAAACTAATAATAAAAAAACAATTATTTTTTTTGCTTTTTTTCTTTTTAATTTATTATTAAAAATTAAAATTAAAATTAAAATTAAAATTAAAATTAAAATTAAAATTAAAATTAAAATTAAAATCAATATAAATATCAATATAAATATAAATATCAATATAAATATCAATATCAATATAAATATAAATATCAATATCAATATCAATATAAATATCAATATCAATATCAATATCAATATCAATATCAATATCAATATAAATATAAATATCAATATCAATATCAATATCAATATCAATATCAATATCAATATCAATATCAATATCAATATATCAATCAATATAAATATCAATATAAATATCAATATAAATATCAATATATAATAAATATCAATATCAATATAAATATCAATATCAATATAAATATCAATATCAATATAAATATCAATATAAATATAAATATATCAATATCAATATCAATATCAATATAAATATCAATATCAATATCAATATCAATATCAATATCAATATCAATATCAATATAAATATCAATATAAATATAAATATAAATATCAATATCAATATCAATATCAATATCAATATCAATATCAATATCAATATCAATATCAATATCAATATCAATATAAATATAAATATCAATATCAATATCAATATCAATATCAATATCAATATCAATATCAATATCAATATCAATATAAATATCAATATAAATATAAATATCAATATCAATATCAATATCAATATCAATATCAATATATCAATATCAATATCAATCTAAAAAGAGAAAAATTAAAAGAAAAATTTTTTTCCATAAATTCAATCGGATAAAATTAAATAAAAGAAAAAAAAAGGAAATTAAAATTTTTTTTTCACCTAAAAAAATTCTTTTCAGGAATTTAAATTTTTCATAGCTAACATTACAAAGTAATGTGGGGGAATGATGTTTGATTTCCAAACTTATTCCCTTTTATTTATTAATTTAAATTTAATTAATTCTTTATTCCACTTTTTTATTTTTTAATTTATTAATAAAATTATATTTGATTTCCAAACTTATTCCCTTTTATTTATTTAATTAAATTTAATTAATTCTTTATTCCACTTTTTTATTCAATTTATTAATAAAATTATATTTAATTTCTAAACTTATTCCTTTTTATTTATTTATTTAATTATTTATTTATATTAATTCAATCTTTATTCCAATTTTTATTTCAAATTTCAATAAAGAGAAAAATTAAAGAAAAATTTTTATTTAATCGGATAAAATTTTTCCCTTTAAAATTTTTATAAAAATTTTTTCAGGAATTTAAATTTTTTAATTTATTAATAAAATTATATTTGATTTCAAACTTATTCCCTTTTATTTATTTATTTATTTATTTAATTATTTATTTAATTAATTCTTTATTCCACTTTTTTATATTTTAATTTATTAATAAAATTATATTTAATTTCAAACTTATTCCTTTTATTTATTTATTTTATTTATTTATTTAAATTTAATTTTGATTTTTAATTTTTATATTTAATTTATTAATAAAATTATATTTAATTTCTAAACTTATTCCTTTTATTTATTTATTTAATTAAATTTAATCAATTCTTTATTCCACTTTTTTTTTCAATTTATTAATAAAATTATATTTAATTTCCAAACTTATTCCCTTTTATTTATTTATTTATTTAAATTTAATCAATTCTTTATTCCACTTTTTATATTTTTTAATTTATTAATAAAATTATATTTAATTTCTAAACTTATTCCCTTTTATTTATTTATTTAATTTTAATTTTGATTTTAATTTTATTTATTTATTTAAATTTAATTTTAATTTTGATTTTAATTTTAATTTTAATTTTAATTTTGATTATTAAATTTGTTAATTAATAAATCAAATAAATTTGGATTTGTTTGATTTAATTGAAAATAATCAATTCCTATTTCTAATTCATTAATTATTTCTTGTGTAATTTGAATTTCATCTTTAATTTGATTTGAATAAATCCAATATTCAAATATTTGAAATGATTTATTACTTAATTCACTATAATCTGTAACTTTATTAGAAGTATCATTTGTTACAGATAAAAACATTCCTCGATATAATTCACTTCTCATTATTAATATTAATTTTAGGAAATTTATATTTCTTTTCATTTCTTTCAATTATAAAATCTTTTTCATTTTCATTTTCATTTAAATAAATTCTTTTCATTGTTTCTTCAATTTTTTCATTTAAATTTATAATTTCTTCAATTTCAGAATATAATTTTGGATTTATTATTCTGTTTGAATAAATCATTTCAAATATTTGATTTGATTCTTTAATTGATTTATTTGAAATAATTTCTTGAAGTTTTTCAATTTGATTTTCATTTTGATTTAATCTATATTTCAATATTAATTTATGAGCTTCAATTATTTCTCCATTTTTGGTTTTAAATGAAATATTACAAAATTCTTTTCTTTCAAATAATTTTATCAAATCTTCTTCAAGATTGGAAAAAGAAGGAGGAGAATAATAAATAAATGATTTATAATCTCCACAAAAAATATGATAATTGGAAATATTTTCAGTAAATGTTAATTTAGGAAGTTTGATTTGAATTGGAATTAATTGATCTTCTGTATTTCCAGTTCCTAATTGACCAGAATTATTACTTCCAAATCCTATCATCTTATTATTTGAAGTTAAAATCAAATTATGATCTCTTCCAACAGAAAAATCAAGAATATTATTATTATCATTTTCAAATAAAGATGATTTGATTTCAGTAAATTGATAAGTATTTTCTTCATTTTTGCCAAGTCCGATAAATTCATAATCTCCAGTTGAATAAAGTTTTCTTTTTGTATTTTGGTTTTCATTTTCAATCAACATTATTGAATGAGTATTTCCACATTGAATATCAATTATTTTACCTTTTGGAATATTTTGGATTTTGGTTAATTTTTGGATTTTCCAATCTTTTCTTGATTCTCCTAATCCAAGTTGACCATATCTATTTAATCCACATCCAAATAATTCTTGGTTTGAATTTAAAAGAAAAACATGATACGAAGAATTTCCTGAAAATATTTTAGAAACATTTTTCATCATTAAAATTGGTTTTTTTGTTTTTTTAAGTGTTTTAGAATCAAAACCAAGTTCGACCATCTTCATTTGAACCAATTCCATAAACATTTTGATTTGAAGTTAATAAGTAAATTGAAATAGCTCCAGAAACAATATCTTGAATTATTCTATCATTTGTATCTTCAATTAATGATGAAATGTTGATAAATTCTTTTGGATTTTCTGGATTAATATTTCTTCCTTTGGCAAATACATTTCCTTCTATTGTTAAAATAGCTTCATTTCGATAACCAACAGTTACTTTTTGAATATTTTCTTCAATTTGGATTTTTTGAGGTTTTGGATTTGAATTTTCTAAATAATTTTCATTTAAGTATTCTATTGCTTTTCCATTTTTAAAAAGGAAAATTATTGCAGTTTCACTTGATGAAATTTGTTTAATTTGTTTTTCATTTTCATTTTCATTTTCATTTTCAAATTGAATTGGTTTTGGTTTTGTTATTCTATATGGTTCATTTTTGAAAAGTTTTGGATAATCATTTAAACCAAAAAATAAACAATCATTCATTTTTAAAAAGAAAAAAATGAAAAAATAATTTTGGAATTTTAATTTTAATTTTAATTTTAATTTTGATTTTAATTTTGATTTTGATTTTAATTGAAAATAATAAATTGCTATTTTAAATTCATCAATTATTCATTTTCATAAAATTAAACAATTTTCCTTTTCGTTTTCCTTTTCCTTTTCGTTTTCGTTTTCATTTTGATTTTGATTTTGATTTTGATTATTAAATTTCTTAATTAATAAATCAAATAAATTTGGATTTGTTTGATTTAATTGAAAATAATCAATTCCAATTTTAATTTCATTAATGATTTCTTGTGTAATTTCAATTTCATCTTTAATTTGATTTGAATAAATCCAATATTCAAATATTTGGAATGATTTATTACTTAATTCACTATAATCTGTAACTTTATTTGATTTATCTTCTGTTACAGATAAAAACATTCCTCGATATAATTCACTTCTCATTATTAATATTAATTTAGGAAATTTATATTGTTTTTCTTTTCTTTCAATTATAAAATCTTTTTCATTTTCATTTTCATTTAAATAAATTCTTTTCATTGTTTCTTCAATTTTTTCATTTGAATTTATAATTTCTTTAATTTCAGAATATAATTTTGGATTTATAATTCTGTTTGAATAAATCATTTCAAATATTTGATTTGATTCTTGAATTGATTTTTTGAAATAATTTCTTTAAGTTTTTCAATTTCATTTTGATTTTGATTTAATCTATATTTCAATATTAATTTATGAGCTTCAATTATTTCTCCATTTTTTGTTTTAAATGAAATATTACAAAATTCTTTTCTTCTAAATAATTTTATCAAATCTTCTTCAAGATTGGAAAAAGAAGGATAAGAATAATAAAGGAATGATTTTTGATATCCACAAGAAAGATGATAATTGGAAATATTTTCATTAAATATTAATTTAGGAAGTTCAATTTGAATTGGAATTAATTGATCTTCTGTATTTCCAGTTCCTAATTGACCATAATAATTACTTCCAAATCCAATCATTTTTGAATTAGATGTTAAAATCAAATTATGGTCATTTCCAACAGAAAAATCAAGAATAATATCATCATCATTTTCAAATAAAGATGATTTGATTTCAGTAAATTCATAAGTATCTTGATATATTTTGCCAAGTCCATTATATTCATAATAACCACATGAATAAAGTTTTCTTTTTGGATTTTCATTTTCATTTTGATTTTCATTTTCAATTAACATTATTGAAAAAGAAATTCCACATTGAATATCAATTATTTTGCCTTTTGGAATATTTTGGATTTTGGTTAATTTATGGATTTTTGTTTCTTTTCTTGATTCTCCTAATCCAAGTTTGCCAAATTGATTATCACCGCATCCAAATAATTCTTGATTTGAATTTAAAAGAAAAACAGAAGATGAATTTCCTGAAAATATTTTAGAAACATTTTTCATCATTAAAATTGGTTTTTCTGTTTTTAAGTGTTTTAGAATCAAAACCAAGTTGACCATAATAATTAGAACCAATTCCATAAACATTTTGATTTGAAGTTAATAAATAAATTGAAATAGCACCAGAAACAATATCTTGAATTATTCTATCATTTGTATCTTCAATTAATGATGAAATGTTGATAAATTCTTTTGGATTTTCTGGATTGATATTTCTTCCTTTGGCAAATACATTTCCTTCTTTTGTTAAAATAGCTTCATCTTCAAAACCAACAGTTACTTTTTGAATATTTTTTTCAATTTGGATTTTTTGAGGATTTTGTTTTGAATCTTTTAAATAATTTTCATTTAAATATTCTATTGCTTTTCCATTTTTAAAAAGGAAAATTATTGCAGTTTCACTTGATGAAATTTGTTTAATTTTCATTTTGATTTTCACTTTGATTTTCATTTTCATTTTCAAATTGAATTGGTTTTGGTTTTGTTATTCTATATGGTTCATTTTTGATAAGTTTTGGATATTGATTTGAACCAAAAAATAAACAATCATTCATTTTTAAAAAGAAAAAAATGAAAAAATGAAAAAATGAAAAAATGAAAAAATAATTTTTTAAATTTTAATTTTAATTTTGATTTTGATTTTAATTTTAATTTTAATTTTAATTTTAATTTTAATTTTAATTTTGATTGAAAATAATAAATCGCTATTTTAAATTCATCAATTATTCATTTTCATAAAATTAAACAATTTTCCTTTTCGTTTTCCTTTTCGTTTTCCTTTTCCTTTTCGTTTTCGTTTTCGTTTTCGTTTTCGTTTTCGTTTTCGTTTTCGTTTTCGTTTTCGTTTTCGTTTTCGTTTTCGTTTTCGTTTTCGTTTTCGTTTTCGTTTTCGTTTTCGTTTTCGTTTTCTTTTTCATTTTGATTTTGATTTTGATTTTGATTTTGATTATTAAATTTCTTAATTAATAAATCAAATAAATTTGGATTTGTTTGATTTAATTGAAAATAATCAATTCCAATTTTAATTTCTTCAATTATTTCTTGTGTAATTTGAATTTCATCTTTAATTTGATTTGAATAAATCCAATATTCAAATATTTGGAATGATTTATTACTTAATTCACTATAATCTGTAACTTTATTTGAAGTATCATATGTTACAGATAAAAACATTCCTCGATATAATTCACTTCTCATTATTAATATTAATTTGGGAAATTTATATTGTTTTTCTTTTCTTTCAATAATAAAATCTTTTTCATTTTCATTTTCATTTTCATTTAAATAAATTCTTTTCATTGTTTCTTCAATTTTTTCATTTGAATTTATAATTTCTTTAATTTCAGAATATAATTTTGGATTTATTATTCTGTTTGAATAAATCATTTCAAATATTTGATTTGATTCTTTAATTGATTTTTTTGAAATAATTTCTTGAAGTTTTTCAATTTCATCTTGATTTAATCTATATTTTAATATTAATTTATGAGCTTCAATTATTTCTCCATTTTCTGTTTTAAATGAAATATTACAAAATTCTTTTCTTCTAAATAATTTTATCAAATCTTCTTCAAGATTGGAAAAAGAAGGATAAGAATAATAAAGAAATGATTTTTGAAATCCACAAGAAAGATGATAATAGAAAATTTCTTCATTAAATGTTAATTCAGGAAGTTCAATTTGAATTGGAATGAATTGATCTTTTCTATTTCCAGTTCCTAATTGATTATCTTCATTTTTTCCAAATCCTATCATCTTGTTATTGGAAGTTAAAATCAAAGTATGATTAAATCCAACAGAAAAATCAAGAATAATATCATCGTTTTCAAATAAAGATGATTTGATTTCAGTAAATTCATGAATATTTCGATATTGGCCAAGTCCATTATATTGGCATTTTCCACATGAATAAAGTTTTCTTTTTGGATTTTCATTTTCATTTTCATTTTCAATTAAAATTATTGAATGATAAAATCCATATTGAATATCAATTATTTTGCCTTTTGGAATATTTTGGATTTTGGTTAATTTTTGGATTTTTGTTCTTCTTTTTGATTCTCCTAATCCAAGTTGGCCAAATTCATTATATCCGCATCCAAATAATTCTTGATTTGAATTTAAAAGAAAAACATGATACGAAGAATTTCCTGAAAATATTTTAGAAACATTTTTCATCATTAAAATTGGTTTTTTTGTTTCTTCAAATGTTTTAGAATCAACACCAAGTTGGCCATAATAATTTGAACAAATTCCATAAACATTTTGATTTGAAGTTAATAAGTAAATTGAATAAGCACCAGAAACAATATCTTGAATTATTCTATCATTTTTATCTTCAATTAATAATGAAATATTGATAAATTCATTTGGATTTTTTGGATTGATATTTCTTCCTTTGGCAAATACATTTCCTTCTTTTGTTAAAATAGCTTCATTTGAATTACCAACAGTTACTTTTTGAATATTTTCTTCAATTTGGATTTTTTGAGGATTTTGTTTTGAGTCTTCTAAATAATATTCATTTAAATATTCTATTGCTTTTCCATTTTTAAAAAGGAAAATTGTTGAAAATTGACCTGATGAAATTTGTTTAATTTGTTTTTCATTTTCATTTTCATTTTCATTTTCATTTTCATTTTGATTTTCATTTTGATTTTCATTTTCATTTTCACTTTGATTTTCATTTTCATTTTCATTTTCATTTTCATTTTCATTTTCATTTTCATTTTCATTTTCATTTTCATTTTCATTTTCATTTTCATTTTCATTTTCATTTTCATTTTCATTTTCATTTTCATTTTCAAATTTAAATTGAATTGGTTTTGGTTTTGTTATTCTCATTGGTTCATTTTTGATAAGTTTTGGTTTTTGATTTAAACCAAAAAATAAACAATCATTCATTTTTGAAAAGAAAAAAAATGAAAAAAAAAATAAATAAAATTTTTTAATTAAACTTTTAATCCATAATTATAATCGGTTAAAATTAAATAAAAGAAAAAAAAAATTAAATTAAAATTTTTTTTTCACTCTTCTAATCAGTTGTTGATTTTTTCATAGCTAACATTACAAAGTAATGTGGGGGAATGATGTTTGATTTCCAAACTTATTCCCTTTTATTTATTTATTTATTTAAATTTAATTTTGATTTTAATTTTTATATTTAATTTATTAATAAAATTATATTTAATTTCCAAACTTATTCCCTTTTATTTATTTATTTATTTATTTAAATTTAATTAATTCTTTATTCCATTTTTTTATATTTTAATTTATTAATAAAATTATATTTAATTTCCAAACTTATTCCCTTTTATTTATTTAAATTTAATTAATTTTTTATTCCATTTTTTTTATATTTAATTTATTAATAAAATTATGTTTGATTTCCAAACTTATTCCTTTTATTTATTTATTTATTTATTTAAATTTTTATTCCATTTTTTTATATTTTAATTTATTAATAAAATTATATTTAATTTCCAAACTTATTCCTTTTATTTATTTATTTATTTATTTTTTTTTAAATTTAATTATTTCTTTTTATTCCACTTTTTATTTTTAATTTATTAATAAAATTATATTTAATTTTTATTTTATTTATTTATTTATTTATTTATTTTTTATTTATTTATTTATTTATTTAATTTATTTTTTAATTAATTCTTTATTCCACTTTTTTTTTATATTTATTAATAAAATATTTAATTACCAAACTTATTCCCTTTTATTTATTTATTTAAATTTAATTAATTTTTTATTCCATTTTTTTTATATTTAATTTATTAATAAAATTATATTTAATTTCCAAACTTATTCCCTTTTTTATTTATTTAATTAATTAAATTCTTTATTCCATTTTTTTATATTTTAATTTATTAATAAAATTATATTTAATTTCCAAATTTATTTAATTATTTATTTAAATTTAAATTTAAATTTAATCAAATTCAAAAAATGTAAATGCCAAAATGTTTTTTTTAAAAAAATTTTCAAAAAAAAAAAACTAAAAAAAAAAAAGTGGAATCATTTTTTCCTTTTACAATTTTTCATAAATGAATGAAATAGAAAATGAAAATGAAAATGAAAATGAAAATGAAATAGAAAATGAAAATGAAATAGAAAATGAAATAGAAAATGAAAATCAAAGTGATAATTCTTCAATTGATTCAGAAAAAGAATTTCTAGAAGAAAATTTAACATTTTCCCAAAATATCAATTCTTCATTTTCCATTTTACAAGGTTTGTAAAAAAAAAATATTATTTTTCTTGATCAAAAATTAATCAAAAAAAAAAAAAATTTTTTTTTTCTTTTTTTTCTTTTAGAATTTCAAAAAGATTCCTTTCAATTTTTCAATCAAGAATTAAAGTAAATAATATTGTTATTTTTTTTTAAATTTAAATCTTTAATTAATTTTTTTGATAATTTTAGTTCTTTTGAAAAAATAGAAAAAGAAATTAATTCCAATTTTTCCAATTACATTTCAAATCTTCAAAAAATTAATCAAAAACTTAAAAATGAAAAAAAAAGAATAATTTCTGTTGTTAAAAATTTCTTTTCAAATTTAGAAGAAGTTGGAATAAAAGAAAAATAAAAAAATTAAAAAGAAAAAACGTGAAAAAACGTCATTAAAAAAAATTTTAATTTTTCATTTTTTTTTAATTCATTTTTTTTTCAATTTTTGGAAAATGAAAATTTTATTGATTTGCTTTTTAATATTAAATTTCTTCATTTTCTTTGTCAAACCAGAATTCACACCAACTAAATCTTTGTATTTTCCAATTCGAATGTATTCCATTTATCTTTCACTAATTGATGACAATTCAGGATATGTTTATTTTGTTGATTATGATAATAACGATCATTCATTCATTTTCAAATTTGATGCGATAAATTTTGGATTTGTTGATTTTCTCAAATTTGATGTGAATTTTATAGATTCAGGAGTATATGATAAAATAAATAAAGTAGGATATTTTGCAAGTGACGAACTGTCAACCATTTTCAAGGTTGATTTAAATTCAATGCAAGTTGTTGATAACATCACTTTTGGTTCAGGAATATTTTCGTTTTATGCGGCTCAAATTGATGTTTTCAATCAAAAAGCATATTTTTTCTCAAGTAGTTCAAATTCGACAATTTTCAAGATAGATCTCGCATCATTTTCTGTTGAATCCAATTTGTCATATGCAGAAGAATATATGAGTGCGAGTCCTTTGATTGATTTTTCGAATGGTCATCTTTATTTTTTCTCAACAACTTCTGCTTCTGATCCACAAATCCACAAAATCAAGCTATCCATTTTTAAGGAAGTTGGTTCACTTCATTTAAATACAACTTCGTCATCATTTCTGAACACAGGATTTATTGATTTTTCAACTGAAATTCTGTATATTGCTGCGCAATCAGATGGAATGACAATTTTCCGAGTGGATTTAATCACATTCACTTTAATGGATAATCTTACTCTTAATGAATCATATGGCAATCCTATGCATTCAGCAGTCGATATTGTCACCAGAATGGGGTATTTTTTGACTGATAAAGGATTTTTCAAAATGAGTTTGCAAAATTTTTCGATTATTCAATCATTTCTATTTGATGATTATTCCGTTTATAGTTTCTCTTTAGATCTCGATAATCAAAATCTTCTTTTTGCAACAAGTGATTCAGAAATCATTGAAATTGGTTTGGAGTCATTCACTCCAAAAAATCAATTTTCGGCTAAAAATATCATCCAACCAACTCTCATTCTCACCGATGAAGTGAATCAAGCTTCTTATGTTGCTTTTGATTGTGGCTATGGAATAATTGCCAAGGTTGATCTTTCTTGTTTTGAAGTTGTTGGATTTCTGAACACTAGTAATTATGATGATTATTTTTCACATGGAGAACTTGATTTAGATAATGATATTGGATATTTTTTGATGGATTCTGGATTGACAATTCTGAAAGTGAAATTGTCTAATTTTTCTGTTATTGAAACAAAGCAAATTGATGCAAATATTTATCCAGAATTAACAGTGTTTGATTATCAAAATCACTTTCTTTATGTTGGATGTCAAAACACAAGTGATTTTTCTTCTTCTTTTTTGAAAATAAGTGTTCCCGATTTGCAGATTGTTGGGAATTTTGAGTTGGGTTCTAGTGATATTTATGGTTTATTCATTGATGTTCCACTTGGTTTTCTTTATTTTTTAGTAGAAAATTTTTCTGATCCTGGAACTGGATATTATTTAAGTCAAATTAGTCTGTCAAGTTTTAATCAAATTTCAACAGTTAATTTATCGGATTATGAAGTATCTGTGAGTTGTTTTGATCCTGTTCATCATTCCATTTTTTTTGAATTTGTTCCTTTTAGTAATTTAAATGAATATTTAAATGAAAATGAATATGAAAATGAATATGAAAATTTAAATGAAAATCAAAATCAAAATGAAAATCAAAATGAAAATCAAAATTTAAATGAAAATCAAAATTTAAATGAAAAACAATGGGCTCATTTTTCTAAAATTGATTTATCTCAAATGTCTATTTCTGATTCTCATATTATTCAAGGAATTGATGATGTTATCCAATGTTTTGTTGAAACAACCGGAACTTATTTATTTTTCTTGTCTGGTTTTAATCTCAATCAAAATGTTCAAATTATTCAAATTGATATTAATTCAAATCAAATAGTTTCAAATTCAACTTTTAATCGTTCTTTAGACACTTTTCTTTTCCATTTTGATTATTCATCACAATTAGGATATTTTTCTGCTTATGATAATAATCCAGTTCCTTTTATTCAAGTAGAAGTTCCACATTCAAATCCAAATCCACCTTCATCAAGTGAAATAATTAATTTTTCAAAAATTATATTTGGATTAATAACAATAATTACAATAATTTTTTTTTAAATTAAGAAATAAAACAAATTTTAATTTTAATTTTAATTTTAATTTTTAATTTTAATTTTGATTTTAATTTTAATTTTAATTTTAATTTTTGATTTTAATTTTAATTTTAATTTAAATTTTAATTTTTATTTTAATTTTATATTTTAATTTTAATTTTAATTTTAATTTTAATTTTAATTTTAATTTTAATTTTAATTTTAATTTTAATTTTAATTTTAATTTTAATTTTAATTTTAATTTTATTTTTTTTTAATTTTATTTTAATTTTAATTTTAATTTTAATTTTAATTTTAATTTTAATTTTGATTTTGATTTTGATTTTGATTTTAATTTTAAATTTTAATTTTAATTTTAATTTTAATTTATTTTAATTTCATTTTTCATTTTTCATTTTTCATTTTTCAAATTAGAAAAAAAATAAATGAATCAAAAAACAAATTTAAAAACTACAGATTCCAAATTATCTTATCACAAAAAAATTATTGGTCAATTTCACAAAGAATGCGACAGCACAACAAATATGTTAGCAGTTTCATCAATAAATGCATTAGTTAAAGTAATAAAATATTCACAAGCAGATACAATTATGCAACTTGAACGTGAATTACGCTCAATTATTGAAGACCTTAGAAACTCTAATATTGCACTTCCTTTATCTTTCTCCACTGTCTGTGATATTTTTGTTCGTGCAATCACTAGAATTCCTTCTCAAGTATTCTTTATTTTTTCTTTTAAATTTTTTTTATTTTTTTTAATTTTTTTTTCTTTTATATTTTTTTTCTTGTTTTTTTAGGTTTCAGATAAATGGAAAAATACTTTGATTCAAAGAGCAGAAGCTTTTAAACATACTGCTCAACATTCTCGTGCAAATATTGCCTCTATTGCTTCTCGATTTTTTGAAGATAAAACTGTGAATTATTTATAAATAATTTTATAAATAATTTAATAAATAATTTTATAAATAATTTTATAAATAATTTTATTAATAATTTTATATTTAATTTTATAAATAATTTTATAAATAATTTTATAAATAATTTTATAATTAATTTTATAAATAATTTTATAAATAATTTTATAAATAATTTAATAAATAATTTTATAAATAATTTTATAAATAATTTTATAAATAATTTTATAAATAATTTAATAAATAATTTTATAAATAATTTTATAAATAAATTTATAAATAATTTTATAAATAATTTTATAAATAATTTTATTAATAATTTTATATTTAATTTTATAAATAATTTTATAAATAAATTTATAAATAATTTTATAAATAATTTTATAAATAAATTTATAAATAAATTTATAAATAATTTTATAAATAATTTTATAAATAAATTTATAAATAATTTTATATTTAATTTTATAAATAATTTTATAAATAATTTAATAAATAATTTTATATTTAATTTTATATATAATTTTATATTTAATTTTATAAATAATTTTATATAATTTTATATTTAATTTTATATTTAATTTTATAATTAATTTTATAAATAATTTTATAATTAATTTAATAATTAATTTTATAAATAATTTTATATTTAATTTCATAATTAATTTTATAAATAATTTTATAAATATAATTTTATATTTAATTTTATAAATAATTTTATATTTAATTTTATATTTAATTTTATAAATAATTTTATAAATAATTTTATAATTAATTTTATAATTAATTTTATAATTAATTTTATAAATAATTTTATAAATAATTTTATATTTAATTTTATATTTAATTTTATAAATAATTTAATAAATAATTTTATAATTAATTTTATAAATAATTTAATAAATAATTTAATAAATAATTTTATATTTAATTTTATATTTAATTTTATAAATAATTTTATAAATAATTTTATATTTAATTTTATAAATAATTTTATAATTAATTTTATAAATAATTTTATTAATAATTTTATATTTAATTTTATAAATAATTTTATATATAATTTTATAAATAATTTTATAATTAATTTTATAAATAATTTTATATTTAATTTTATAATTAATTTAATAAATAATTTTATAAATAATTTTATATTTAATTTTATAAATAATTTTATAAATAATTTTATAAATAATTTTATAATTAATTTTATAAATAATTTTATAAATAATTTTATAAATAATTTTATAAATAATTTTATAAATAATTTTATAAATAATTTTATATTTAATTTTATAAATAATTTTATAAATAATTTTATAAATAATGTTTTATTTAATTTTATAAATAATTTTATATTTAATTTTATATTTAATTTTATAAATAATTTTATAATTAATTTTATATTTAATTTTATAAATAATTTTATAAATAATTTTATATTTAATTTTATAAATAATTTTATAATTAATTTTATAAATAATTTTATATTTAATTTTATAAATAATTTTATATTTAATTTTATAAATAATTTTATAATTAATTTTATAAATAATTTTATATTTAATTTTATAAATAATTTTATATTTAATTTTATAAATAATTTTATAAATAATTTTATAAATAATTTTATATTTAATTTTATAAATAATTTTATAAATAATTTTATAAATAATTTTATAAATAATTTTATAAATAATTTTATAAATAATTTTTATAAATAATTTTATAATTAATTTTATATTTAATTTTATAAATAATTTAATAAATAATTTTATAAATAATTTTTATAAATAATTTTATATTTAATTTTATAAATAATTTAATAAATAATTTTATATTTAATTTTATAATTAATTTTATAAATAATTTTATAATTAATTTCATAAATAATTTTATAATTAATTTTATAAATAATTTTATATTTAATTTTATAAATAATTTTATAAATAATTTTATAAATAATTTTATAAATAATTTTATAAATAATTTTATAAATAATTTTATAAATAATTTTATAAATAATTTTATATTTAATTTTATAAATAATTTTATAAATAATTTAATAAATAATTTTATAATTAATTTTATATTTAATTTTATAAATAATTTTATAATTAATTTTATAAATAATTTTATAAATAATTTTATAAATAATTTTATAAATAATTTTATAAATAATTTTATAATTAATTTTATATTTAATTTTATATTTAATTTTATAAATAATTTTATAAATAATTTTATATTTAATTTTATAAATAATTTTATATATAATTTTATAAATAATTTTATATATAATTTTATAAATAATTTTATAAATAATTTTATAAATAATTTTATATTTAATTTTATAAATAATTTTATAAATAATTTAATTAATAATTTTATAAATAATTTTATATTTAATTTTATAAATAATTTTATAAATAATTTAATAAATAATTTTATAAATAATTTTATATATAATTTTATAAATAATTTTATAAATAATTTTATATTTAATTTTATAAATAATTTAATAAATAATTTAATAATTAATTTTATAAATAATTTTATAAATAATTTTATAATTAATTTTATAAATAATTTTATAATTAATTTTATAATTAATTTTATAAATAATTTTATAAATAATTTTATAAATAATTTTATAAATAATTTTATAAATAATTTTATATTTAATTTTAAAAATAATTTTATAAATAATTTTATATTTAATTTTAAAAATAATTTTATAAATAATTTTATATTTAATTTTATAAATAATTTTATAAATAATTTTATATATAATTTTATATTTAATTTTATATTTAATTTTATATTTAATTTTATATTTAATTTTATATTTAATTTTATAAATAATTTTATAATTAATTTTATATATAATTTTATATTTAATTTTATAAATAATTTTATAAATAATTTAATAAATAATTTTATAAATAATTTAATAAATAATTTTATATTTAATTTAATATTTAATTTTATAAATAATTTTATAAATAATTTTATATTTAATTTTATATTTAATTTTATATTTAATTTTATATTTAATTTTATAAATAATTTTATATTTAATTTTATATTTAATTTTATAAATAATTTTATAAATAATTTTATAAATAATTTTATAAATAATTTTATAAATAATTTTATAAATAATTTTATAAATAATTTTATAAATAATTTTATAAATAATTTTATAAATAATTTTATAAATAATTATATAAATAATTTTATAAATAATTTTATAAATAATTTTATAAATAATTTTATATATAATTTTATAAATAATTTTATAAATAATTTTATAAATAATTTTATAAATAATTTTATAAATAATTTTATATTTAATTTTATAAATAATTTAATAAATAAATTTATATATAATTTTAAAAATAATGTTTTATTGAAATAATTTTTTGTATCAAAAAAAAAGATTGTTCTTGTTCATGGATTTTCAAAAGTAGTTGAATTTGTTCTTAGAAAAGTATTACAAAAACAAATAAATTTTTCAGTATTTGCAACAGAATCTAAACCTGGAAAACAAGGAGAAAGATTTGCAAAAAGACTCAAAAAATATTCAATTCCAGTAACATTAATATCGGATACATTTATAGCGCACATTATGGATAAAATTGATTTTGTTTTAGTTGGAGCTGAATCAGTTGTAGAAAATGGAGGAATTATAAACAAAATTGGAACATATCAAATTGCAATTGTTGCAAAACATTTTAATAAGAATTTTTATGTTGCAACTGAAAGTTTTAAATTTATGAGATTTTATCCTTTATCTCAAGAAGATATTATTGAATTGGAAACCAAACATTTTCATAATATTCCCACAAATGAAATTGGTATTTATGGAAAAAGATGGGATTTTAAACATGAAAATTCTGAACAACTTTTGGATGATTCACTTTATTTAGAAAGTATTGAAGAACCTGAAATTAATCAAAATGAAAATCAAAATGAAAATCAAAATGAAAATGGAAATCAAAATCAAAATCAAATTGAAAATGAAAATCAAAATCAAAATCAAAATCAAAATCAAAATCAAAATCAAAATGAAAATGAAAATCAAAATCAAAATCAAAATCAAAATCGAAAATCAAAATCAAAATGAAAATGAAAATCAAAATCAAAATTTAAATCAAATTGAAAATGAAAATGAAAATCAAAATTTAAATCAAAATCAAAATCAAATTGAAAATGATTCTGATTTTTCTAAAATGATCTATTCTCGTCGTTTTGATTATACTCCTCCAGAATATATCACTCTCTTATTTACAGATCTTGGTGCTTTATCACCTTCAGCAGTTTCAGATGAACTTATTAAACTTTATATGTGATAGAAAATGATACAAATTAAAATTCAAATAAAAATTAAAACTTTTTTTTTAAATAAAAATAATAAAATTTTAAAATTTTTAAATTCATTTTTCATTTTTAAAATTTTAAATGAATGTAAAACACATTTTAAATCTTTCATTTCCTTCAACAAAAAACCCATTTATTATTGAAATTCAAGAAACTCTTCTTATTCATTATCAATTTTCTTCAATTCATTTAATTTCAAAAACTCAAAACAAATTAATTGGAATTTGGAAGTTTTTGGATGAAATTGTCCAAGTTTTAGTTATTCATTCTCCTTTTGAAATTATCATTTTAACAAAAGATAACTCAATTTGGATTTGTGGAAGTTTATTCAAACATTTACAAAATCAACTCCAATTAAAAAAAAGTTTTCCAAATGAGAAAAAACCAAAAAAAAGAAAAAAAGCAAATGAAAAAGTGTTTAATCACGAATCCCCAATTATTTTCTTTTTGGATCAAAAATTCAAGTCAAGAATCGATAATCTTTTCAAACAAGAAATAATTGTGCAAATTTTACAAACAAATCAATCAAATCTTGTTTTCTTTACAAATCAAACCAATTATTCCATAAACACCAAAACGAATTCAAGTATTCATTTTTTTCGATTGAAATCATCCAAAAAAATCACAGACACTTTATCAAAACCTCCTAAATCATCTTCAATCATCGAAAACGAGCAGTTCAAATTCAACAAAATTGCTCTGATAAATTCACAAGACTTTTCTGATTTTATGAAGAGCTTGATTAAAGAAGACACAAAAATATTTGGAGATGAAAATGGAGAAGCAGAAAAGGATTTGATTGTGTTTTTTATTGATTTGAATAATAATTTATCATGGATTCATTTTGGAAATGAAAAAATTACAAATTCACAAAACAAAATTGAATTGGAAGAAAAAGTTATTTCCGTTTTTATTCACAACAGAAAATCCATTGTAATTTTTGGGAAATTTGGGAAAATTTGGATTTTTTCATACAAAACCATCTTCAATCAAATTGCCAATTCTTGCGAAGTTTATCCTTGCTTATACACAATTAATTTGTCTTATCAAATTGGAGAAATACGATCAGTTGACATGATCGAAGATCAGGCAACATTCCAAATTTTATGCAAAGGAGGAATTGGATATATTTGCTCTCTTGATGAGATCTTCAACATTCTCGACACAGAAGAAAAAAATACTTTCCAATCCTCAAATGAATTCAATAATAATAATAACAATAATAACAATAACGAAAAAAATATGAGTGTGATTTCTTCCACAATAATTCAAATGCACAATATCCAAGAATTGCAGAAAATATCTTTGGATAAATTCACAATACCTTGTTTTGATATAGTTGGGATAACCAGAATATCCTGTTTGAATCAAAACGGTTATATTCTTAATCAAGAAGGTCAACTACTTTATTCTTCAACAGATTTTGATATTCACAATTTTCAAAAGGAAGAATCAAGAAAAATGCTTCCCAAACAATCAACAAAATCCAAAATTTCAAAATTAATTGAATCCGTTTCTAGTTACAACCAAATTATTGTGGAAATTCAAGCCAAAATTCAATCCATCGATGAAATGATTTCAAATTTTAATATATTATATCACTTCGCAGCAATTTTTGAGAAAGGAAACAATTCAGAAATGAAAATGGAAATTTCCCAAATCATTCCAAATGAAAAAATGGTTATCATTAACATGATGCTTCTTTGCGATATAAATTTCCCAACATCAAGTTTTTCGAATTGTTTTTTCTTCCTTCAAATAAGCAATCTCCATTTTATAAAAGAAAATCAACAGAAAACTCTTTCAATCCCTTTCGAATCAGCAAAAAGACAAAAAATACTCAATCAAACGCAACAATCAATCTCTTTATCATTTCCTCTTAAAATTTACTCAAATCAACCACTTATAATTGAAGTTCTTCTTGGTTCATCAGCAAATCAAGAACTTGAAATCATGATTCCAATTGGTTCAAAAAGATTTGATATTCTTGATTTTTCAGAAAAATTCCCACAAAAGGATGAAAATATAAATTATGATAATTTTTCAAATGAATCTTCTCAAATTTTCACCAAAATCCAACAACATCATTCACATTCACTTAATGATTTTGAAAATATTCAAACTCAATTGAATTTGCCTCAAGATTTCGGCAATTCAACAAAAATTCCAACAATTTATTCAACTGATCTTTTCCAATTCGAAACAAAACAAGAAGGATTGAATTTGATCCAAAATATTTTTGGAAATGAATATTTGGAAGACACAATTACGCTTCTTGAAATGCAAGAAAAAAAGCAAATCAAATTAAAAATAAAAAGGAAAAATGAACAAATGGAATTTAAGTATTCAAACTCATTCAGAAAAATATTTACCTTTAGTAAGAGAATGTATTTTGGATCGAGCAAATCAAATCAATAATCAACATTTTAAAATGATTCCTCAAATCAATCAAGATAATTATAGTCAAATTCATAATGAATTTCAAGAAATAAAAGATGAATTTGTAAAAATGAATGAATTTTACAAATCAAATGAGAATAAATTTTCATTTAAAAAAATTGAAAAATATGAAAGAATTAAAGAAAGAATTGAAAATTTTTATCAAAAAATTAGAGAAATTTTTAAGTTTTAAAAAAATAAAAAAAAATAAAAAAAATTTTAATTAAATTTTTCTGTTGAAATCAAACAATGAACCTTTTATTGATTAAGAAAAAAAAAAAGAAAAGAAAAAGATCTGTCAAAATTGCAATAGAAAAAAAAAAGAGAAAAAGAGAAAAAGAAAAAAGAACTTTTTTTCCGATTTTGAGTTTAAGAAAGAAAATTCAAAACATGTTTCACTTTTGAATGGAAAAGGAAAAGGAAAAAGAAAAAAAAGAAAAAAAAGAAGTGAGAACAAGAAACAGGATAAATTCATAATAAGGAACATTTCTTTTTCTTTTTTGGTTGTTCTTGTTTTTGTGTCTTGTTTTCTTGTTGTGGATTTGGTGAATTTTTGGATTCTTTCCATTTTCTTACTTTTCGAACTAATTCTTCAAAAGCTGCTTGAACATTTGCTCCTGTTTTTGCAGAACTAAATTAAATATTTTTTATTAAATATTTTTTATTAAATATTTTTTATTAATTATTTTTTATTAAATATTTTTTATTAAATATTTTTTATTAATTATTTTTTATTAAATATTTTTAAATGTACGTTTCAATATAAACTGAATTGTATTTGCTTGCTAATTCTTCTCCTTCTTCTTGATTAATTAATCTTTCATCTTCAAGATCTAATTTAAAATTAAAATTAAAATTAAAATTAAAATTAAAATTTAAATTAAAAATCAAAATTAAAATTAAAATTAAAATTAAAATTAAAATTAAAATCAAAATTAAAATTAAAAATTAAAATTAAAATTAAAATTAAAATTTAAAATTAAAATTTAATAAAGATCACAATTCAAATTTAATTAAAAAATTTAAATTAAAATTTTAATCAAGATCACAATTCAAATTCTATTTAATAATTTAAATTTAAAATAAATTCAATTAAGAAATTATTTACCGCTTTTGTTTCCAACTGTCACAATTGGTATTTTATCTGTTCTTTTTGCTACTTTTAAGTTTTCAAATAACTTTCTAGCTTCAGAGAAACTTGCTCTATCTGTAATAGAAAAACATAAAAGAAAACCTTCACCTTGTTTCAAATACTTTAAAATTAAAATTAAAATTAAAAATTAAAATTAAAATTAAAATTAAAATTAAAAATTAAAATTAAAATTAAAATTAAAAATTAAAAATTAAAATTAAAATTAAAATTAAAATTAAAATTAAAATTAAATTTAAAATTAAAATTAAAATTAAAAATTAAAATTAAATTCAAAATTAAAATTAAATTTAAATTTAAAATTAAAATTAATTCTTCATACTTTATCTCTAACAGTTCTGTATTCTTCTTGTCCTGCTGTATCAAGAATCTCAAGCATTGAAGGTTTATCATCAACTAGAACCATTTTTCTATAATTTTCCTCTATTTAAATTGTAGAATAAAAATTTTTTATTTATCAAAAAAATTGGGGTTAATTTTTTATTTTAAATTTTAAATTTTAAATTTTAAATAATATTTATTGTTAATGATTCATCATTTAAATTAATTTTTCAATCTAATTTTGTTTTTCACATTTTGGGTGTCAATTTATAATTTAATTTATAATTTTGTTTATAATTTTGTTTATAATTTAATTTATTATTTAATTTATAATTTAATTTATTTGGAAATTTATAATTTTATTTATAATTTTATTTATAATTTTGTTTATAATTTTGTTTATAATTTTGTTTATAATTTAATTTATAATTTAATTTATAATTTAATTTATTATTTAATTTATAATTTAATTTATTTGGAAATTTATAATTTAATTTATTTGGAAATTTATAATTTTGTTTATAATTTAATTTATAATTTTGTTTATAATTTTATAATTTAATTTATTATTTAATTTATAATTTTATTTATAATTTTATTTATTATTTTGTTTATAATTTTGTTTTATAATTTTATTTATAATTTTATTTATAATTTTGTTTATAATTTTATTTATAATTTTGTTTATAATTTAATTTATAATTTAGTTTATAATTTAATTTATAATTCTGTTTATAATTTAGTTTATAATTTTATTTATAATTTAATTTATAATTTAATTTATAATTTAATTTATAATTTAATTTATAATTTAATTTATAATTTTAATTTATAATTTAATTTATAATTTAATTTATAATTTAATTTATAATTTAATTTATAATTTTATTTTATAATTTTGTTTATAATTTAGTTTATAATTTAATTTTATAATTTTAATTTATAATTTTAATTTATAATTTAATTTATAATTTTATTTATAATTTAATTTATAATTTAATTTATAATTTTATTTATAATTTTATTTATAATTTAATTTAGAATTTAATTTATAATTTTATTTATAATTTAATTTATAATTTAATTTATTATTTTATTTATAATTTAATTTATAATTTAATTTATAATTTAATTTATAATTTAATTTATAATTTAATTTATAATTTAATTTATAATTTTAATTTATAATTTAATTTATAATTTAATTTATAATTTAATTTATTATTTAATTTATAATTTAATTTATAATTTAATTTATAATTTAATTTATAATTTTATTTATATTTTTATTTATATTTTTATTTATAATTTAGTTTATAATTTTATTTATAATTTTATTTATAATTTTATTTATTATTTTATTTATAATTTTATTTATAATTTAATTTATAATTTAATTTATTATTTTGTTTATAATTTAATTTATTATTTTTATTTATATTTTATTTATAATTTTATTTATAATTTTATTTATAATTTAATTTATAATTTTATTTATAATTTTATTTATAATTTTATTTATAATTTTATTTATAATTTTATTTATAATTTTATTTATAATTTAATTTATAATTTTATTTATAATTTTATTTATAATTTAATTTTATTTGAATTATTCAATTTTTTTTTTTGAAATAATAAAAGAATTGAAAAAAAAAATAAAAAAAAATTAAGAATTGATTTTATTTTGTTTTTCTTGACTCGATTTAATAAGTTAATTTAAACAAATTTTATTTAATTGATTAAAATATTTTTACCGATCGTTGGATCATAATCTTGAATAAACTTTCCTTGAAGATAACGAACAACAAGACAAGATTTGCCAACTAAAAAAAAAAAAAGAGAACAAAATGAGAATAAAAATTTGTAAAAAAAATGAAATTTGTAAAAAAAAATGTTAATTTCAATGTTAATTTCAATATTAATTTCAATGTTAATTTCAATGTTAATTTTTATGTTAATTTTTATGTTAATTTCAATGTTAATTTCAATGTTAATTTCAATATTAATTTCAATGTTAATTTTAATGTTAATTTCAATGTTAATTTCAACGTTAATTTCAATGTGAATTTCAATGTTAATTAAACGTCAAATGTTAAAATTTAATTAAAGGAAATTTTACTTGAACCTCCTCCTATTACAACAAGTTTATATAAATCGTCTCCCATTGATTTTTTTTATTAATTTTAATTTTAATTTAAATTTAAATTTAATTTAAATTTTTTTTTTATTGTTTGGCAAAGAAAAAAGATCTGAAAAAAAAATGAAAAAAAAAAATGAAAAAATTAAAAAAAAAAAAAAATTTTAATTTTAATTAAAAATAAAAAAAGAAAAAAATCTTTTATCTCAAAATTTGAAAAATAATAAAAAAAAAATAAAATAAAAAAGAAGAAGAAAAAAAATTAAAAAATAAATTTTTCTCCTTTTTAATTTAATTTTTTTAATTTAAATTTTTTTTTCATTTTTTTTTCATTTTTTTTTAAATGTTTACAAAAAAAAATCCAATAAATATTGTGAAGAATTGTCAAAAATTACTTTTAAATCTTGAAACAAATGAAACAAAAAAAACAAATATAAAACAAATTGAAAAAATAATAAATGATCTTAATTCAATTTCACAAATAATATTTGGCTCAGAAAAAAAAGTCCCTAATCCTCAAAATATTTCAGTTTTAGCTGATGAAGTTTTTAGTTCAAATTTTATGATTCAATTAATTCAAAATTTATCAAAATTTCCTTTTGAAGTTAGGAAAACTATTGTTAAAATATTTGAGTTTTTACTTTTTCAAAAAACTCAAAATAATAAATTACCAACAGAATATATTTCAGAAAAGTTTCTTACAATATTATTTGAAGGGTTGATTTTATTTTGAAAACATTTTTAATTCATCTTCCAATTATATTCAAAATATTTAAATTATATTTAAAATATTTAAATTATATTCAAAATATTCAAATTATTTAAATTATATTCAAAATATTTAAATTAAGTTAAATTCAAATATATTTAAATTATTTAAATCAAATTAAATTAAATTCAAAATATTTAAATTATATTAAAATCAAATTAAATTAAATCAAATTAAATTCAAATTAAATTCAAATTAAATTCAAATTAAATTCAAATTAAATTCAAATTAAGTTATATTATATTCAAATCAAATTAAATTATATTCAAAATATTTAAATTAAATTTAATATTATTTAAATTAAATTAAATTCAAATTAAATTATAATTAAATTCAAATTAAATTAAATTAAATTCAAATTAAATTAAATTAAATTCAAATCAAATTAAATTCAAATTAAATTCAAAATATTCAAATTATATTAAATTCAAATTAAATTCAAATTAAAAATATTCAAATTAAATTAAATTAAATTCAAATTAAATTCAAAATATTTAAAATATAGATACACAAATGAAATTACTTCAATTAATTGCGGAATGATGATTCGTACATGCGCTCAAGACGAATCTCTTGCAAAAAATATTTTTTTATCAAAAAATCTTGAAACACTTTTTGAAAGTGTAGAATCACCAAGTTTTGATATTGCATCTGATGCTTTTCGAACATTAAAAGTTGATAAAAAATTTTAAATTTGAGAAAAAAAAAATATGGAATAAAATTTGTTTGTTTTTTTGTTTGTTTGTTTGTTTGTTTTTTCTTTTAGGATTTATTCACTTCAAACAAAAATTCTTTATCGAATTTTTTTGTTGATAATTATGAAAGATGTTCCAAAATATTCAAACAAGCTTTACAATCCAAAAATTACGCAGCAAAAAGACAATACTTAGAATTAATAAGTTTTTTGATAATAAAAAGTCCTATCAAAATCATGTTAAAATATTTTCTAGATTCTGAACATTTCTTACTAATCATTTCTTTAATGCTTTCTGAATCTCAATCAATCCAAATAGAGGCTTTTCATATCGCAAAATTTTTTATAATGAACCCCAAAAGAAATGATAATATTACTCAAATCTTAGTGAATCAAAGTAAACAAATTATTGATTTTCTTCAAAATTTTTCTGTTCAAGAAAAAATTAAAGATGAAACTTTTGAAGTTGATTCAAAAAAAGTACTTCAAGAAATACTCAAGATGAACTCAAAAAAATAATTATTTTTTTTTTCTTTCAAGTTTATGGTTTAAAAAAAAGAATAAAAAGGAATGTAATCATTTCTTGTTTTAAGAAATTTTAGATAAATGTAAAAAATTGTTTTGGAATTTAGATTTGATGTTATTTATTTTTTGAAAAAAAAAATTGATGAAAAAAAGGCATTTTTAATTGTCATTTTTAAAAGTGCCAAATTGAGTTCCAGTAACAGGACATAAACTTAGATCAGGAGCACATTTTTTGTGGACAACTTTATCATTTGGATAAACAACGAAGACACTATTGCCAATTTTCTTATGACAAATTGGACAAATTGTATTGCTATCGATGAAAATCCTACCTCTTTTAATCAAATTGAGTTTGAGTTTTAAGTTGAAATTTTCTGATTGTTGGATATTTTTTGTAACTCTCAAAGTGCGACTTTTTTCGATAGTTTTGTTGATAATTGAGTGAAGAAAATCGTAGACTTTCTCGATGGGGATGTCTTCGGGGAGAAGACTAAGAGCCTCATGGGAATCGATGCGATTGAAGTATTTGATGACGATATCGAGAGATTTTTGGAGTTTGTTTGGCTGTTCTTTTTGATAAACGGAAAGAAGTTCCTTTTCGTCTTCGGAAAGAGTCTTTTTTTTCTTGAGCGAGATGAGCTTGTTTTCGTAAATGGAAATATACTCCTTGTCGTTGAGCGAGAGGAACTCTTTGAGGAGAAGAAGATAGACCTGTTTTGATTCGGGATCATCCTCGTTATACACAAGATTGCAGTATTCCTCGGCTTTTTCGAGTTTTTTCATTTTGTGGACGTAAATATTCAATGCGGAAGCGTGTTGGCCCATTTTACTGAGAATGAGAGCGCGGGATTCGAGGAAGAATTGGATGGGGAAGTGCGGAATCATTTTCTCAGGCTGGTAATATTCGGAATTTTTGATGAAATCAATCATTCGCAATTTAAGACCTTTCAAGTTGGATTTTTTCGTTTTGATTGAGTGTTTATCTGATCCCGAATTTTTGAGTTTTTTCTTTTCAGTGCGAAGAATCTGGGCCTTTTTGAGATAACCCAAAAGAAGGGTGTTGTGGACATCTGGATCTCGATAGTCCCAGTAATTAATGACATGTTCCAAGTATGGGATCTCCGAGAAGTTGTTAAAACCTTGGAGAAAATTGATGACTTTTTTGATATCCAAAAAACGCTCCTCTTCCCAGCCTTGCCGGATATCTTTGATAGTTTTTTGGATCAGCGAATGAGTCGGTGTTGTTGACCTCGCCTTGCCGTCTTTCATTTGGAGAAAGGCCTTTTTCCCGAGAGAAGGGATTGCGATGCGGGTTGTGCTTTCGTTTGAGGGAGTATTTGAATTGAAATCATTTTGCTCATTGAGACGAAGTTGCCCGAAAAGTTTCTTTTCCTGGATCTCACCGAGCTCGTCCTGTCTGGGTGCGCGGACGTTCCAGATGAATATTTCCTTTGCGCGCTCGGGGAAGTTGTGGATGACCCAGCCGGAGTATTTGAAGATGAGGTCGAGCTTGTCGTTATTGAGGTGTTTGAGATAGGAAACAAGCTCGTCGGCTTTCTTTGTTTTCTCGTATTGCGAGGAGACGATTTTGAGCGCGTCTTCGTCAAGGAGCTTGATGCGGTGGAGCTCCACAAGCTCTTTGACGAGGTTCTTTGATTCAAGAACCCTTTTCGACTCCTCAAGATCACAGGAGTTATGGGGAAACTTAAAAAACGACATGATCAACTCTTGGGAAACCTCAACGTAGCATTTGAGGATCACCGTGTCGATCAAACTAAGGATATTGGGATCCCTTTCAAGCATGAACTTCGCCTTGATATTAGGGAACTTGGCAGGATCGCTGATGTACTTGACAATATAGCCTCGCTGCTTGGTGAGGAAGATGATCAGCGCCCAGATGGCGGCCTGGATGTCGTCCTGTGTGGGGTCGTAATTTCCTGTGTTGAGAGGCGGTTTGACTTGGAGTTTCTTGAGGGTTTCCGTCTTGATGAGAGCCGGATAAAGATAGAAAATGCTGCGGAAATCAAACTCGTTCATCTCGTCAAAATACTCAAGCGCGCGGGAGTATTGTTTCTGACAGAAAAGATGGAACGAGTGCATTTCGCGGATTTCCTTCAACTTCATTTCCTTATCTTGCTCGACCATTTTCTCATAATTTCCCGGATAATCAAGAAGAAAAATCGCCTCGTCATATTTGCAATACTCTGGAGACGAGAGAATAGTGACCTGCTCAATAAGACTTGGCAGCTCCAACTTCCAAACATTAATTTCATCGCAAACAAGAAGCAGCTTTGATTTTTGACAGACAGTAATATTCCTGACTGTTTTGATGTCCGTTATTTGCTGCGCAACCTTGTTTGTGAGTCTGTTAATAACCTCGATTTTTCCGTTGATTATGCCAACAATATAAGGTTCAAAATGGCAAACTAAAGAGGGCACATCGCTCCATTGGATCTGGAAATTCTGCGACTCCTTTCCGTTGGAGTCGATGAATTTTCCCTTCTCGTCAATTCCAACAACAATTTCATTCTTGCTGATGCGCGCCGATGTCGGGGTTCCCGAGCGCGTCGTATCAATAACAAATTGCGGGATATTATCCTTCAAACTAACAAACATATATTTTCTTGAGAATCCCAAAAAAAGCCCGTTTCCGATCCAATCAGCCCGGATTATTTTCTCGGGAAGATTGATCGGCTGCTCCTTCTCATCAAATTTTTGGGTCTTTTTTTGGTACACAAAAAGCAGTACTTTCAGTCCAAATGCGATTATTAAACGGTTTCCATGCGCCGTTAAAAAATGCGCTCCACTAATTGGTCGTATTAATTTCTCTTGCGGTTCAAGTCCCTGCAATCCAACAAGTGCTACTTCTGTTTTTGTTAAAACTACCACAAAATTGTATTTTTCCATCAACGCGATTTGCAGTATGTTTTTTTTGAAGTTCACTAGTTTGTTGTCAAATTCCCCTTTGTTGTTTTGGATCCGATATCTTCGTAGTGACTTCCCAGTCGCGATTAATATGTAACTCGGGTTTTCTCCGTAAGATACAAAGTCCGTTATTGGAAAGTATTTTCCGGGAAAGTCTAAGTTTTGTATTCGGAATACTTGATATAATTTTTCTTCTTTTTTCTTTTCTTTTGTTGTCATTTATTTTAATTGAAAAAAATTGAAAATTGAAAAAATGAAAAAAATGAAAAAATGAAAAAATGAAAAAAACAATTTTCATTTTTTTCTTTCTTTTTTTATTCATTATTATTTATTATTCTATTTTTCCTTTTTTTTTTTCCTTTTTTTTCAACAACAATAAAAAAATGGGACAAAAAGGATCCAAATCCAAATCATCAAATGAATTAAATGAATCAAAATCAAAATCAAAATCTAAATCAAAATCAAAATCAAAATCAAAATCAAAATCAAAATCAAATTCAAAATCAAAATCAAATCAAATTCAAAATCAAATTCAAAATCAAAATCAAAATCAAATTCAAATTCAAAATCAAAATCAATATCAAAATCAAAATCAAAATCCAAATCAAATTCAAAATCAAATTCAATATCAAAATCCAAATCAAAATCAAAATCAAAATCAAAATCAAAATCAAAATCAAAATCAAAATCAAAATCAAAATCAAAATCAATATCAAATTCAATATCAAAATCAATATCAAAATCAAAATCAAAATCAAAATCAAATTCAATATCAAAATCATCAAATGAATCAGATAAACCAAATGAATTAAATGAATCAAATAAATCAAGTGAATCAAATAAATTAAATAAATTAAATGAATCAGATAAATCAAGTGAATCAAGTGAATCAAATAAATTAAATGAATTAAATGAATCAGATAAATCAAGTGAATCAAATAAATCAAATTCAATATCAAAATCAAAATCAAATTCAATATCAAAATCAAAATCAAATTCAATATCAAAATCAAAATCAAATTCAATATCAAAATCATCAAATCAAAATCAAAATCAAAATCAAAATCAAATAAATCAATATCAAAATCATCAAATGAATCAAATAAATCAAATGAATCAAATGAATCAAATACATCATATAAATCAAATGAATTAAGTGAATCATATGAATCAAATAAATTGAATGAATCAGATAAATTAAATAAATCATATGAATCAAATGAATTAAATAAATCAAATGAATTAAATGAATTGAATGAATCAAATGAATCAAATAAATCAGATTTGGAAATAAAATCATCAGATCAAGTAGATAATGAATCAAATAAATCAGATTTGGAAATAAAATCATCAGATCAAGTAGATAGTGAATCAGATTCAGAATCAAAATCAAATAAATCAAATGAATTAAATAAACCAGAATCAAACAAATTAAATAAATCAAAATCGATTCCTGAAATAGAATCATCAGATCAAATAGATAGTGAATCAGATTCGGAAATAAAATCATCAGATCAAGTAGATAGTGAATCGGATTCAGAATCAAAATCAAAATCAAAATCAAATTCAATATCAAAATCAAAATCAAAATCAAATTCAAAATCAAAATCAAAGTCTAAATCAGAATCAAAATCGATTCCAGAAATAAAATCATCAGATCAAGTAGATAGTGAATCAGATTCAGAATCAAAATCAAATAAATCAAATAAATCAAATGAATCAAATGAATTAAATGAATCTAAATCCAAATCAAAATCAAAATCAAAATCAAAATCAAAATCAAAATCAAAATCAAAATCAAAATCAAAATCAAAATCAAAATCAAAATCAAAATCAAAATCAAAATCAAAATCAAAATCAAAATCAAAATCAAAATTAAAATCAAAATTAAAATCAAAATCAAAATCAAAATTAAAATCAAAATCAAAATCAAAATCTAAATCGATTCCAGAAATAAAATCATCAGATCAAGTAGATAGTGAACCAAAACCAAAACATAAACCAAAACCAAAACATAAACCAAAACATAAACCAAAACATAAACCAAAACATAAACCAAAACATAAACCAAAACATAAACCAAAACATAAACCAAAACATAAACCAAAAACAAAACATAAACCAAAACCAAAACCAAAACATAAACCAAAACCAAAACATAAACCAAAACCAAAACCAAAACATAAACCAAAACCAAAACATAAACCAAAACCAAAACATAAACCAAAACCAAAACATAAATCAAAATCAAAATCAAAATCAAAATCAAAATCAAAACCAAAACAAAAATCAAAATCAAAATCAATATCAAAATCAATATCAATATCAAAATCAATATCAAAATCAACATCAAAATCAACAAAAACATCATCATCATCATCATCTTCATCATCGTCGTCAAATTCACGTTCTCCTCCAAGAACAAAAAAAAACTTTCATAAAAAGCAAAATCACAATCCATATTCAATTTCAAATCAAAATCAAAATAATTTACAATTTAGAGATTCAGATTCAGATTCAGATTCAGATTCACTTTTAGATTCTATGTGTCTTTCATTCCCTTCAGACAAAAAGAAAAAGAAAAAGAAAAAGAAAAAGAAATATCACAATCACAATTTAAATCAATATCACTATCAAAACCAAAATCAAATAAATAATTTAAATCAAAATCAAAATTTAATTCAAAATCAAAATAAATATAATCACTTTCAAATCCAAAAAACTGTTTTAACAAAAATTGGAAATTCAGAAACAAAAAAAAGACCAAATCAAATCAAGAAAAAAGAGGATATAGAGATTAAGTAAGTAAAAATTTATTTATAATAATAAAACAAAAATATTAAACTTTGAAACGAATAAAAAAAAAATAAATAGCCCGAATATGTCAAAACAAGAATGTGAAAAAAGAGGAATATGTTTCCAATTAATTGAAAAAGGATATTGTGATAATTCATGCCAAAAAATACATCCACCTCAAATAACAATTTGCCCTAATCTTTACACAACAGGATGTGAAGACCCAAATTGCCCATTTCAACATCCAAATCCAATAGATAGAGAATTCTTGGAAAATGATTTAAAATTAAATACTCAAAATGATTTAAGCAAATATTATATAAAATGTAGAACAAAACTTCAAAACAAAAATTGTGATGATTTTTTAAAAGAAGGATATTGTGGATATTTAAAATGCAAAAATCAACATAGAAATATTGGAAAAAAAAATCATTTGTTTGGATCAATTTCTATGAAAGATTTGACCAAAATTCCAAAAAAAGGAAAATTTAGAAAAGCACTAGATGAAGAAATTTGGTGGCAAAAAAAATTATTAGAAAATTATCCAAATTTGGTTTCAAAAATTTCAAAAATAGAAATTATTGAAAATGAGTATTTGAGATATTATGAAAATTATCAAAGACAAAATGAAAAATTCTCACATTCCCACAAAAGATACCGTGGAGTTAAGAAGCAATACTTGAAATCAGTTTGTAATGAAGGTTTTTCTGCAGAAAAAATTGATAATCAAGGTTATTTTACAATGGATCCAAATCAAGCATTGAATTTATCAGATTGTAAGAAAATTTATGAAGTTGAAGTAATTATTTTGGATGATTCAATTCAGAATCAAAATGGGATGCAAGAGATTTCTGATCCAAATAGAATTATTCCTTTTGCTGTCATCTCATTTAATTGAATTTTTTAATTATTTCATTTTTTTTAATTCAATCCAAAAAAAAAAATTTTTTTACTTTTTGGAACAAATTTTTTTTGAATTTTTATTTTCTTCAATAAAAAAAAATCAGCAACAATTATTATTATTTTTTTTGTTTTTTGATTGATTTTTCAAAACAAATCCATCTTTTGTTTTAATGTTTTCAAGTTTTGTTTCAATAATCTAAATTAAATATAAATTAAATTATAAAATTTTTTGATTGATTTTTTTTCTATTTTTTTAATAATAAAAAATATTTTTACTTTTTCAGCAAATAATTCAAACATTTCTTTAACTCCAAATTGTGTTTTTGAAGATGTTTCTGCATATAAAATATCTCTTTCTGAAGCAAAAATACTTGCTTCATTAAAAGAAACTGATCTAAATTGATCAATTTTATTTCCAACTATAATTATTGGAATTTTCTTTCCTCCATGAATCTAAATTGATTAAATAAATTTTGAATTTATAAAAGAAAATAAAATTAAATCAATTTTTTTATTCTTTATCAAATCTTAATTTAATTTCTCCTTTTTTTACTCTAATTTCTTCTATCCAACTTGATAAATGATCAAAAGTATCTCGATTTTCAACATTATAAACTTTATAATTAATTTTAATTTTTTAATTTTATAAAAATCAATTTATTAATATTTTAATTTAAATCATCAATACCAAGAATAATTCCATTAGCTCCTCTATAATAACTATTAGTTAAAGTTCTAAATCCTATAAAATATTATTTTGATTTTGATTTTCATTATTTATTTGATTTAAATTTTGGTTTTGATTTTGATTTTGATTTTAATTTAAATTATTTAATTGATTTTGATTTTGATTTTGATTTAAATTATTTAATTGATTTTGATTTTGATAGTGATATTGATTTAAATTGTGATTTTGATTTTTATTTTTATTTTGATTTAAATTATTTAATTGATTTTGATTTTGATTTTGATTTAAATTATTTAATTGATTTTGATTTTGATAGTGATATTGATTTAAATTTTGATTTTGATTTAAATTATTTAATTGATTTTTATTTTGATTTTGATTTTGATATTGATTTTGATTTTGATTTTGATTTTTATTTTGATTTTTATTTTGATTTTGATTTTGATTTAAATTATTTAATTGATTTTGATTTTGATATTGATTTTAATTTTGATTTTGATTTTGATTTTGATTTTAATTTTGATTTTAATTTTGATTTAAATTATTTAATTGATTTTAATTTTGATTTTGATTTTGATTTAGATTTTCATTTTGATTTTGATTTTAATTTTGATTTTGATATTGATTTTGATTTTGATTTTGATTTAAATGATTTAATTGATTTTGAATTTGATTTTGATTTTGATTTTGATTTTGATTTTGATTTTGATTTTAATTTTATTTAATTGATTTTGATTTTGATTTTGATATTGATTTTGATTTTGATTTAAATTATTTAATTGATTTTGATTTTAATTTTGATTTTGATATTGATTTTGATTTTGATTTAAATTATTTAATTGATTTTGATTTTGATAGTGATATTGATTTAAATTGTGATTTTGATTTTGATTTTGATTTTGATTTAAATTATTTAATTGATTTTGATTTTGATTTTGATTTAAATTGTGATTTTTATTTTGATTTAAATGATTTTTATTTTTATTTAGATTTTGATTTTGATTTTGATTTTGATTTTGATTTTGATTTTGATTTTGATTTAAATTATTTTAGATCATTTACTTTCTTGACCAACTGTATCCCACTATTTTAATTAATAAATTTTTATTTTTTGGAATTAATTTTGATGTTTTTTTTTCTCTTGGTTAAATTTAGATTATTTACAATTGCAATTTTAACTGTTTTTCCATTTGAAAGTTTTTGAATTTTTTGAAAAAAATCAATTGCTTTTTTATTTTAATTTTAAAAAATTTTTATAAATTTTTTCCCTAATTTTAAATCCAAATTAAAAGTAATATTAACAAACCAAGAGTTGGTGTAATATTTGAATCCCATTCTTCTCCAATAATTCTTAAAATTAAAGAAGTCTTTTTTTATTATTGAAAATTAAAGAATTTTTTATTTAAATTATTTTCAATTTTGGATTATTTTTTTTTTTGCTTTTTTTTCTTCTTTTTTTTTTATTTACTTTCCCAACTGCAGAATCTCCAACAACTAATAATTTTAATAAATAATCATAATTTTCTGATTCCATTTTTTTATATTTTATTTTATTATTTTATTTTTGATGAAGAAAAAAAAAAATGAAAAGTTTAAAAAAAACTTTTTAAAAAATATTTTTTTTCATTTTTTTTTTTCATTTCCATTTTTTTTAAAATAATAATTTAAATGCAAAAAACTTTAAATTCTTATAAAATTAAAAGGAAAAAAACAAATCAAAATCAAAATAAAAATCAAAATCAATTAAATAATCAAAATCAAAATCAAAATAAAAATCAATTAAATAAAAATATTCCACTTTTTAAATCAAGACCAGAAAAAAAAAGAAAACAACTTCAAATATCTTTTAATTCTAATTCAAATTCTAATTCAAATTCTAATTCTAATTCTAATTCAAATTCAAATAATAAATTATCAATTCAAAATTTAAAAATTTAATTTAATTCTGAAAATTCTTATCCAAAAATTTAATTCAAAATGAAAAACCAATTAATTATAATTTAGAAGAAAATAATAAATTATCAATTCAGGAAAAAAAATTTATTTCTTTTCTTTATTCAATTAAATTTGTTTTGAAAAATCAAAAATGGAAAAATCTAAAAATCTTATCGATATGTTTGAAAATCGAAATCGATAAATCAAAAATTAAAAGAAAACAATTATTGCAATTCAAAATGAAAAACCAATTAATTATAATTTAGAAGAATTATATAAAGTTAATTATATTTTTTTATATTTTTTTTTCAAAGAAAAATATTCATTTTAAAAAATTTATTAATTAAATTTAGGCAACAGAAATATTATGTATTTATAAAAAAGCAGATTATTTATATAATCAAATTTATCAATTATGTGAAAAACAAAAGGAAAAAGATTATATTGAATTGTTTAAATTATCAATAGATAAAATTCAATTTATTCAAGTTATAAATAATAAATGGAAAAATCATTGCGTTCAAATAAAAGCAATTTCAAATATTTTATTATATTTGGATCGTGTTTATCTTTCCAAAAAAAATTCAGAAATCAAATCATTGTGGGATATGGGATTGTTTTTATTTTCTAAATTTATAATCCAAAAACAAGATGTAAATCAAAAAATTATTTCAGGTCTTTTAATACTAATTAATAACCACAGAATTGGAGAAAATATAAATCTTGAATTAATCAAAGATACTTCGCAAATGTTGTCAATATTGGGAAAATATCATGATTATTTTGAAAAACCCTTTTTAATTCAATCACAAATTTTCTATCAAGAAGAACAAAATCAATTATTTTCAAATTTTGAAATTTCTCATTTTCTTCATCATGTTGAAAATAGACTTCAAGAAGAAAAAAACATGGCAATCAATCAACTAAATAAATCAACACTCCCAAGTTTGATTAAAATTGTTGAAGATTCTTTGTTGAAAAACAATTTATTAAAAATTGTAAATCTTGGGTTTAGAAATCTTTGTGAAAAAGATAAATTTCAAGATCTTAAACTTTTATATCAACTTTTTCAAAGAGTAAACGGTGATGATTTAGTTTTGCAAAATTTTGAGAGTTTCATTACTTATAAAGGTTTAAACATTTTGAACAATCAATCAAATACTCAACAAGAAACTCAAATCATTGAAGATTTTATTCTTCTTAAAGAATATTGTGATCGATTAATTAAATTTTGCTTTTCTCAATCTCCAATTTTCAATCAATCACTTGATCATACATTTGAAATGATTCTTAAATCAGATCACAATAAAATTGCAAGATTGCTTTCCAAATTTATCCATTTGCATTTTACTCTTAAACAAAATCAAATATCAGAAGATCAACTGGAAAAAATTCTTGATAAAACAATTTTATTTCTTAAATACATTCAATCAAAAGATATCTTTGAAGCCTTTTATAAAAATGATTTGGCAAACAGATTGTTAATGAATACAATGAATTTTGATTCTTTAGAAAAACAATTTCTTCTCAAATTAAAAATGAATTTAGGATCTTCTTTTTCAAAACAATTTGAAATCATGTTTCAAGATGTTGAACATTCAAAAGAATTGAATAACAAACTTAAAAATGAATTGAAAGAAAATCAAAAACCTAATTTTGATTTAAATGTAAAAGTTTTAACACAAGGATTTTTGGCCAACTTTCCCTTCAATTAATTTAAATTTACCAAAAAGAATTTATTGAAAATCAAAAAATATTCGAAAAGTTTTATATGTCTCATCATCATGGAAGAAAATTACTTTGGCAAAACTCACTTGGAAGATGTATTATTTGTGCAAATTTTATTCATGGAAAAAAAAATCTTGATGTTTCATTACTTCAAGCTATTGTTATTTTATGTTTCAATCAATCATCATCTTTAACATTTTTTCAAATTCAAAATTTAACTCAAATTGAAATATCAATTTTGAAAAAAATTATTGGAACTTTAATAACAAAAAAATATCCTATTCTTAAATTGAATCAAAATTCAAATTCAAATCTAAATAATAATTTTTCTGAAAATGATGTTTTTTCTTTTAATGAAAAATTTAATCATAAAAAATTTTTAATTAAAATTCCTCAAAATTTTTCAATTAAAAATGAAGAGAAAATTGAAAATGATAAGATTGAAAAAAAAGTTTGGGAAAATAGACAATATCAAATTGATTCATATATTGTTAGAATTATGAAAAGTCGCAAAACAATTAATCATAATGAATTAATAAAAGAAATTCAAGAACAAATTAAATCTCCAATAGAAATTATTGATATTAATAAAAGAATTAATAGTTTAATTGAAAGAGAATATTTAGAAAGAGATCCAAATAATAAAAATATTTACAATTATTTGGCATAAAAAGAAAAAAAATAAATTTTAAATTTTGAATTTTAATTAAAATTATTTTGATTTAATTTGATTTCTATTTTTGTGAAAGAAAATCTTCTAATTCATCTGATAAACCAAGATTAAAATTTGAAATGTTTGTAATTGGATTATTATTTTTTGTTTTGTTTTGATTAATTTTTTTTGGTTTTTCATGATGTTGATGATGTTTATGATGTTTCTTTTTATGAATTTGTTTTTGAATTGGTTTTGATTCAATTTGATTTTGATTTTGATTTTTATTTGATTTAAAAAAATCAAACATACTATCTAAATTATCTTTTTCATTTGATACTTGATTTACTTTTGATTCAGCAGTAGAAATTAATTGATAATTTGAATTATCTTCTTCTTTTTTTTGATTTTCTTTAAAACTTTCATTTAATAAAAATTCAAAATCGAATGGATCTTTTAAATTTTGATTTTTTGAAACATTTTTTGAAACATTTTTTGAAACATTTTTTGAAGGGAAAATATCAATAGTATCAAAATTAAGAAGATTATCTGAAGGATTTATTTTTTTATGATGTTTTTTATGATGTTTTTTTGGAATTTTTTGATTTGGATTTTGAATTGGATTTTGAATTGTATTTTGATTTTGATTTTGATTTTGATTTTGAATTGTGCTTTGAATGATGTTTTGAATTTGATTTTGAATTTGATTTTGAATTGGATTTGGATTTTGAATTGGATTTGGATTTGGATTTTGATTTGAATTTTGAATTGGATTTTGATTTTGATTTTGATTTTGAATTGGATTTTGAATTGGATTTTGAATTGGATTTTGAATTGTGTTTTCTTCTAAATTTGTTGTTTGATCCGAATTAGAAAAATCTTTAATCCTATTTTCTTCAACAATTTTTAACATTTTCTTTAATATTTTCATTATTGTATTATATTGTTGATAATTAATGCTTAATTCAACTGTTAAAGGAGAAATTAAAGGAATCAATTTTTTTGCAATTATTGAATGAGGAATATTTTTATGAGATGAAATACAATCACAAAGACCAGCAATACTTAGAATAATTGCTGGAGTTTGTTCATGAGATAATTTTTTTAAAGAAGGAATTAATGTTTTTGTTATCATATCTTTATCAAATAATTTAAGTGTTTCTTTGATACAAATTAATGATTGAACTTTAACTGAAACTTCTGAATTTTTTGTTGCAATTTCACAAATTTTGGGAATTATTTTTTCTTTAAAAACTAAAAATTCAATTTTATCAGCAAAAAGTGGTGTTTTTTTAAGTAAAAGTCCTTGTAATTGAAAATTTGTTGAATTGATTATTCTGTATATAAAAGGCATAATAACTAATTTAATATCGAAATTTTAATTTTAATTTTAATTTTAAATTTAAATTTAAATTTAAATAAATTTTAATTTTAATTTTAAATAAATTTTAATTTTAATTTTAATTTTAAAATGAATTTTAATTTTAATTAAATTTTTTTTTTTATAAATGAATTTTAATTTTACTTTTTTAAATTTTAATTTCAAAATGTTTTTAATTTTAAATTTTAATTTAAATTTTTAAAAGTTTTATATTAATTTTAATTTTAATTTTATAAATAACTTTTTTTTGATTTACAATTTTTTGTGATTTTTCAAGTAAAAACATGTGCTTTAAAAATTAACTTTTTCTGAAAGTGTTTTTCAACAATCAAAAATCATTGGAATTCATTTTGGATTATCAACTTTGTAAAATCTTAAAGTTGAATTCTTAATTTGAAGGAAAAACATCATTGATTTTAAATTATCCCATAATTTTTCAAGAATTTTATGATTTTTAAATAATATTTTCAATTGTTTTTATTCTTGATTTATAATCTTCAATATTTCCTTTTGAATTTATAAATGTTTTCCATTTTATTTTTGAAAATTTTTCAAGTAAAACATCAAAAAACATATAAAAATTAACTTTTCTGAAAAATTTTTCAACAAGAGATTCTAAATCAATAATAAATTGAAGTAATTCATTTTAATTTATAATTTTAATTTTAATTTTAATTTTATAAATTAATTTTGATTAAATTTTAATTTTGGATTTTTAATTTGGATTTTAATTTCATTTTGATTTTAAATTATTTTAATAATTTTAATTTTAATTTTTTTAAACATTTCATTTTAATTTTAATTTTAATTTTTTTTATTTTTGATTTTAATTTTAATTTTAATTTTAATTTTGAATTTATAAATTTTCCATTTTCAAAATTTGAAAATAATTCAAAGATTAAACATCCAAAATTATCAAAAACATATCAGGAAATTAAAATTAATATTTGAATCAAAAATGCAATTTCAATGATGTGATAGTAATAAATGAGGTTGTAAATTTAAATGGATTTTTGACTAATTTTAATTTTAATTTTAATTTTAATTTTAATTTTAATTTTATAAATTAATTTTGATTTTAATTTTAATTTTAATTTTAATTTTAATTTTGAATTTTAATTTTAATTTAAAACTTTTAACATTTGGCCAAATATTATTCAAATTATAAGTATAAGGAAGATTTGATTGCTTAAATTGATTATTAATTGAATACATAAAACCAGCAACTTTCCAATGATGTGATGGAGTAATAAATATACATTCAGGTAATAAATTTAAATGAATTAATGTTGGAACACTATGAATAAAAGTTAAAGCTTCTCCAATTTCTTTTAAACCATATTGAATCTTAATTATAATTTATAAATTAATTTTAATTTTAATTTTGAATTTTAATTTTAATTTTAATTTTAATTTTAATTTTAATTTTAATTTTAATTTTAATTTTAATTTTAATTATAATTTTAATTTTAATTTTAATTTTAATTTTAATTTTAATTTTAATTTTATAAATTAATTAATTTGAATTTGAATTTGAATTTGAATTTTAATTTTATAAATTAATTAATTTGAATTTGAATTTGAATTATAATTTTAAATTTAAAAAAAGTAAAATACTTCAAGAGAATCAATTTGATATTCTTTTAAATCAGTAGGAACATTATCTAAATTGGAATAATTTCCTCTCAAATTAGCTAAAGAAGCATAAACAGGTTCAGTTATAAAAGCGAATTCATTTTTACTTTCAATAGGTTGAGATTGAACTTGTAAAATTTGAGGATGTCTTAATTTTAATAAGTTTTTCACTTCATTTCTTAAATTTTCTATAAATTGTTGTTTATTTTGTTTTGTTGTTTGAATTGAATTTTTTTCAAAAAGAAAAACTGAAACTTTTTCTAATGTTGCTTTTTTTATTGCTGGATATATTTTCCAACAAAATGATGGTCCTCCACTTGCTATTTGATTTTCTACATCATATTCTTTATTAATTTGATTTCCCATTTATTTATTTTTTGAAAAGAAAAAAAATGAAAAAAAAATTTTTAAAAAATTAAAATTAAAATTTAAATTAAAAATTAAAATTAAAATTAAAATTAAAATTAAAATTAAAATTAAAATTAAAATTAAAATTTAAAATTAAAATTAAAATTAAAATTTTATAAAAATAAAATTAAAATTAAAATTAAAATTAAAATTAAAATTAAAATTAAAATTAAAATTAAAAATTAAAATTAAAATTAAAATTAAAATTAAAATTAAAAATTTCATTTTTTTCTTTTCCAATTTTTATTTAAATTTAAAATAATAAAAAAATGTCTTTTTTTGAAGGATTTCAATTTGAAAATGAAAATGAAAATGAAAATGAAAATGAAAATGAAAATGAAAATGAATTTTCTTTATTTAGAGATTGTATTCTATTTTTAATTGATGGAAGTTTTCAAATGTTAAATTCTTCAACTTCAAATATTGAAATTGCATTGAAATGTTTTCTTTTTACTTTAACAGATAAAATTGCAACAAATCCATCTGATATGACTGCTTTATGTTTTTTTAATTCTAAAAATGAAAAAAATTTAAATGGTTTTTCTAATATTTATGTTCTTTATGATTTTCAAAAACCTTCAATTAAACGAATAAAAGTAAAAATTATTATTAAAATTAAAATTAAAATTAAATTTGAAATTATTATTAAAATTCATTTAAAATTAAAATTAAAATTTAAAATTAAAATTAAAATTAAAATTAAAATTAAAATTAAAATTAAAATTAAAATTAAAATTAAAATTAAAATTAAAATTAAAATTAAAATTAAATTAAAATTGAAATTAAAATTAAAATTAAAATTAAAATTAAAATTAAAATTAAAATTAAAATTAAAATTAAAATTAAAATTAAATTAAAATTAAAATTAAATTTGAAATTCATTTTGAAATTAAAATTAAAATTCATTTATAAAATTTAAATCAAAAATTTAGGAAGTAATCAATTTTACATCAAAAAATACAAATGAACAATACTCTCTTCAAATTGGTTCATCAGATGATAATTCTAAAACAACATTTGAACAAGTTCTTATTGCTTGTTCAACTTTATTTTCAAGTAATCAAGATGCAAACAAAGCAGATTATAAAAGAATATTTATTTTTACAAACAATGATTCTCCAAATAATTTTGATAATCAACTTAATGAGAAAAGTTATGAAATTGGAACAAAATTAATGAATTCAGGAATTGTTTTTGAATTATTTGCTTTGGATCAAAATTTCCAACTTGAAAATTTTTATGAAAACTTTTTGTTTCCAAAAAATGATTTAAATTTACAAACAAGAAATGCATTTGTAAAATTAAATGAAAATTATGTTGAGGATTTATATGCACAAGTTAGAAGAAAAGAACATCAAATTAAATCAATTGCAAATATCCCAATGAAACTTCCTGGAAATCTTGAAATTAGTATTAAAGTTTATCCAGTTATCAAAAAGAATCCAAAAAAAAACCTTGTTTGGTTAAATCCAAATAATTTAAATCAACAACTTGAAAAAAGAACAGTTTGGGTTTCTAAAACAACAGACCAAATCCATCGTCAATCCCAAATTGGCCAATATTGTGAATATGATGGAACACAAATACCACTTACTAATGATGAATTATCTCTATTGAAATATTATTCACAACCTTGTCTTGATATTTTTGGATTCAAATCAAAAAATTACTTGAAATTTCTTTATAACATTTCAACCTCCTTCTTGGTTTATCCAAATGAATACCTTCAAGAAGGAAGCTCTACTTTGTTATCAACTTTATATCAAAAAATGATTGAGAAAAATGTTATTGCAATTGGTTTTTATCTTCCAAAAGAAGGATTTGAAAAAATTTTAATTGCTTTGGTTCCTTTACAAGAAAAAAAAGATCAAAATGATGATCTAATTTTACAAAAAGGTTTCGGATTAATTCCTTTACCTTATTCTGATGATATTAGAAAAATACCTTTAAAACCTCTTAATTATCCAAATCAAATCCAAAATTCTATTCAAAATTCAATTGATTTTATTCAAAAATTTCAAATTAATTTTGATTCTTGGGATTTTGAAGATCCTGCTTTGCAACAATTTTATTTAAAACTTCATCAATTAGCTCTTTCTAATCATTTCTCAATTTTAAATTCAAATTCAAATTCAAATTCAAATTCAAATTCAAATGAAATTATTGATAGAATTAAACCTGATTCAGAAAGAATTGGAAAATATTCAAAATTATTTTCTAATTTTGATCAATCAATAAATGAATGTGTTAATAAAGATAATAAAGAAGAAAAAGAAAAGAAAAAGAAAAAAAAGAAAAAGAAAAAGAAAAAGACAAAAAGAAAGGAAAAGAAAAGAAAAAGAAATCAAAAAAAAATAAAAGAAAAGAAGATTAAAAAAGAAAGAAAAAGAATTTATTATTTAAAAGACATTTTACCCATTTTTTTTATTTTGCTATATTAAAAAAATTAAAAAATAATTTAATAAAAAAATAATATAGCAAAATAATTGAGATCAAGAAAAATAAAAAGAAAAAAAAAATTTATTTTTTATTATTTGCTATTTTTTTAATAATAATAAAAATTAATTAAATTTATTTGCCATTTTGGTTTTTTTTAAGTTTTTAAAAGAAATTTTTTTTATTTAATTAAAATTCACTTTTTATTTTTACTTTTTTATAATTTTTTTTTATAATTCCACAAAAAAAAAAAAAAGTAATCAAAAAAAAATTAAATTAAATTAAATTCTTAAATTAAATTAAAATTAAATTTTTGTTTTTAAATTTTTAAATAGAAAATGAAAATTACCTTAATAATTCTTCTTGTTTTCTGCTTTGTTCTTGTTCAAAATGAAATTACTGAACTTGGTACTTATGAATTCCCTCCAACATTAATGGATCCAAGTTGTTCTTTCATTGATGAAAATGAATTTCTTTATTTCGCAACTTACTCAGAACCATCAATTCTTTTCAAATATCAAATTGATCCATTTGAAATAGAAGATTATGTTGAATTAGAAATTAACAATATTTCAAGTTATGTTGTTGATCCAATAAGAAAAGTTGCTTATTTTGGATCTGATACTGAAATTGGAGAGATTTTACAATTCAATTTGACAAATTTTACTACAATTAGTAAAATCAACACTTCTTCAAATGGACATTTACTTGCAGCTACTGTTGATTCTTTATATGAATATGCTTATTTCATTTCTAGTAATTCATCTTCACTCATTGTTCTCAAACTCAATCTTTCCACTTTCGAAATTGATGATTCTTTGGAACTTCCAAGTTATACAGATGATTGCTATTTTGCTATTGCTGATAATGTTACTGAATCACTTTATTTGGGTTTGTATTCATCACCTGGAAAAATAATCAAGATTTCTTTGCAAGATTTCACCTTTACTGATGATTTGGAATTGAATACTGATGAGGATTACATAAATGTTGGCATTCTTGAACCTTCATATAAAATTCTTTATGTGGCAACTTATACTTCACCTTCTTTAGTTGTTAAAATCAATTTAACAAATTTCCAAGAAGTTGATTTCTTATCTTTAGCTTCAGTAAATCTTGGTAAAACTGCTTCTATTGATCCTGTTAATAGAATTGGGTATTTCACTGGAGATGTTAATTCAGGTCCTCTTGCAAAAGTTAATTTAACAAGTTTTTCAATATCTAAAACAACATCAATTTCAGGATATCCAAAAACTGCAGCTGTTGATCTTTCTAATAATTCAGGATATTTTGGTTTTGATGCAAAAATCGTTAAAATCGGATTAGCAAACTTAACAAAAGATGCAACTTATCTCACTCCACAATTCAAGAAACCATCAGTTATTCTAATTGATGAACAAGATGATATTGCTTATATTGGATTCTCCACTGAAGGAAACATTGTGATTTCAAGGTTTGATCTTCTCGAATTCAAAGTGAGCGATTCAATCTATGCATCAACAATCAATGCTGCTATTGTTTCAGGCCATTTGGATAAGGAAAATGGATTTCTTTATTTTGGAACAGATTCAGAAACTCTTACAGTGATTAAAGTTGATTTTGTTAATTTTGAAATTGTGGAAGAAAAATCCTTGATCACTCTTCCAAACAGCCATCTAGCAACATCTGTATTCGATGTGGCTAACGACATGATCTATTTTGGAGTAAATGATGATAATGATACTTATGTGATTAAAGTGAGTTCTCCAGATTTAAGTGTTCAATCAAACATTTCTTACAATGATTCCCAGATTTCACAAGGAGCTATTGATGTTTCACATGGATTCATGTATTTCCTTCTTAGTGATTCTGTTGGAGGTTCTTCATTTGCCAAAATCCAAATTTCCAATTTTGCACCAATTTCAAATGTCTCCATTACCCAAACTTCAATTAAATCACTTGTTCTCGATTCTCAACATGAAGTTCTTTTTTGTGGGACTTATTCTATTGTTGAAGGTTATGGTGTTTCTGATTCAGCAGTTTGTCAAGTTGATTTGTCTGATTTCTCCTTTAGAACTTGTATTGGAATCAACGATACTAATGGATTTCCAACAGGATTTCTTGAACCTTCAGGAAGTTTTGTTTATTTTGCATCTGATGATTCTCCAATTCAAATTTTCAAGTTTTCTTCTAGTTCTTTAGAAGTAATTGAAAACATAACACTTACTTCAGGAAATGATTTTGCTTGGTCTTCTGCTGCTGATACTTCAACTGGATTTGTTTATATTGGAACTGATCAAGAACCAACTCGTCTTGTTAAAATTCAAGCTTTTACTCCTCCTGATCCAACTCCTTCTCCTCCTCCAAGTTCAAGTAATCAAATCGTTTTTTCAATTTTGTTTTTTGGATTTTTGGTTCTTTTGAATTTCTATGATTAATTTTCCTTTTTTTTTTTTGAATTTTTTTCCCAAATTTAATAAAAACAAATTCCACAAAAGAATTAATTTTTCTTTTTATTCAATTTTTTTCCTTTTCTTTTGATCTTATTTTTCAATTTTTTTTCCTAAATTAAATAAAAGAAAATTCCACAAAACAATTTTTTTCATTTTTTTTCTTTCAAACAAAAACAAAAAACTTTAATCCAATTTTTAAAATGCAGAATTTGGAAAAATTTATTTTCAGAAAAGAGACTTTATTCATTCTTTTTCTTATTACTTCACTTTTGATTCAGTTAAATGAAAAAAAATTCAATAGATTGGAAAAAGAGTTGAATGATTTAAAAAAAGAAAAAGAAGATGAAAACCTTTCAAATTTATTGTTAAAAGAAGATAAAGATATTAAAAGTATTTTTATATTTATTTAATTTAATTTAAAATTATTTATCCTTTTTAAAATTTGTTAAGAAAATCAAAATAAAATTACAGAATTGAAAGGAATTGAAGCAATTATTAATCCAATGAATAAATTTGTGGATAATGAAAAAATTCAAGAAAATGGATTAGGAGCTTTAATTAATATTGTTTTGAATGAAGGTAAAATCAAAATCAAATAAATAAAATATTATTTTTTGAAATTCTTATTTTGAATAAAATCAATCAAAAAAAAACATTCTTCAGAAAATCAAAATAAAATTACAGAATTGAAAGGAATTGAAACAATTATTAATGCGATAAATAAATTTCCAAATAATAAAGAGATTCAAAAAAAAGGAATTGGAACTTTAAGGAATATTGCTTTGAATGAAGGTAAAATCAAAATCAAAATCAAAATCAAAATCAAAATCAAAATCAAAATCAAAATTAAAATCAAAATTAAAATCAAAATCAAAATCAAAATTAAAATTAAAATTAAAATCAAAATCAAAATCAAAATCAAAATCAAAATCAAAATCAAAATTAAAATCTAAATTAAAAATTAAATAATTTATTTTTGAAAAAAAAATTTAAACAAAATTAAAAGAATGATTTTTCATTTTAAATTAATTCAAAAAAGGAATGAAATAAATTTCAAATTGGATCAGAACTTTTAAAAAATTTCAATAATTTCAATTTTCAAAAATCATTTTTATTTTTTTTTTTGTTTTTAAATAAAAGAAAATTCTAAACAATTTAATTTTTGGTAAAGAAAATTAAAAACAATTTAATTTTTCCTTTTCTTCAATTTTTCCTTTTATTCATTTTTGAATTTTTCCAAATTTAAAAAAAGATAAAAATATTAAAATTTTTATTTATTCTTTTTAAGGAAAAAAAAACAAATTAATTTTGAATAAAAATTTTAATTTATTTTTTTCATTTTTCTATTTTTTTTTGAAGAAATTTTTCATTTTTCTTAAAAACAAAAACAAAAAACTTTATCAAATTTTAAAATGCAAATTTGGAAAAATTTATTTTCAAAAAAAAACTTTATTCATTTTTAAAATTCTTTCACTTTTAAATTCAGTATTAAATGAAAAATTTAATAGATTGGAAAAAGAGTTGAATGATTTAAAAAAAGAAAAAGAAGATGAAAACCTTTCAAATTTATTGTTAAAAGAAGATAAAAATATTAAAAGTATTTTTATTTTATTTAATTTAATTTAAAATTATTTATCCTTTTTAAAATTTATTAAGAAAATCAAAATAAAATTACAGAATTGAAAGGAATTGAAGCAATTATTAATCCAATGAATAAATTTGTGGATAATGAAAAAATTCAAGAAAATGGATTAGAAAATTAGGAAATATTGTTTTGAATGAAGGTAAAATAAATCAAATAAATAAAATAATTTGTTTTTTTGAAATTTTTATTTTGATTAAAATTAATCAATCAAAAAAAAATATTCTTCAGACAATCAAAATAAAATTACAGAATTGAAAGGAATTGAAACAATTATTAATCCAATGAATAATTTTCCAAATCATAAAGAAATTCAAGCAAATGGATTAAGAGCTTTAGCAAATATTGCTTCTAGTAATAATGAAGGTAAAATAAAAAATAAATAAAATAATTTGGTTTTTTGAAATTTTTATTTTGATTAAAATTAATCAATCAAAAAAAAATATTATTCAGAAAATCAAAACAAAATTACAGAATTGAAAGGAATTGAAACAATTATTAATGCAATGAATAATTTTCCAAATCATAAAGAAATTCAAGCAAATGGATTAAGAGCTTTATGGAATATTGCTTCGAATGAGGTAAAATCAAAATCAAAATCAAAATTCAAAATCAAAATCAAAATAAAATTAAAATTAAAATTAAAATTAAAATCAAAATCAAAATCAAAATCAAAATCAAAATTAAAATCAAAATTAAAATTAAAATTAAAATCAAAATTAAAAACAAAATTATTAATCAAAATGAATAAATTTAAAAATAAAAAAAAAAATCAAAAAAAAAAAAATTAAAAGCAAAATGGAAAATTATAAAAATGAAGGTAAAAAAAATAAAAAAATAAAATAAAAAAAATAATTAAAATCACCTTTTAAAATTAAAATAAAAATGAAAATTAAAATTAAAATCAAAAAATTAAAATTAAAAATTAAAATCAAAATCAAAATTAAAAATTAATTAAAAATTTTTAAATTTGAAAAATTTTTAAACAAAATGAAAATTTGCAAAATTAAATTTAAATTAATTCAAAAGAATGGATAAATTTCCAAATAATCTAAAAATATTAAAAATTGGGGATTAGAACTTTTTAACAAAAATTTTAAATTTTTCAATTTTTAAAAAAATTTTTCATTTTTCATTTTTCATTTTTTTTCTTTTGAAATAAAAAATAAAAACAAAAACAAAATTGAATCAATTTTTAAAATGCGGAATTTGAAAAAATTTATTTTCAAAAAACAAACTTTATTTATTCTTTTTCTTGTTCTTTCACTTTTGATTCATTTAAATGAAAAAAAATTTAATAGATTGGAAAAAGAGTTGAATGATTTAAAAAAAGAAAAAGAAGATGAAAATCTTTCAAATTTATTGTTAAAAGAAGATAAAGATATTAAAAGTATATTTATTTATATTTATTGAAAGAAAAAAAAAAGGAAAATTAATTTTGAATTAAAATTTTAATTTATTTTAATTTAAGAAATTATTGATTTAATGAAGAAATACCCAAAAAATGAAAAAATACAAAAAATGGATGTTTTGGATTATTTCAAATTTCAGAAACAAATGAAAGTAATTTTTATTTATTTTCCAAAATAAAAATAAAAAGAATTAATTTTAAAAATCTAAAAAAAGAACTATTAAATGAAGTATTAAAAGATGAAGGAATAGAAATATTAAAAATTCAATTTCAATTTCAATTTTAACAAAATTTCAAAAGATTTAAGTAATTATTTTAATTTAATTTAATTTAAAATTATTTATCCTTTTTAAAATTTATTAAGAAATTCAAAACAAAATTAGAGAATTGAAAGGAATTGAAACAATTATTAATATAATGAATTATTTACCTAATTATCAAGAAATTCAAAAAGATGGATTAGAAAATTTAGGAAATATTGCTTATGAAAATGAAGGTATCATCAAAAATAATATTTTTTTTTAAAAAAATAAATTTTTTAAAATTTTTAAATATTTTTGGTTTGCAAATCTTATTTTGAATAAAATTAATCAAAAAAATATTCTTCAGAAAATCAAAATAAAATTACAGAATTGAAAGGAATTGAAACAATTATTAATACAATGAATAAATTTCCAAATCATAAAGAAATTCAAGCAAATGGATTAAGAGCTTTTATGAATATTGCTTATAAAAATGAAGGTAAAATCAAAAATAAATAAAATAATTTGTTTTTTTGAAATTTTTATTTTGAATAAAATCAATCAAAAAAATATTCTTTAGACAATAAAAACAAAATTAGAGAATTACAAGGAATTGAAGCAATTATTAATACAATGAATAAATTTCCAGAAAATGAAGAAATTCAAGCAAATGGATTAAGAGCTTTATGGAGTATTGCTTTTGAATGAAGGTAAAATAAAAAATTAAATAAAATAAATAAAATAAATAAAATAAATAAAATAAATAAAAAATAAATTTGTTTTTTTGAAATTCTTATTTTGAATAAAATTAATCAACAAAAAAAAAACATTCTTCAGGCAATAGAAACAAAATTAGAGAATTGGAAGGAATTGAAACAATTATTAATGCAATGAATAAATTTCAGAAAAATAAAGAAATTCAAAGAGTTGGAATTGGAGCTTTAATGAATATTGCTTATAAAAATGAAGGTAAAATCAAAAATAAATAAAATAATTTGTTTTTTTGAAATTCTTATTTTGAATAAAATTAATCAAAAAAATATTCTTCAGACAATAGAAACAAAATTAGAGAATTGAAAGGAATTGAAACAATTATTAATACAATGAATAAATTTCCAGAAAATGAAGAAATTCAAAGAGTTGGAATTGGAGCTTTAATGAATATTGCTTATTATAATGAAGGTAAAATAAATAAAAAATAAATTTGTTTTTTTGAAATTTTTATTTTGAATAAAATTAATCAAAATCAAAAAAAACACAAATTATAAAGAAAATCAAAACAAAATTAGAGAATTGAAAGGAATTGAAACAATTATTAATGCAATGAATAAATTTCCAGAAAATGAAGAAATTCAAAGAGTTGGAATTGGAGCTTTAATGAATATTGCTTATTATAATGAAGGTAAAATAAATAAAAAATAAATTTGTTTTTTTGAAATTTTTATTTTGAATAAAATTAATCAATCAAAAATATTCTTCAGACAATAAAAACAAAATTAGAGAATTGAAAGGAATTGAAACAATTATTAATACAATGAATAAATTTCCAGAAAATGAAGAAATTCAAAAAAATGGAATTGGAGCTTTAATGAATATTGCTTATAAAAATGAAGGTAAAAATAAAAATAAATAAAATAAATTTGTTTTCAAAATCAAAATCAAAATTAATCAAAATCAAAAATTAAATTCAAAATCAAAAATAAAAATTGAAAATTAAAATTAAATGAATAAAATCAAAAATGAAAAAATCAAAAATAAAATCAAGCTTTAAAATCTTTCTAAAATCAAAGGGTAAAATCAAAAATTAAAATCAAAATCAAAATTAAAATATAAATCAAAATCAAAATCAAAATTAAAAATCAAAATCAAAATCAAAATAAAAATCAAAATCAAAATCAAAATCAAAATCAAAATCAAAATCAAAATTAAAATCAAAATTAAAAATCAAAATCAAAATCAAAATCAAAATCAAAATCAAAATCAAAATCAAAATTAAAATTTAAAAAAATTAATCTTTTTATTTTTGAAATTAGAAAATCTAAACAAAATGAAAGAATTGAATAGAATTGAATTAATTCAAAAAGGAATGAATAAATTTCCAAATAATCGAGATATTCAAAATTGGGGATCAGAACTTTTAACAAAGCTTCAATAATTTCAATTTTTCAAAAATCATTTTTTTCATTTTTTTCATTTTTTCTTTTTCATTTTTTTTCTTTTGAAATAAAAAATAAAAACAAAAACAAAATTGAATCAATTTTTAAAATGAAGAATTTAAAAAAATTTATTTTCAAAAAACAAACTTTATTTATTCTTTTTCTTTTAATTCCAATTTTAATTCAATTTAATCCAAAAAAATTATTTGAAAAAGTTAATAATAAAAAAAATGAAAATTTAAAAAAAGAAATTAAAGAAATTGAAAATCAGTTGAATAATTTAAAAGAAGGAAAAAATTTTAAAAAAGAAATGAAACAAATTGAAAAAAAAATAAATCATTTACAAAAAGAATTTAAAAAATTAAAAGGAAAAGAAATTGAAGAAATTCGAAATGAATTAAATAAATTAAAAGAAATTTATTATGAAAAAGCAAAAGAAAAATTAAAAAACAAACAGAAAAAAGAAAAAGAAGATGAAAATGTTTCAAATTTATTGTTAAAAGAAGATAAAGATATTAAAAGTATTTATATTTATTTATATATATTTATTGAAAGAAAATTAATTTATTTCAATTTAAGAAATTATTGATTTAATGAAGAAATACCCAAAAAATGAAAAAATACAAGAAAATGGATGTTTTGGATTATTTCAAATTTCAGAAACAAATGAAAGTAATTTTTATTTATTTTCCCAAAATAAAAATAAAAAGAAATGATTAATTTTAAAAATCTAAAAAAAGAACTATTAAATGAAGTATTAAAAGATGAAGGAATAATAGAAGTTATTATTAACTCAATGAATAATTTCCCAAATAATCCAAAAATTGAAGAAAAATCAATTTCAATTTTAACAAAAATTTCAAAAGATTTAAGTATTTATTTTAATTTAATTTAATTTAAAATTATTTATCCTTTTTAAAATTTATTAAGAAAATCAAAATAAAATTAGAAAATTGAATGGAATTGAAACAATTATTAATATAATGAATAAATTTTGGGATAATGAAGAAATTCAAGAAAAAGGATGTTGGACTTTATGGAATATTGTGACTTCAAATTTTGGTAAATTGAAACAAAACAAATTTTTTAAATTGATTTTATTCAAAAAATCAAATTTTAAAGAAAATAAAGTTAAAATTAGAGAATTAAATGGAATTGAATTAATTATCAAAGCAATGAATAAATTCCCAGATAATGAGAAAATTCAACATGGAGCTTGTGGTGCTTTTAAGACATATTGTTTTTTTCAACAAAGGTTTTTGATTACAAATAAAAATTTGTTTTTTATTCTTGAAATATAAATTGAAATAAATATTAATATAAATTTAAATAGAGAATAAAATAATAGTTGCAGAATTGAAAGGAATTGAACCAATTATTAAAGCAATGAATAAATTTCCAGATAATTCAGATATTCAACATTATGGAATTGGAGCTTTAGCAAATATTGCAAATAATGAAAGTAATTTCAAAAATATCAAAAAAATTCCAAAAAAAATATTTATTTAAAAATTTCATTTCAGAAAATCAAATAGAAATTGCAAATTTGAAAGGAATTGAAATCATTATCAATTCAATGAATAGATTCTCAGAAAATGAAGATATCCAATATGTTTCTTGTGGAGCTTTAATGAATATTGCTTCTAGTAATAAAGGTAAAAAAAATCCAAAAAAATTATTTGATTTTAAAAAATCCTTTTAAAATTTATAAAGAAAATCGAGTTAAAATTAGAGAATTAAATGGAATTGAATCAATTATTAAAACAATGAATAAATTTTCAGAAAATCCTGAGATTCAAAATCGAGGAAATGGAGCTTTAAGATATTTATCTTTTAATAATGGTAAAATCTTTATAAAATTTAAAATTCAAAATTTAAAAATTAAAACATTTTATTTTAGAAAATAAAGTAGAAATTGGAAAATTAAATGGAATTGAAATAATTATTAATTCAATGAAAAATTTTCCAAAAAAACAAAATATTCAAGAAAATGGTATTGGAGCTTTAAAAAACCTTTCTTTAGATGAGGGTAATAAATAAATTAATAAATAAATAATATTAATAAAAATAATTGAAAAAAAAAAAAAATATTTGATCAAATTGTTTAAATTATGTTTATTTATTTATTTGGTTTTTTAAAAATAGAAAATAAAATTAAAATTAAAGAATTGAATGGAATTGAATTAATTCAAGAAACAATAAATAATTGGAAAAAGAATAAAGAAATACAAAACTGGGGATTAAAGGCTTTACAAATTATTAATTAAATTTTTTATTTTTTTTCAATTAATAATTAAAAATAAAAGAAAAAGAGGGATAAAAATTAACTTTGAATATTTTTTAATTTAAAATGAAGAAAGAAAAGAGATCAAAAAAAAAAGAAAACAGAAAAAAAATTTTTTTTTTCATTTTTTTCTTTACTAAAAATAAATAACAGAAAATAAATAATAGAAAATAAAGTTGAATAAGTTTTAATTCTTTTTAAAAAAAGTAATTTAATTATTTTGTTTAATTTATTTTTTGTTTGATTATTTTATTTATTTATATTGGTTATTTGAAAAAAAAAAAAGAAAAAGATAAAAAGATAAAAAAGATGAACAAAATATTCTTGATTTTATTTTGTTTGATTGCTTTTCATTTTTCATTTGTTCAAGTTCAAGATATTCCAGTTGAATATTTTGATTTTCCAATTGGTTTTCATTCACCTTTCATTAATTTAGTTGATTATGAAGGAGGTTTTGCTTATATTACAAATTTTAGATATAGTTCCAATCCACTTATTTACAAATTTAATTTGAGTACTTTTGAAATTGTTGATTCAATTGCTTTGTCAAGAATTTCCATTTCAAATGGAGTAATTGATACTATTCATGGATTTGCTTATTTTATGGGAATAGATTATAGTCCTTGGAAAATTAAAGTTGTGAAAATTGATTTGAAAACATTCTCAGTTAATGGTAGTTTCTTGCTTTCAACAGATCGTAATATTATTTCAGCTCAAATTGATCAAGAAAATCAAATTGGATATTTTGTTTCTGATTATCCCATTTATGCTTTCAAAGTTGATTTGGGAAATATGGTTGAAGAAGCAAAAATAAATCTTTGGAATAATGCAGTTATGGGTTCAGTACTTGATCTTGAAAACGGTTTTTTTTATGCTTCTACAGATGGGATTTATGGACCAGCTCCAAGATTATTCAAAATTCCAACATCTTCTTTTTGATACTTATGAATTGCTTGAATTGGATCCAGAAACAGAAACAAATTTAAATTTTGGAGTGATTGATTATTCTACAAATTTGATGTATTTTGGAACTGATACAAATCCTATGACAATTGTGAAAATTGATTTAGATACTTATACAAAGGATAGTTCAATGAATGTAACAGGTTTTTTTGATGTTGCAGGAATAGGAATGGATAAAGCAAACAATCTCCTTTATTTCGTAACTCAAAATCCAGCTCTTGTTAAAATGAATTTGGAAACACTTGGAGTTATTGATCATTTAGATCTTGATACAGATAGTGCTTATACAGCTTCTTTTAATTTCACAGCTCAAAAAGTTATAATTGGATTGGATTATTCAGAACTTATTGAGGTTGATTTAGTATCATTTACTCAAGATAATCAAATTGTTGAAATTGATTTTGCAAACGCAGAAGTGATATTGATTGATGAATTGAATGAGATTGGTTATATTTTATTTAGCAGTTACTATGGATTAATTGGTCTAGTTGATCTCCAAACATTTCAAGTTGTTGATCATCTATTTCTTGATAATTGTGATGATGATATTTATATTGCTCAAATTGATTCAAAAAACGGATTTGCTTATTTCTTTTTCTCTGATGGTTTTTCTATTATCAAATTGAATCTTCAAACTTGGGAACAACAAAAAGTAGATTTTTTTCCAGATGACTCTGATGATTTATATATTTATTCCAGTGCTTTTGATGTGGAAAATCAATTTCTTTATGCAGGATTTTACAACGATTCTACAGAGACTAATTTCATTTTCAAAATAAGTACTAATTTGGAAATTGTGGATAATGTCCAGCCAGTTATATCTGATCTTGATATTTGGGGTGTTGATTATTTGACTGTTGATTCTTCAAATGGATATTTGTATGGATTGCTTGATGTTGATGATGTTGGTTCAGGATATTTTCTTCAAAAATATGATCCAAGCAGTTTGGGAATACTTGGTTCAACAAATTTAACAGATTATGATATAACGACAATTAGTTTTGATCATATTCATCAATATTATTATTTTGGAACTGGAGAACCTTTGATGTTAGACAAAGAAAAATCACTTCCCAATGCTTATACAATTCCACGAGATTCACAATATCCTCAAATTTGCAGAGTGGATGTATCAAGTATGGAACTGATGAATGATTGTGTGGAAGATAATGAAAGTTATTCTTTGATGGCTTCATTTATTGAACCAAGTTATAGTTACATATTTTTTTTCAGTATTGGTCTCGATGAAGAATGGAATCCAATATCAACATTAGTCCAAGTTGATACAACAACAAATCAAATTGGAACAATAAATTCATTGAATATTTCATTGTATGAATTTAACTCAGGTTATGATCCTACAACAAATTATGCATATGTTTTTGCCGAATATTCTCATCCTGTTCCATTTTACAGATTCCAATTACCTGAAACAGGTCCTGAAGTTGATTTGTTGAATTGTTCTTCTTTATATTCAAAATTTTCATGTTTTTGGCAACAAAAAGAAAATGATACCTCTCTTCAATTCCAAATCAAATATCAAGATGATTGGGTTGTCATTGAAAATCCAAGTTTTATAGAAGGAGAAAATGTTTTTTATCAAGAATTTGAATCTCCAACTTATCCAGAAATTTATGGAAATGTTGAATATTCAATCCAAATCAAAGCTTGCAATTTAACAACAGAAAAATGTGGCGGAGCATCTTCAAGTATTGATTTAACAACAAGAATTGATTCCTTGAAGAATTTTGATTTGATTGGATTAGCTGAATCAATTAATGCTTCATGGAACTATCCAAATGTCGAGATTGATGAAGGAATTCCTCAATTTGCTCAATATATGGTTTCTTATTTCAAATTATCAGTTCCACAAATAGTATTTACACATTCAATCGGAGACACTTCACAAACAACAACTGTATTAAACTTAAGTTTTGGATTTGGCTATAATGTTTCAATGTGGGCTTGTAGAACTTATTCATGCCAAGGATATGATAAAGGAGAAGTTGTTTCTGCAATAGCTTATACTGGATTTGGAAAAGTTTCTAATCTTGAATGTGATGTTTCAGATTCAATATTAATTAATTGTAGTTGGGATCCTCCTGTTGGTTATTCAATTCCTTCCTATTACAACTTGACTTATCTTTCAGATTCATATGATGATTCAGGAATTTATCAATCATCTTCAACAAATCAACTTTTCACAGTGAAAATTCCAAATCAAAACTATCAAATCTTTGTTTCAGCTTGCATTTCAAGTGGAGAATGTGGGAATATTTCCTCAATTTCAATAACAACTCAAAATGTTCCAGCTCCTTCAAATATTCAATTAATTTCTAAAATTGAAGAAATTGGAATAATCTTCACTGAATTATCAAGAGTTCAAGCTTATTTGATTTCAGTTAATAATGGAACAGATTGGGAAGATTTTACAACAATCTATTCAAATGAAATTGAAATGATTGGAACTAAAAGTGGATTATCAGGAAATTATGAATATCAAGTTTCAATAAGAGGATGCACTGATTCAAGTTGTGAAACTCAATATTTAGGATTAGCTAGTTCATCAATTCCAATTAAACCAAAATTAGGAAATGTTACTTCATTTAATTGTGTTGCAGATGTATGTGGAGCTAATTGTAGTTGGGATAAATTGGAATTATCAGAAGGATTAGAAGCATATTCGTTATCTTATAATTCTGAATCAATATGCATATCAAAATCATTGACAAATTATCCAATTCCAAATTTAATTGGAGATTTAACTTATGAAATTTCAATATTTGCATCTGCTGATCCAGATTGTAAAACAAATGATTATTCAGGAATAAATTCAACAACATCAATTAAAACACTTCCTCTTCCAGCTCCTTCAATTATTGATTCAATTTCCAAAATTGAAGAAATTGAACTAATTTTCTCTATTGAGCATCAAGAATTAACAAAATCTTATTTAATTTCAACTAATAATGGATTAAGTTGGGGATATTTCACATCAATTGAATTAAACGGAAGTCAAGTTATTGGAACTAAAAGTGAATTACCAGGAAATTATGAATATGAAGTATTAATAAGAGGATGTACTGATCCAAGTTGTGGAATGGATTATTTAGGATTAGTTAGTTCATCAATTCTAATTAAACCAAAATTAGGAAATATTACTTCATTTAATTGTGTTCCAATAATTTATGGTTTTGAATGTAGTTGGGATCAATTAGGATTATCATTAGGATTAAAAGGATATTCGTTGTCTTATAATTCTGAATCAGTTTGTTTATCAACAAAAGAAACAAATTATTCAATTTCAAATTTAACAGCAGGAATAAATTATGAAATTTCAATATTTGCATCTGCTGATCCAAATTGTGAATCAAATGATTATTCAGGAATAAATTCAACAACATCAATTCAAACTTTAGCTCCAACAGAAAATGCTAGTGATTCAATAGATAAAAAAGTTGTTACAATTGCAGTTGTTGTTCCTATTGGTACTATTATTATTATTGCTGGTATTGCTTTTTTGATTCATGGACATCATACAAAAATCAAAAAAATAAAAATTCAAAACAAAAAGGAACTTGGATTTGATTCAGGATTTGAATGGGCAAAAGTTAATTAATTAATTAATTAATTAAGGAACAAAATCTTTTCAAAAAAAAATTTTTTTTCTCTTTTTCATTTTTTCATTTTTTTCTTTTCAAATCAAAATGAAGGAATTAAAACAAACTTTTCTTTTAATTTTAATTTTAATTTTAATAATAATTTCAACTTCAAAACAAGATTCAACAACAGAAGAAAAAGAAAAAGAAAAAAGAAAAAGAAGAAATCCCAAATCATTTATGGAGAAGTTTATACACAAAAAGAACAGGAGATGCTTTACTTGAACATATAACAGATTTATTAGATTCAAGTATGATTGTGATTAAGAAAGGAATAGGGAAACCAAGAACAATAAACACAACAATACATCAAGCAACAAATCAAATAGCAAATTGGATTGGATTATTTCCAATTTCAGATGAAGATGAAGAAAAAGAAAGTTTAAATCCAATATTTACTGATTCAATTATTGATTCAGATATTAATTCAGATATTGATTCAAAAAACTTGGCAAATGTTGTTAGAGCAAATTTATTGATTACAATTCCTTCTTTTGGAAAAGGATATTTGAAAAATCACAAGGAATTGGAATTTATCAACAAAATTATGAATGAAAATGTTATTTTGGATTTCCAAACAAGAGATAAAAAAATATTCTCACAAGATGCAGCTTCAGTATTAACCACTTTTTTAACAGGAAAATATCCAAAAGATCATGGAATTATGTCAGGATTTTGGGCAAGAAATGATCCACCTTTAAATGCAAATTTACAGGAATTATTGCAGCAAGTTTATAAGAATTTATCAACAATAGTTTCAGTTTCTTCACTTAAAGAATATGCCAAAATTTCATCAATAAGACAAGAAATTATTAATAATGTTGAAACCAAAAGCTTCATTTCTTTTTATGAACACAAAGATAAAAAAATGAAAGGTTTTCTTGATTTGGAACTTAAAAATATTATATCCCAATTAAAAGATCATTTGTTTGCTGATTTTATTAAAGATGGCGGTTTAGTTTTCCACAATTACAATGACAATCAACTTGTTATCAAGAATGACAAATTGGATATTAATGTTGTTTATGATTTGAATGTTGAAGAACAAGCTCAATTTGTTGCTGAATTAATTTTGTTAAACCAACTTTTAGTTTTTAATCCAATAAGAGATGCTCAAGAAATAAAATATCCAGATTTTTGGACAATTAGTTTTGGATCTTTACTTTATTTTGAAAGAAGAACTCCAATATTCAACAATTCAACTAAATTAATGGATTATTCAATTCAATTTGTAAATCAATTAAAAAATTTCAATTAAAAAAATTCAATTAAAAAAATTTCAATTAAAATTTTTTTAGTTAATTGATCATTTCAACAAGGTTTATAACTCAAAAACTGCTATTGAAATTTTAATAACTGGTTCTGAAGTTCCTAGTTATAAAAACAAAAAAAGTATTGGCAAAATTATTTTTGATATGTTTGGTGCTCATCTTAGAACTGATTTGCAAAAAACACAAGAACTTCTCCCAGTAATTTATCTTAAAGAAGACCGTTTAAAGTTTAAACAAGAAGGTTGTCATAAAATTCGGGACTTTTTAAAAAAACATCATTTTGGATTTGAAGTTCATTGTTTTGTTGATCATGAAGAATTTTTAGAACAAGAAACTCATCCTTTATTATTATCAAAAACATAAACCAATTAAAAAAGATTCAAATGATCCAAATGAAAAGAATCAAGTTCATGATATTGAAGAAAATTCATTTGATATTTCAACTTTTAGTTTTACAGTTCTTTTTAATAATACTTTCTTTTATAACAATAGGGAGTTTTTGTGGAACAAAAATGATTCAACAAAAATAGTAACTGAACCAAAAGAAAAAGAACAATAAGAAACAAAAACAAATAAGAACAAAAAGCAAATAAAAAAAGTTCTTAATTTTTTATTTTGAATTTTTATTTTTAATTTTTTAATTGCAATTCCAAATCTTAATAAGGCAATCAACTGAACCAGTTGCAATTTGAGGAAGTTTTTATTCATATCTTCAAAGCTTGAACAAAATGATCATGAGCATCATTAATTGTTCTAATACAACGAGAATTTGATAAATCCCATATTTTTATTGAACGATCATCAGAAACACTTATTAAAAATTTTCCACAAGGATGAAAAACAATTGAACGAACCCAATTTTCATGACCTGATAAAATAAGAACACATTCTTTTGTTTCTAAATTCCAAATTCTAATACTTTTATCTCTTGATCCAGTAGCAAGAAAAGGATTATTTATAAAGGTGAATTTTTCCTTTTTATTTTTAAATCCGTTTTAATTCAAAAATTTTTATTATTATTTTTTATTATTTTTACATGTTTAATTTCAATAAATTCGTTTGTTGTTTGAGGAGAAAAAGCTAAACATTCAACAACATTTTCATGACCAGAAAGAACTGAAATACATTTATTTGAAGCTAAATCCCAAATTCTTGCTGTCTATTAAATAATAAAAAAAAACGTCAAAAAAAGTGGAACAAAAAAATTTAAAAAGAAAAAATCTACTTTATCATTTGAACAAGATGCAAATATTGTTCCATCTGAATTAACAGCAACTCTTCTAACCCAATCATCATGATCCTCAAAAGTAAACAAACAAAGACCAGTAGAAAAATCCCATAACTTAATAGTATTATCACGAGAACAAGAAATAACTTGTGGTTTTTTAGGAACAAAAGCAACTCCAGAAACATTGTGTTCATGGCCTGTCAATGTCTTTTATACAATTCCAATCTCTTTGTGAATCATAGACTTTTGACACTCATGTCAGCGCTACTTGTCACTAAAAATTTACCATCTTCATTCCAATCAATGTCTTGAACAATATTTGTGTGTCCTTTTACAGATTCAATCATTTCTCCAGATTCAATGTCCCATATTTTTGTTGCATCTTCATCTTCGCTGACAGTGTAGCAAACTAAACTAAATACTGGATGATATTTAACTGCCATTATAGGTGATTTATGTCCTTTTAATATTATTTTTGCTTTGGTGATGTAGGTATAAAATCTGTTTTTGTTTCTTGTTTTTGTCCTAATGATGTATGACTTAAAATCCCATCTTGTAATCTTGTAATTTGATTTTCTAAATCTACAATCTTTTCAATATTTTAAATAATATATTTAGAAATAAACAAAAATAAAATTTTAAATAAAATATAAAATATTTAAAAAAATGAAAACATATAAATATAAATATTTAAAATAAATATAAATATTTAAAATAAATATAATATTTAAAATAAATATAAATATTTAATAAAAAATATTTTAAAATAAAATAAATATATTTAAAATTTAAAATTTAAAAATAAATAATATAAAAAAAAAAAATAAATATTAAAATAAATATAAATATTAAAAATGCAAATATAAATATAAATATAAATATAAATATTTAAATAAAAATATAAATATAAATATTTAAATAAATATAAATATAAATATAAATATAAATATAAATATAAATATTTAAATAAATATAAATATAAATATCGAACAAATTAAAAATAAAACATAAATAACAAAGCATAAAAATGAAAATATACAACATAAATAAAAATATAAACATTTAAAAATATAAAACAAAATTATAAAATATTTCAAAATATAAATATAAATATAAATATTTAAAAAATAAAAACATCGAAAAAAAACAAACAAACATAAATATAAACATAAATATTTAAAAATAAATGCTAAAATAAATATAAATAAATAAAAAAAATAAAATAAACATTTAAAATAAAATATGTTAAATATAAGCAAATAAAATAAATATAAAATAACATAAATATAAATATATAAAACATAAATATAACATAAAATAAATATAAAATAACATAAATATAAATATATAAAACATAAATATAACATAAAACATAAATATAAATAAATATAAATATTTATAAATAAATATAAAAATAAATATAAATATAAATATAAATATTAAAAACATAAAATAAATGTTTAAAAAATATGCAAATATAAACATAAAATAAATATCAAATATAAATATAAATATAAATATAAATATAAATATTTAATATAAATATTTAAAATAAATATAAAATATTTAAAAAATAAATATAAATATAAATATTTTCATTATACTTTTCTTGTAATCTGAATAATTGAAATTCCATTTTCTTCAAGTAATCCTTTTTTAGCTTTTTCATTTTCAATTTTTGGCTTCAACTGCAAATTCTTTTGCAGCATCTTAAAAATTATTTTTCTTCAAAATATCCAAATATTGAAAGAAATCTATTTTTTATATTTTTTATTTTTTATATTTTTATATTTTTTAATTTTCTTATTTGAATAAATAAATTTTTAATTTATTCTACAATTTTTGTTGTTTATTGCTTAAAGTAGAACGAATTTTTTTCTTTTCATTCATTTTTTTATTATTGAAAAAAATTTATTTTTATTTTATTTAGAAAAAAATTAAATTAAAAAGAAAAAAAATGAAAAAGAAGAAAAAAAAAATAAATTTTAATTAAAAAGGAGAAAAGCAAAAATAAAAAATGTGTGTTAAAATAAATAAAAATAAATTAAAAATCATTTTTTTCATTTTTTATTCTTTTTGTTTTATTTTCCCATTATTTCTTTTTATTATTTGTCTTGTTTTATTTTATTTTATTTGAAAATTTTTAATTTAAAAAAGTTGAAAAAAAAAATTTTTTAAAATTGATCACAATTATAAAAAAATGAGTATTTGTGTAGATTCGTTAAGAGACACATTTTTATGTGATTCTGATGAAGAAGAAACTGAAACTATTATTAGTTCTGATGATGACAATGATCTTCATGTTGATCATGTTGTTGATCATACTTTTATTGATATTGTTGATAATTTTTCTAATTCAAAAAAACAAGAAAAACATTCTTTTCAATTTCCTATTTTAACTTTTTCTGAAAGTGAAGATGAAGATGATAATAAAAGTAAATTTTTTATTTTTATAATTTTAATTGAAAAAAAAATAGCAAAAAAATTCATAAAAATTTTTCCTTTTTTTTCCTTTTTTTAAATTATTTAAAAATTCATTTATAAAATTCATTTATAAAATTAAAATTAATATTAAATTCAAAATTAATATTAAAATTAATTTATAAAATTAAAATTAAAATTAAAATTAAAATTAAAATTTAAAATTAAAAATTAAAAATTAAAATTAAATTTAAAATTAAAATTAAAATTAAAATTAAAATTAAAATTAAAATTAAAATTAAAATTAAAAATTAAAATTAAAATTAAAATTAAAAATTAAAATAGAAATGTTATCAAATAGACATAAACAAACCGTAAAGTTACTATTTAAGAAATCACAAAAATAAACCACATTATGAATTACAAAAATTAGAAAACAGAAGAAATTCAACAAGTACATTATTTGTTGATAATACTTTAACATCACCAGATATTTATTTAGTTGTTGAATGCTTATCAAAAGCAATTCTTTGTTATATAAAAAATGAAAAAGAAAAAGAAAATGAAAAAGATCCATTTTTAATTTTTAATGAAGAAATTCATCCAATTTCTGTATTTATTTTAATTTAAATTTTGAATTAATTTTTATTTTAATTTTAAATTTAAATTTTAATTTTTAATAGAGAAATCCTCCAAAATCTTTTTATATTCCAAATGAAAATTTTATTCAAAGATTTTTTGCAGCTATTTTTAAAGGAGCAAATGTAATTTTTTATTTTTATTTTTTATTTAAAATTTCAAAATAAAATTTAATAATTAAATAAATAATTAAATAAATATAAATAGTTAAGTCCAGAAATTTTAGTTATAATGCTTGTTTATATTGAGAGATTAATTCAAAATACAAAAATAATAATTAATCCAAAAAATTGGAGAAGAGTTTGTATTTCTGCTTTAGTTTTAGCAACAAAAGGTAAAATTTAAAATTAATTTATAAAATTAAAAATAAAATTAAAATTAAAATTAAAATTTAAAATTAAAATTAAAAATTAAAAATTAAAATTAAAATTAAAATTAAAATTAAAATTAAAATTAAAATTAAAATTAAAATTAAAATAAAATTTAAAATTAAAATTAAAATTAAAATTAAAATTAAAATTAAAAATTAAAATTAAATTTAAAATAAAATTAAAATTAATATTAAATTTAAAATAAAATTTAAATTAAAATTAAAATTAAAATAATTAAAATTAAAATTAAAATTAAAATTAAATTAAATTAAATAAATTTGATAAATTAAATAGAAATCAAAATTAAAAATTAAAAATTAAAATTAAAAATTAAAATAGTTTGGGATGATTTTGCAATAAGAAATGTTGATTGGACAAGTTTATTTTAAAATTGATTTTACAATTAAAGATTTAAATGAATTAGAACAAACTTTATTAAATTTAATTGATTATAATGTTCGTGAATTAACAAGCAAGTGTTTATGCAAAATATTATTTTGAATTAAGAGCATTAAGTGAATTTGATAATAAAATATTTCCTTTAGCTCCTTTTAGATAAAGAAGAACAAGAAAGATTAGAAGTAATTATTAATTATTTTAATTTAAATTTTAAATTTAATTTTTAATTTTAATTTTAATTTTTTAGTCACGTTCTTTATTAACTGAACAGAAAAGAAATTTTTAGAAATAAAAAGATTTCTCAAGTGATTCAAAATTAGATGTGAAAAAAAATTCACCAGCTTTTATCAAACATGTTTAGGTTTTTCTTGTTTGTTTTCTTGTTTTCTTGTTTTTGTTTTTGTTTTGTTTTTCCTTTTAAAAAAAAAATAATAAATTAAAAAGAAAAGAATTTATTTTTCAATTAACAATGAAATTAATAAATCAATAAAAAGTGGAATGAAATTTTGATTTTTGTTTTCTTTCTTAATTTTTGAATTGAAAAAGGGTAAAAAAAGAATTGAAAAAAGAATTGAAAAAGGAAAAGAAAAGAAAAGAAAAATTTGTTCCTTTTTGTTGTTATTGTTATTGCTTGTTTTTGTTTTTGTGATTGAATTAAAACATCATTTGAAAGTTCAATTTCTTGATTTTGATTTTGATTTTTATTCTTTGATTTTTTTGAACGTTTTCTTAACCAAATGATAACAACAATGATAATAGCAATAACAATAATAGGAACAAGAACTGCTGGAATAACTACTTTTGTATCTGTTGGAACTATCAATTAGCTTCTTCTGTTGGTGAAGGAATAGTTGTAATTGAAGTTGATGAAGATAATCCCTGAATATTGATTTGTTTCACATCTCCAATCAGCAGATGCAAATATTGAAATTTCATAATTTTCTCCTCCAATTAAATTGAAAATTGAAAATTTTGTTAATGATTTTGCCAAACAAATTGATTCGTAGAATTATAAGATAACGAATATCCTCTTAATCCATTTGATAATTCTAATCCATTCCATTCACATTCAAATCCACAAATTGTTGGATTACAATTTAATCCTGTTATATTCCCTAATTTAGGTTTAATTGTAATTGTTGAACTTGGATATCCTGCATATTCAACTGTACAACTTGTATCATCACTCATCCGAAATATAATAATCAACATTTCCAGATAATTCATTTATTGTTCCAATCATTTCATTTCCATTTGAAATTAATGTTGTGAAATTTATCCAACTCATAGAAC